>BMAU01019204.1:600000-948711 GCA_019973935.1 Trichonephila clavipes | reverse complement strand
CACCAAAACCATCTTTTATTGCTTCAGGTACTTACAGTGAATAAACTTTATGTCTTTCACACTACATCATTTGACATATTTCCATGGTTTGTTGTAGTTAGTAGTTAATTATAACGATATAATTGTAATTGAATAAGCGGATATTGCATTTTTAAGTATAAAAATAATTATAACTACTGTACTAGCATTTTTGGGTGAGGAATTTACAGATAGTAACGTCACACTGTTCAGCACATGAGGGCTTTTGGCAAGCGGACCACATAATTTTGAACCATGGTCAAGTGACGTGGATTAACACTGAGCTGGCACCTTTCTCCCTAACTACCACACCAGCTTAGAAGAATATTCTTTCAAATCCACTCTTCCAAGATATGTGGCAGCAGGGTTCTATGATGAGTATTTTAGCGGGGGCTGAACAGTTGCAGCAGATATGCGTTTCCAGCTGACCGCGTTTTCAGTGGATTACCAAAGATTATTATTTTTGTCCTGAAAAAATAGTTTATGTCAAAATTTAAGTGTGTTATGTTTTTGTATGTTAATGAAGACTTTGAAAACGGTTGACTATTTATTTTAAGTGAACTGTGTATATACGAGGATAGGAAACTAGGTCCAAATCGTAAGTAGCTAATCGAATGTCGTGCAAACATTTGAAATGCGCATGCGTACCAACTTCAGCATGCCTTGCTCGTCAAGCGATGCCATTTGCATTGTAGTATTGTTGCAGTGTGGTAAGTATAGTGCTACTTCAAAATGTTTAAAACAATCGATCACCCGCTGACCATGAAATACTGTCAGTGATTCCGGTTTTGACAGCAAAGAACGTTTCAGTTGCGGAAATTCATAGACAGATAAGCGGCGTGTATATTTAAAATGCGATGAGTAGCAGTAAAGAAATGCGTAAGTGGGTGAGAGCTTTCAAGGACGGACGGGAGAATGTTCATGATGAACCGCGTTCGGTCGACCATCAGTGATCACAGATGATTTGGTCAATGCAGTGGATGAGAAAAGATTCGTGAACCGGCGATTCCTAATTTCAACTTTAGCATTGGAATTTCCGAATGTGGTTAGAACAACTTTACAAAAATTAAGTTTCCTGAAAAGTTGAAATTTACATAGGGTGTGTGCACATTGGGTTCCCAGGCAGGCAGCTTACTGAGAACACAAACTGAAAGAGCCAAGCTTGTTATACTTGATTTTTTGAATCGATATCATAAAGAAGGTGAGCAATTTTTAGAGAGGGATTGTCACAGAGGACGAGATATGGGTTTTCTTCACATAACCCAGAGTCTAAACGTCAGTCAATGGTATGGAGTCACACAAATTTACCAGTCAGAGTAAAGGCCAAGCGGACAATCTCAACACGCAAGCGTTATGGCAACCGTCTTTTGAGATAGACATGGGGGGGGTCTTGTTAGTCGAGTTTATTCAGCAGGGACAACAATAAATGCAGCCACTTACTGCGCTACCTAACTAAACTTAGACGTGCGATACAGAAAGCGCGTGGTCTTCCTGACGTCTAAAAGTTCTGTTGCTGCATGACAATGCCAGACCTCATTCTGCCATTAACACACAAAATCTGATCAGATCTTTGGATGGGAACAGATTGATCACCCACCGATACAGTCCAGACTTGTCTCGAGTGATTTTCACTTATTCCGCTACCTAAGTGTTTCTCGTCTGGCAAACGCCGACACAGCTGACGAGGTGAAAAAGAAGAAGTTCAAGACTGGTTTTCCTCACAGGTGGCAGACGCCTACGACTTAGGCATACAAGAAGCTGGAACGTTATGACAAATGTTTAAACAAATATGGAAAGTATGTAGAAAAATAGACACGTATGTAAGGAATTTAAAATATAAAGTGTTTTGAAAAAATCTGTAATGTTTTATAAGTAAACGGACCTTAGTTTCCGAATATCCCTCGTAATTAATTTTACAGTGGAATATCTTTAATTAATTTATTATCTCTAACGGATTAAATTTATTTTGTTTATGTATATCCCTTAATTTTCAATGTAGTGATCCAAAAAAAAATATTGCATGAAAAAACTGCAGTAAATCATAATGCGGTGGATAAATTATTAACGTGCATCGCTCCCCTATGTGGCGGGTCTTACAAAGCTCTAATAAAGCTCGAGCTATGAAAGTAGTTAGACATTTCCAATTTGACTATCATTATCATTTCGCTGTGTTTTGTATTGAATCTCCATTATAGCCATTATAATTTAAGAAACGGCGTTGCTTGCGAATATTACAATTTTAATGTAAAATAAATACAACAGAAAGTAATATTAATGTATTACACTTTCAGATATAAATTATTTACACTATTTTAAGCGTTAATTAAGCCAATGTGTTACTTTGGCTGAGCAGAGATCAGCTTAGGGAGGTATTTTCAAAAATCGATCCTCAATAGTGTTTCGGGGAATTATAAACAAAAAAAAATCCTTTTTATCAGCTATTAGATCTACATACTTAAAATTTAAATAAGGTGTTTTGCTTTTTTTTTTTTTTTTTTTTTTTTGTTTAGCTGAGGTATGCAAAAAGCTTTCTTTGTTTAATTTGCAATTTACGTAAAATTAACTCAATAAAAATTTTTGTATCCTTCAATCTGTGTTGTTTAATTTTTCAGTTCACCTGTGCGAAGAACGAGTATACCAGCTAGTTGTGTTTATATTGAAGCAGTTATATTTGATTCCTATTTTAAAATGGCTTATCTGAATAGTTTGCTTCAATTTTTTAAAAATTAATACCAATAAAAATTTTGATTACTTTCTATATCTGTATATTTTTTCTCTATTTTTCTAAACTCTATGCTGCGATTTTTTTACCTTTTTAGCAAATTAATATTTCTAATGCTAACGATCTTGTTTTAAGAACTTACAAAATTTTGTTAGATTCCAATACTTGTGCAATGAAATTGTTTATTCTTTAAGTGCTTGAATTAAAAATAAACAATATACACCAACTCTGTCTCTTGTTTTACAAATTAATTATGTTTTTTCAAAAACTGCATAAGAAAAATATGAGACTTTGGTAAAAGAAGGGTACATTTGACATTAACTAAAAACAGTGTGAGATGATATGAAAAGTTGTCAGTTTGAAAACCAGCATATAATTATGAAAAATAGCTGTACAAATTTCTTATATATTTATCTTTTATGCATTTCACATTAATATTAAATTCATGCATATTTTAATTAGCTAAAGAAAATTAAGGAATACATTCATATTGCATCAAGAAAGAATAAAATTAAAATTAATTACTTGTTGCTACTTATTCATAAATAAGCACCATTCTTTAGGGCAGGATAAATTGAATTTGTTTTTATTTGTAAATATCTCTACCACAACTGCTATGCTCGAGAGAGAGAGAGAATCTAATGAAGATTTTCTCTTTCTAGTAACATTTTGATAAGAAATTACTGTTCCATTTGTATTATGCATTTTTTAGATAGAGACTATCTTTTGTTCTTTATTTAATGTTCTAAGTTTTGCAGTATCTTTGTATAATTCTTGCTACTTTACTAAATAAATCTTCAAATCTTGTTTGAATTATTCATGTAAGTGTTGTGCCTTTTTATCAAAGTTATAAAAATTATTTTCCAGACTTGTATTCAATTTGAGGCTCTAAAAAATTAAGCTAGCAGTTAATTGATGAATTTCCTATCTGTCCATGGAACAACCTCTTATCCTAAATCATATTAGAGTAAATGTTAAAAAAAAGTAAAATAGCTAGATCATGGATTGTGTCTTATTTAAACTATGTCAAAAGCAAAAATTTTGGGTGTGTTACTATAATTAAGAACTATATGGAAGGATTTTTTTAAATATATATATATATACTGTAGATATTAACTTTTTTGCAAATTGTTATAAAATATTTTTACGATTTTTATATATAAACATGTAAATTCTTAACAGTTTTTCATTTCTTTACATGAAAATAAAATAGTTTTTAATCAGAAAAGAATTTTCACTTGAACTTATATTAACTGGTTATGTTATCAATAATTAGTATTATTTGCAGAGACTTCTTGAGGCCCTGTATCTCTACAAAAATGTAGGCCCGACCTTTGACCCTTAAAAGTAGACATAATATAGAATACGTTGTCAAAAACTCATATAAATGATAGTCCAAAACAAATAAATGTGCATGACTTATTATTGCAAAAACCAGCTGAACCAACTGCCGTCTTTTGACTGAATGAGTAATGATGGTGTACGGGATTGGCCTTGGTCACGATGGTTATGGATGACGGTCATCACGTGTAGTGAAAATTCCCAGTTTTTCAGAGAATACAATGGGTAATAACATTTGACCATTGAAATTATTCAAATGGTGATCTTGTTAAGGCTGAATGGAGAACAAGAAAAGGCCCCTATTGTGGGTGAAGTGTTGGCTTATGCCTTAAGATGTCCCTGATTATTTGATTGTTTTGCACCATGTTAAGCTGTTTGACTAAAATAATCTGAATTGTGGCAAGGTAACTCATGAGTTTTGCAATGCCTCCTCACAATTCTGTTATATTTCAAGATTTTTTGGTACTGCATTCAACTAAGGCTTGACAAGTTCTGCATTCACTTGTTATAGCATAGTGGGGATTTATTTTATTTCCACAATTGTAGCTGCCTCTTTGTGGTCACCATTTTGAGTCCATTGATGCAATAAAATTGGTACAAATCTTTAAGGGATTTTACAAAAACAACTTTAAAGCATGTTTTGAGAATCGAAAAGGGGGAGAAAAAAAAACTGTCTGAAGAGTTCTTTGAAGTTAGAGGAAATTGCATTTTGAAAGAGATGTAATAAATATTGATTAGTAAATAGACATTCCCTTTGTTTTATGTCAACATTTTGGATACTTTATCAACACAATAGTACATATATGATTATATGGACACACGCACAAAATATTTACATTTTTAAGAATTTTAGTAAATAATTTCTGATAAAAACTTGACATTTTAAGTTAAAACAACATGCTTTAAAAATATGTTTAGCAGTATTTTGTAAAATTTTTAACAATGTATTTAAATTCTGTTTTTAGAAAGAAATTGAAATTTTAAATTCAGAGGAATTTCGCCATGATGTTGGATGGCTACAAACTCTGCAACATTTAATAGAAGAGATGCAGGTAATGAGTTTTTAAGCATTACCTTTTAAAAATAGTTTGTAAATTCAGAGTATAATTATGTATTTATTTAAAATTCAAAATAAAATCAAAGATATGGCAAAGAGAATTCTATATTTAATTTTAACTATGAATACTTTAAATGTTAAAAATTTATTTCAGGACTGTGAAGAAGCTGATGAAATCATTCAACAACTTTTAAAAGAACGTGACCTACTCCGGTAATTTTCCCTTTTGCATTTTAATTCATTCCTTTTATTTAAATTCATTTGTAGAATATTTAAATAATTCCATTTCTCCGAGATTATGACTGTTTTATTATTTTTCATTTTTGTCCTTTAGAAATTTTTAAGAACTTGATTATAAAATTTACTTTCATGCACTTTTACAAAGTCACTTCTTACTTTTTATTGAAGTAAAAAATTCAATTTTTAAAATACAAAGAATGTTTATTTTAAATAATTAACAAATATTAATAATATAAACTTTTTCCCCACTATAGAGTCCATACAAAATATGTGTTCAACAAACAATTTGGAAGCATCTTTCGAACTCATCATAATCCAACCTATTTTTCTAGACGACTATTTAGATACTCTGATATTTACATGTCTCAAATTACAAATCTGTTAAATTACTCATTGAACCATATTTTTTACCCTAGAAGAGGTGCTTTACCTCATGAATGCAAAATACCTTTTATTTAAGATTTAATGTTTATAGAGTAATTTATAGTATCTATTTTTAAGACAAAATATTTTGTTTATCACATAGACATTTTTAGTACTCCTTGAGAACTGTGAAATGTTTTCTGCCTGCTGTAGGTGTAAAATAATGAGACAAATGTACTTACTATATAATTAGTCACATGCATTTTTTTAGCTGTATTATAGTTTTGAAATACTTTGTGGTAATTTTTTTATGTATGTAACAAATGAATTCTCAATTCATGAATATGTTGTCACAAGTTTTTAATTTATTTCAATTGTTATTTTTCATAAAATCTCAAAATTAGTATTTGTATATGAATGAACTGTATGTATTCTAATTGTTTTTAAGATCTCATTGGTGTTTTTACCTATTGAATGTATCTTTAATACGTAAATTAATCTGTTGTTAAACCTGAACCTCTTCATAAGAATCTTGAAAATGCTCAAATTTGTTTGATATGAATTTATATAATTATTTTGATAATTAGTTATTCAGAGACATCTATGTATTAGTGCCAATATTTTGTCATTTGATTATACTTAAATGATCTGCCATATTCTTAGAATTTATCAATTTCTTATTTTATGTTTTAATTTTACAGAAATGTGAAAGAATGGTTTTGTTGTTATTTATTTTTTTGATAAAAGTAATTTAGAATGTTATATGTAATGTAAAACAAATGTGTAAAGAGTAGGATTTTTGCAACTTACTATAGCTTTTAAAAAGGGCATGCAGTTTAGTGTCAAGACTCTCACCCACTCTTTTTTTCCCCTTCCAAAAAAAGAGGCTGATCATGAAATGTAATGTTATTTGCAAAATAATAACTAGTAATTGTTAATTATGAATTTAAAAATAATTAACAATCTTGAAACTTCTTTGATATGAAAAATATGATGATCTGAAAACTGTTAAATTTTTCACAATCATTCTTTAAAGTTTTTTTAATTTTAGGAGTGTGGTTTGTATCGACTTTTTTTATACTGATTTATATGACTCATGCATATTGGTTGAACTTGTCTAGAGGATTTCGAACCTAGTATATGTATCAGAGTTCTGTTCACTTACATTTTTTTCGCAATCATTAAAAAAAAAAGAACTAAAGGAAATATATTTATAATAATTACTTAATTAGAATTCAACATTTAAGAGAGTATATTGAATTGTTCTTGTAATTAATTTAAAAAAAAATTGGAAAATTTTGCTGAATTGTTTGATTAAATTTAATTTAGAAATCCACATTAATTCTTATTTATGTTCATATATATATAAATTAAATAATTTTTCTAATTTATTAATATTAAATAATGTCATTCATACAAGTTCTTTAATTGCAGCTTGTACTTTTTAATGTTAATGTGATATTTTTGGAAGAGAAGAGCTCTTTTAAGTATGTGTTAACTATAAGTGTGCTAGTTGTTAATGTGGATTTTTGTTTTGTCTTTTATAAATGAATCTTGTTTACACATTTGTTACTCTCTGTCCAGTATTTTACTTATTATATGTTTACAGGAATAAAGTTAATTTTCCTGCAAAATTTATTGAGAGACTTTATAATACTCAATTCTTAAAATATTTAACAAATGTCTCATACAAATTAACCCTCAAATCATCAATACTTAATTATTAAACATAAAAGTATATTTTGATAGTTTTGGTTGAAATAAGAATGTATATCAACTGTCAGTCAATATAAGTAATAATGTGATTTGAAAATTAATATGCACTTAATATATACAAGCTGAAGATTCTATTTACTTTTTTAAAGCTTTATTTAAGGATTAAATTAATCAATGCCACTTTTATTTTCCTGCAAGTCTGATGATTTGAGATTTAATTTTAACAAAAAATGATGCAGAAAGAAAATGAAGTTTTTCATTCCTTTGTCTGTCTGACAAGATCTCTCGAAATTGCTACAATACAGTAGAGAAGTTTTCAAAAATAAAACCCAAACCACAGGTATCTTTTAATACACCAATTTTGTGTTCAAACATATAAGGCTCATTTCCAATAATGCTCTAATGTTGTATTAACTTAAACTCTAGAACTTGGTGGATTTTTTCCTCTTGGAAGTTTACTGATATGTAGCTTAAGTGTGTAAAAGAAATATTATTCTGTAATTAAAAAAAGCTTTGTTTTTGAAATAACATAATAAAATTTAGATTATATTTTAATTTCTGTGTAAAAATAGGAATTTAAAAAAATTAATAAGCTAGGTTTTAAATTGTCACACAGTTGTCATATCATTAAATTTGCATATTTTTTGCATGACTTTCTTTTTGGAATGCTTAAAAGGAAACATGCATAATATTTTTTAGATTTTGCAGTGATTTTTAAAAATGTTTGCTGCTTCTAAAACAAAGTTTGTGGTGTCATTTTGCAGAAGGGTTGGTTAAATGCCATGTTAAAATGTAGAAATATTTTTCTAGGTAAGCAGCAAGCTCAGTTGTGTAACTGTAATTGTTTTCCTATAATAACAAAGAAAGAAAATTTAATTGTATATAAAAAAAACTTTTTAGCAAATTTTAAAAAAAATATTTTCATATGAATTATTAAATAGTTTGGTACCTACATGGATTTAAGGACACCATTTTTAAATACTTCTTGAGCATTAAGGTCATATCTCCATTTTTAAAAAACTGATTTTTCAAATATATTTTTCTTAAATTTCTGTTATGAAAAGCTTTTTGAGAGTTCTAATGGCTAACTTTTATTGAAATTAATTGAAATTTATCTTACATTTTTGTATTCAGTATTTTGTATGCTAAGTTTTCAAAAATATGAGATTATTTGTTTTATACACATAAGACTGTGATTTTTTTTTTTTGCTTTCATATAGCATAGTATTTTTCCTCTTGTAAACTGTGATAAATGTCAACTCCACTCATGTATTTACATTGTTTTTAGTAGCCCTGGATCGAATTGTATTTTCTTTTATCTGTTATATTACCAAATGAAATAAATTTTCTCTTTTAATGACAATACTGCTGCAAGTTTATTCATTTATGAACTTATGTAGTGGTTTCTGAATTACTGTAGTGATAAAATCAATTGAGCAGTAGTTATTTTATTAAAATAGTATGTTAATTAAGTGATTGCATGATGAGCATTTCTTAATTTAAACATTCAAATTGAAAGAAAAAAAGAAATATATCTTTTATTCCATGCTTCAGATTTCGATATCCAAAATAATGATTGCTTTCCTAATGAGCATTTTGTGAGTAAAATGTATATCTAGGTAAGGTACATGTTGTTTAAGATGTTTATATTCTCATTTGGAAGAAATGTATTGCTTATGCAGAAAAACTTTTACATTAAGACATCTCTTCAAGATTTGGTGTTTACTTCAAAAAAGTGTAATATTTCAAGTATTTCTTAAAATTATTCAACTAGTAGGGCATCAAAATCTTATAATAATTTATGCATGTGTGTGTGCAATCACTAATCATAGACTAAAGTGTCATAAATCTAATTTAGAGTTAAACTATCAATTGAAATATAACATAGTGGTATAAGATTATGGTATTAAACAATATTTCAAGTCCAGTCAACCTTCCTCTATGATTGCCTGTACCACTGGGTTGAAAGGAAGGGAATGTAGTGTAAGAGTATGTAAAAATGATGTAAGCAAAAGTACCAATACATAATTTTTATGCTAAATATTAAAAGTTTTTTGGTCTATGGGAGAGGTTTGAAGCCCCATGTGTACACCACTGCTATTCATTAAAAACTAAAGCACATGAAGATTCATTCAGGTTCTGCCAAAATCAAAACAGGATCATGCTTAAGGAAAAAATAAATATTTTAAAACATTATTAAAAAATGAAAATTATGTAAAGATCTTTTTAAAAAAAATTGTGTGATTTGGAAGTCTTAGAATTAAACTATATGAAGGTCAATTGAAAATAATTATCAAGTAAAATAACCTGTGACACTATCTTGCAAAAGAATGTAGAAACGAGAAATAAACAATGATTAAAATAAATAAAAGTTTTATATTATGCTGTAAATAATTAAGAATATTTTTCTATGGATAGAAATATGTATGCTAGAATTCCAAAAAAGTTCTTTAATAATATTAAAATAATGAAGTTCAGATAAATATGATAAAAATTAATATTAAGAGGACATTTACCATTTTTACCAAAGACTAATTTGTTTCTAAAAGAATAATCGCTATTAATAATACAACTATTTTTTTAAAGAATGTAATTATAATTTAGTGAATTATATTCCTAGTAACTCCCCTATGTGGTAAATATTTTTGTATACCAATTATCATAAAAATTAGTATAATTTTCGAATATATTCACAAATTAGGCATTAATTGGATTTTTTGAGAAGAGTCAAATTTTTGAGTTAAAAATGTAAAGAACGTCTTTCATTAAAATGGTATGAAAATACATAAACATCTATTAAATAATTGACCTCATTACACATACAGTATAATATTTAAAAATGGGTACAACAAAAAGAAGGAATATATGACTTTGGAATTATTTGTACAAAATTTGTTTTAACTTTTTAATAGTCGCTAATTTTATCTGTTTAGAAAATCAGGAATTTAATATTTTGTAAATTCAATAAGAATAGTTTTTTTTTATCTTAAATAAATTAGTTTTAAATATGCTGCATAGGAGGTGCATGAACTAAATGAATAAGATACACGAATGTACTCTTACAAATGACAAAAAAATATAAATTAAGTTGTGATCATTTTGATTTCTGCTTTGCTTTATTTGTAAAGAATACAAAATGAAATTTTCCTATTTTAATCTTAGCATCAAACTGTTTTTTTCACTGAATATAGAATAATATTTAAACTTATAAATTTGTATATGCGTACTACAGAGTTAGGAATTTAAGCAGAAAATATGCACACACAGAGAGAGAAAAAAAAGAGATTGAGATTCTTTAAGTTCATAAGGAATGTGTTAAAACACTTTTTTTAAAATAAGCGGTATTTCGATCTATGTAAAAGTCTGATTTTCTCTCTATAAGCATATCTTTTTTTTTTTTTTCATTTTTATACCCGATGTATAACGCGCACCGGTAAACTTCGATCTTATTTTCTGTGTTAAAAGTGCTCGTTATACGCCGGATTTTATGGTAGACGAATTATTTAAGTTGTCATTATTAAATTATATTCGTAATCTCGAAAAAAAAATGAGTCCCCATCTCATTCAGAAATCTGTCGGTTAAAGTACATCAGAATGAATGAATTTGACTGTCTGGTAAAATGTATCTATAAATTCGATAGAAATGTCATAGCACCTACACACAAAGACATATTAAAATATTCTCTGACGTTAAAATTTATATCTGTATATAATTGACCTCAAGATATATTTCAAGCCTTTTCAGAATGCGAAAAATTTCCCCACATTTTTCGATTATAAAGAAACATTGATCCCTTTAGTTCGAGTATAGAATATTCTAGGATTAATACACATCAATGATTCATACTGCAGCTTCAAAAACGAACAGATATTCCAAATATTTTTTGACAAAGTGGTAGAAAAACATATTTTTCATCAGTCCCCCTCCAAAAAAAAAAAAAATTCGTCCTTGAAACGCTTTCCCTCGACCCTCTGGGTCCCGTCACACAAAACAAGAGGGGCGTTGGCCTCTTCTCATTTGAGTTCAGTTCAAAGCTGCCTCTCCCGGTACTCAACCGTCTCGCTCCCCGTCTGCGGGAACAGACGTTCCGTAGGATCGGGCGATGGGAAGAGGGCGGAATAACGATCGTTTGGTGCGTGGGCATCCAATGGAAAGTGGTTATATGTGGTGTGATGTTCTGACGTCACAATGGGGCTCGTAATTCGTGGGGGGTGACGCAAGACTCCAGTGAGTTAACTCTGTACTATCAACGGTTTTGCGCAAGCTTTTGTGGCAGGTGTTCCCGTTAAAAGTTTACAAATAAGTTTTTGCACAGAATATTCGTTTTTGTAGTGATAATGTCCGATGTAGTCCGAAGAGTGTTCACGAATACTCTTTTTAATGCCACTTAAATTTATTATAACTTTGGAATATAGTATAACATTTTAAAATGAAAAATTCTTCACTAAGTCAGACGCCCATACACATTTTTTTAAAAAAATTTTCACGTTGCAGTCATTGTAAAAATAGCTGTGAAGTAGAAAATAAAATCAAGGAAAAATTTATTAGTTAAAATAACTTCGTAAAATAAAACATTTAAGAGTTATTAATTTGCATTTTCATTGAAAGGCGGGATTGAAGTCATTGTTTCTCGAATTTGAGCAACCTCTGTTATCTTACGACATTTTGAAAATTACCATAATGACAAATATCCTCATTTTCGGAGGACGTAGCCAACTTTTGTATATGAATCCATTTTATTTTTTGAATAGGAATTTCTAGTGGAAAGAATAATTTTCATTGTGGCAAACACATTTTCTGCTTCATCAAGATTCAGAAAGTGTAGTTTAAAATACTGAGTTAATATTTTTTTCATATAAGTATGATCAGTATTTTATTGAATCTTTTTCATTATTCTACATACAGAATTCGATTTTTCTGTACATAGTATGGTATTTATCTTCCAAAGAAAATTACTCGATTCAGCTATTTAGTTTACGAATAAAATACCTACCGATTCGGAAAAGATGTTCTATCTATGGTATGGAGATATAAGGAGAAAAAAATAATTTTAAAAAATTATATATTTTAAAATTTAATAATACAAAAAAAAGGGCTTTTCAAAAAAAAAAGAAAGAAATGGAAAAAGACTTAATTTTGGTTGAATGATGACTCCCCAGATAAAATAATTTTTCTACGATATAAATAACCCAAAACGATGATTATTGATAAATGAGTAGTGAATAGTACTATGTACAAAGCAACATTTCATAATCCAAGCTCAATCTTCCCTCTCCGTAGATTCACTCCGATCCAAGTTTTTATTCTCTTTTCGGTTTTATCGTGCAGTGTATTTAATACTAAGGAACCTGTTTAAAAATGCACCTGATGTTTTTTACTTGTAATTATTTAAGTAAGTGTCCTCTCTTCGCAATAAATGTTAAAAATTAAAAAAAAATTTTTTATTTTATTTTTCCTTTATCTATATACCAGAGAACATTTTTTCCGTATAGGTAAATTTTGAAATTTTTTTTTTTTGATCCATCCTATTTTGACTATCCTACAAGGGACATAAGTAATAAATATTGTGTATTTTAAATTACTTTAACTTTCAACATATCTAATACTTTCCTGAATAGGAATTCATGAATTTAAAGTTGTAATTTCTGGGAAGAACTTATTATTCTTACTCCAGAAAGTAAAATTTGAAATAGACCAGTGACATGCGTATATGTATTCAGCTTTACTTAAAAAAAAAAATTCGAAATTTAGAGAAAACTGAAATTTTTCTTTGTAAAATTAAATTTAAGCTTATTAATTAAATTCAATACATAAAGTAGAATGGCGACGACTTAGGGTTTCATTCATTTAAAATTTTACTTTCTCGTCTTAATTTAGGTAATAAAAATCAATAACTAATTTTTCCTCTATAAATAAATTCGGTACTTACGTATTATTGCAACCTAGTGGCGACATTATATGAAACGAAGCATCTGGTTGCCAATTCAGCGCGTACGACACACAGGAAATCGGGTTTGCTAACTTGGCGAGTTATTAATAGAGTTGATGATATTGTTGCGATAATACATAAGTACCATAAATTCGAATCACGATTAGAATTAAAAGGATTTTAGACAACCAAACACCCAAGGTATTTTTACAGAGGACGAATGCTAAAAAGAAAATGAATTAAAAAGTTTGTGTCATATTATTCATGTATATATGCTTTCACCAATATAATTAACTTAATTTTCAAATATATATGTACCAACCAATGAACTACATTTCCTTTAAACTTTTTACTACAACAAGTGTAAAATTACATACAAAGTGAAGTGGCGCTCTTATCCGATAGGACAGAACCTGCGACCTTCGGTTTTATAAGCACGTAACGTACCGCTGGACCAAAATGATCACTTCAGCCCGGAGGTTATTACAGGTTTATATAGATGGTACAGCTACACACTCCCCCACCAGTGAGACGGTAGATAGGTGAACGAACGATATAGTTAAGGCGAGCGTGTTGCGTGAGCAGTGGTCAAGTGAATCTGACGAGTTTGTTTTGCTGCGTCAAGGGAGTCTGGCGAGTGCTTGGTTGCTCTTTTTGCGGGTAGATGGCGCCACGACTAATCAGAAGATTGCCTTTTCAAAATTCAGCCAGGGTCACCAGTGAAAGGGCGCGCTTATCCGGAGGACAGAATCTGCGACCTTCGGTACACGTAACATACCGCTAGACCAAAACCATCAGTTTAGTCCGGAGGTTGTCCCTTTAGTCCGGAGGTTATATAGATGATACCGCTGCTACAAAAGTACTTATTATTCATCAATTGAGTAATTTACCGTATTAAGAATTCAAAAAATGACTGAAGATAGAGCCAAATTATTTAAAAATTAAGAACGCGTGAAGCTATCATTTTTGTGTCAAGATTCTTGACTATTTCTTCTTAATTTGGTTTTCTAATGAGTTGTTTTGGGGTGCCAAACGATTCTGATATGCCGTGAATTACCAGTACTTTTTGTGAATTTATTTATTCTTTTCAATATATTTTTTTTTTAATTTCGTGTAAAATCTTTGCAAAAGATTAAATTTGCTTATGTATTGAATATTTGATGTTATACCTTTTAGTACCCGACTAAATGTTTAATGATGCATTTTCAGAAGAATTATTTTGTCAAAATGGTTCTATATAGCGCGCGAACTGACATATTAATATATAATTCTATTTAAAAGTCCGATTAATTCTTGAGAAATGAAGGCACACGCCAAAAAATGTATACGAAACAATCGTATAAATTTAATCACGTATAAAAGCAAAATTATGCATATGTTATTTATTTATGAGATTATTGCAGCGTGAACGAATCATTTTTCAAAATAAAGTAATTAAAATATCTTTTGGGGAATAATTTTTTAGTTTTTTAGCAATCATGATTTCCTCATTATCACAGTATATTAGTTAAAATAAATAGTTGCTTTATTAATGCCTATCTTAAAAGTGTTTCTGCAACTGATTTAGGGGGGGGACGGATGAATAACAATTATTTTACAGTTCAGTTTAGTCCTGGAGTTTGTATCTGCATTATTGTCAGATGTGCATCTCGTTGCAAAAGTGTTCATGAAAAGTGTACTGAATAAGACTGATGTTTATACTATTTAAAAATTGTGAAGAATTTCATGGAATACTATGACAAACAGTTTATATACCTTGTAGAAAATCGATTATTAAAGAGCATGAACGATCGAAAGAAATTCGTCTCGAGAAAATGCAATTAAATCGAAAGAAATATGCAGAAAAGTAAAAAGAAACTGTTTATCTGGAAAAAAAAAACTGCAAATTCAGTTGGAGAAAAAGAAATCCATTACTTTTCGGTAGATGGCTGTAGTGTCGATATCTCGTGAAGCATCGATCAAACAATTTCAAATATATGCTCGTTGTCAAGGTGACATTTTACACTAAAAAATTTCTTTTGCTTTTTTTTTTTGGTCAATTCAGTTGTGAATTACAGTGTGTTAAAAATGAAAGTCAACAAAGAGAAAATTCGGTGCATTTTACAGTTTTTCTTTGATAAACGTGAAAATGAAAGCTAGGCGGCTGAAATTTTGAGTAGTGTTTATGGTTTATGGTGCAGATGCTGTAACTGCTAATTACGTGCAATTTTGGTTTCGTCGATTCCGTTGAGGCATTTTTGATGTTAAAGGTGTCCCTCGCACAGATAGGCCCGTTGTCGAAAATGTCGATAAAATCTCAGAAATAATCGAAGTTGACCGGCATGTTAGTAGTCATAGCATCGCCCAGGAGCTAAAGATCGACCCGTAAAACAGTTTAAAACCATTTGCGCAAAGTTAGAATCAAAAAGAAGTTCGATGTTTGGTTGCCACACCAGTGGCGTAACGGAGAATATTCGGGCCCCCCTGCAAAATCAGATTTTGAGCCGTAGTCGGATCTTAACGCAATCGGCATCGCTCAGGCCTTGGAGCCCCACTGTGCAACACCAATTAACACCAAAAAACATGATGGATCGAATTTCCATCTGCGAAGCCTTGGCCAAACGGAATGAAATCGACCCATTTCTTAAACGGATGGTGACTGAGGGTGAGAAATGGGTAACATACGACAATATTGTGCGAAAACGATCGTGGTCAAAGCGCGGTGAAGCAGCTCAAACGGTGGCCAAACCAGGCCTGACGGTCATGAAGGTTCTACTGTGTATTTGGTGGGACTGGAAAGGAATAATTTATTATGATTTGCTTCAGTATGGCCAAACACTAAATTCAAATATCTACTGTCAAAAACTGGACCGTTTGAAGCTAGCGATTGACCAGAAACAGCCAGAATTGGCCAACAGAAGAGGTGTTGCGTTCCATCAGGACAATGCCAGGCCACACACGTCTGTAGTGACTCGCCAGAAACTCTGAGAGCTTGGTTAGGAAGTTTTAATGCATCCACCATATAGTCCGGACCTGGCACCAAGCGATTACCACCTTTTTCTCGCATTGCAGAACTTTCTGAGTGATAAGAAATTGGGATCAAGAGAAGATTGTGGAAATCTATTACTAGAGTTTTTCGCCAATTAGGACCAAGGCTTCTATGAGAGAAGCATTATGAAGCTACCTTTAAAAGGGCAACAAATTACATAACAAATCGGTGCATGTTTGACCAAAATGGGACAATTCGAAACATGTTAAATAAAGTCTTGAATTCCATGCAAAAATAATGGATTTCTTTTCCCCCAACCTAATATATTACATGGATCCAGATAACAATGGAAAACAAGGAAGAGTTATAAAAGGTGGTACTTTCGTATTATATCACCGACCAATTTTACCAAACCTAAAAATACTGCTAAATCAAAAGACGTTGCCAAATGCTGGCATCGTATTCTCGAACATTATTATTGTATTTGTACCTGCGTGGAAACAGTTTTCCATTATTGGCTGCATATCGCGGCCTTTGACGAATTTGTCGACGGTTTAATATGGGTACTTGCGTATTATTGCAACCGCATTGGTGACATTTTATGAAACGAAGCACAGGATTGCCAATTTAGCGCATACGACACATGCGAAATCATGGTTGCCAATTTGTCGAGTTATCTTGAAGGTTGGCATTGTTGTGATAGTACGTAAGTACCTTAATATGTAAAAATTCAAAAAGTATTAGGCGTCAAAAAGACTATGTTTTAGGTACCATTAAGTAAGCCCAGTGTCTGAGTGGTAGTGCATCGCACTTGCCCACTAGAAGTCCGAGGTTCAAACCCTGGGCTGGGTAAGGCCGACTCAGCCTTTCATCCCTTCAGTGGGTCGATAAATGAGTACCTATCTAGCTAGCTTGGGAACTTAACACTGTGGGCTTTCTCGTCGGACTGACCACCTGATTGGAACATCTGCTTATGCACCTCAGAGCCCAAGGTCGCGTATACTGAGTTGGACACAGTAGGCCACGCACCACTGAGTTAAGTTGGTCAGTTAATATTTTTAAATTTTGTTTATATTACAATTCACGTTGCTTTCACCAGTAATGAACTTAGTTTAAAAAGTATATAATACCAATGAAAAATTTATTATTAACTAGCTGGTATACCCGTTCTTCGCACGGGTGAACTGAAAAATTAAACAACACAGATTGAAGGAAAAAGAAGTTTTTAATGAGTTAATATTATGTGAATTAAAAATTAAACAAAAAAAGCTTTTTGCATATCTCAGCTAAACAAAAAAAGAAAGAAAAAAAAACACCTTTGTTAAATTTTAACTATGTAGATCTAATAGCCGATAAAAAGGATTTTTTAAATTTATAATTCCTCGTAACACTCTTGAGGGTCGATTTTTCAAAATACCTCCCTAAGCTGATCTCTGCTCAGCAAAAGTATCACATTCTTAAAAGTTTTGCGTAATGAACGCTTAAAGTAGCGTAAATAATTTATATCTGAAAGTGTAATGTGGCCGCGGTAGCCGAGTGGTATAGGTATCGGATCGTGGCTTGCCTGGTCACGAGTTCGATCCCAGTACCACTAAAGACCCGCCGTGTAGGGCAGCGATGCACGTTAAATCTGTCGAGAGCTGAAACGTCCTCCCGTTGGTGTGGTGTGGTAGTTAGGAGAGGGGGGTGCCAGCTCAGGTGTCGTCCACGTCACTTGACCATGGTTCAAAATTACGTGGTCCGTCGCCAAAAGCCCTCGTGTAGCTGAACAGTGCGACGTTAATATTAATTCAAATCAAATCAAATCTGAAAGTGTAATACATTAATATTACTTTCTCTTGTATTTATTTTATTTTAAAATTGTAATATTCGCAAGCAACGCCGTTTCTTAAATTATAATGGCGATTCAATGAAAAACATAGCAAAATGTTAACGATAGAGTCAAGTTGGCAAATGCCTAGCTACTTTCGTAGCTCGAGCTTTATTAGAGCTTTGTAAGACCCGCCGTGTAGGGGCGAAATGCACGTTAATACTTTATCCAACCGCATTATGATTTACTGCAGTTTTTTTCATACAATATTTTTTTTGGATCACTACATGTACAAATTAAGGAATATACATAAACAAAATACTCCTCTGGAAAATTTAATCCGTTAGAGCTAATAAATTAATTAAAGATATTCCACTGTAAAATTAATTATGTACACCGTTCACTTAAAATAAGTAGTCAAATCATTTTCCAAGGTCTTCATTAACAGACAAAACCATAAGACACTTAAATTTTGACAAACTATTTTTTTGCGACAAAAATAATAATCTTTGCAATCCGCTGAAAACGTTATATCTGCTACAAAACCTTTCGCCTTCCCCACTAAAATACTCATCATAGAACCCGTGCTGCCATATATCTTGGAAGAGTGGATTTCAAAGAATATTAAAGCTAAGTATTGGTAGAATATTCTTGCTAAGTTGGTGTGGTGTGGTAGTTAGGAGAAGTGGTGCCAGCTCAAGTGTCGTTCCCGTCACTTGACCATTGTTCAAAATTACATGGTCCGTCTCCAAAAGCCCTCGTGTAGTTGAACAGTGTGCGACGTTAATATTCACTCACTCACTCACTGCAAAAAATACAGTGCAGTAGTTATAATTAGTTTTATACTTAAAAATGCAATATCTGCCTATTCAATTAAAATTACAGTGTTATAATTAACTACTAACTACAAAAAAATTGTGAAAGTTTCTCCAAATGATGTAGTGTGAAAGAGAAGGTTTATTTACTTTAAGTACCAGAAGCGATAAAAGTAGTTATTTTGAAAATAGATCAACTTCTTACTACCAAATGTGCATAATAAAATCATAAAAAAAACATTAAAATAAAGAGAGATTTATAACAACCTCTCCCTTCAAGACTTAGTTTTATTCTGAAATAAAAAATAGGCATTATTCTGATCACAGGAATTAATTAGAAGCGATTCCCTTGCGTAGCCAAAACAAAAAGAGTTTTTTACAAACAAAAGATAGATATATGCTGACGTGGGCTTTTTTGCATACAGATGGCAGAATTTTTTCCTTCTTACTGGACAAATAGCGTTATATTTTGGACACTTTTTACAAATTTTTATAAATTATAGCCTATGGTATAAATTATAGCCTATGTGTTATTCTGATGTATAAGCTATATTACTGTAAAGTTTCATTAAAATCCATTAAGTTGTTTTTGCGTGAAAGACCCACAAAGATTTTCACAAACTTTCACATTTATAATATATATTAGATGTTTTATTCTATTGAAACATCTTTTTAATAGCGTGGTCTAGATGGCTATAACTCTTATTTGCAAAACTTTGTATAGAACAACTAAATATGTCTCGGTTCAAAGTCGTAAAATGGAGTATGCAAATCCAGTTACCAACTTCGTTCATCTAATCATAGATAAAACTAATACTTATGTTTTATCCTCTTCGGATGCATTTAATTTAATGGAAGTATTTAAGTAGTTTAAAACTTTTTTGCATATATATAGTGTAATTAAAAATTTTTTATATATAAATTTTGCTTTATTCAAGCTTTTAAAACTAATTTTTTTTACTGTAAAAATTAAAAGATTAGGCAATTTCAAAACTGGCTGAAAATAGTGATACTTAAGTAACTTTTAAAAATTAGAAGCAGTTTTGAACAGAAATTTATCATAGCTTGGAAATTAAGTATATTCTTTTTAATAGGTGCAGCTTGATTTAGTTCAGCTGCCCGATTATCGGAAAAATATATTTTATCACTATCCCTGTTATTCTTCCGCATTTCTAGTAAAAAAGCGAAAGGATATCCTTCTTACCAGAGAAATATCCAGTTTTACTGTGAAACAGTCAAATGAATGAATTGAGAATATTTCACAAGAGGAAACAGATCAATATTATAAAAAAAGCAACACAAGAGAAAACAAAATACTCTAAGTAAATTACGTATAAAGTTGTCGAAAATGTATAATGTGGAATTTCATAATTTATTGAGAAATTAAAAGGGGAAAAATGTATATTTGTGTTCGCAGTTTAAAGTTTAGATATTTTTTTTCGAAGAAATATTACACCATTGCTCTTTTATTTTGTAAATTTCAACTTATTATGTTGTAAATAATTATTTTAGCGCAAATAAATGTTAAGATACTTAATAATCATTTGCATTACATTATTAAAACATTACATTATATTTCATATACATTATATTTCATAAACATTACATTTAAAAAAAATCAATACTTTTTTTTAAGTCAGGAAATATTTATTTTTTTTACTTAGAATGCTACGAGAATGAAAATTTTCAATACATTTGAATATTTCATTTACGACTTAAAAAAATAATAAGTAATTCCAAGTATTGTGTTTAAAATTGACAGACAGTTTTTTTCATTCTTTCATAGTAAAAAAAGAATCAATTTCCTTTTTGATTTTTCTTTTAAAAATATTATTCATTTCATCTTTTTAAATATTGATTTATTTTTTGATTAGTGAGACACTTTAGATAGTTTATAAATCGATAAAATGCACGTGAATCCTGTTTTTCTTTTTCAAAGACTTCTTTTTTTAATATGATGTACAACCAGTAGCGCACACAGGAATTTTTCAGGGGGTTCGGGTTCAAAAGTTCACCATTCTTGTATCATGCTTCTTTTGATTTTGTCGATTTTCGGGAACAAAACACAGTAAAAAACTAATTATTGAATAAATAATTAGCATTAATTAATAAAATTAATCATTAATAACAAATACTTAATTAAATTTTACGTACTATATTCTTAGAATTATAATCAATCGGAAAAAAATCAAGGGTTTTAGGGGGTCCGGACCCCCGGACCCCCTTGTGTGCGTCACTGTGTACAACATATGTTACACATATATTATGTCACATACCTTTTTGTTAAATTATGAAAGTATGTTATACCCCCTATATACCAAACTTTTTTTATCGGATCCTAACGAAAGATAAAATACTTTTTGAACAAAACTATTTTTTTATTTTTATTTTTCGTCTTGAAATCTGGGATTGAAACAACCAAGTCCATTTATATTCACAATTATTTTTGTTCTTTTTTTAATTTCTTGCATTTATAAAGGGTACTCGAATGTGATTGAATTTTTTTAGCAGGATCTTATACACAAGTTGGTGCTAATTGCATTTTTATTAATTACACAATTTAAAAACCACCGTATTACCTCTAACTTCATGTTTCATAAATTTGTGAACCAATTTTAAACGTTGATAAGTTTTAAACGTTCAGGACTTGGACTACTTACAGAAAGTAAACAGATTATAACTATACAAAGTGTTCTAAATCTAGTTTTGTATAAAAGTATTACTCTTTATTTCAAATAAAATAAATGAATTTGAAAGATTATTGATCAAGAAACGAAATTTTAATTTCAGAATTCCTATAAAAATATTAAAATTTATAGGACAGACACTTCCATATTGATCAGGCCGCAATAGCCTGGTGTTTATGGTCGCGGACTCGTGACAAGTATGCCAAGAGTTCAAGCTCTAGTGCCAGTGAAGATCCATCATGTAGAGCAGGGGTGTCCAACCCAAATGGCATTGAGAGCCACTTCTGAAAAACATTATAATCTCGCGGGTCGCTCATAAAAATATGTACCTTTATATCAAATTTGGAAACAAAAAAACATTTATTGGAGTGAAAATTTAAAACAGAATGAATTATTATTATTGTTTTCATTATTTTTCATGTATACATACATAGATAATATAATAATGTTTATATAATATAATAATGCAATGATCAAATAATGTTTCAAATATTACAGTGTGTGTGTTGCCAATTTCTTGAAAATTACGGTCTTCCTTTTCAATTGATATTTCGTTACTCATTGTTGAAATTTGATTGTGCTGTTATTCGAAATCGATTAAGTTTACATTGTCCATTATCTTAAACGTTCTGAATATTTTTTTTCAAATTTTAAAAAGCATCTCTGACTGCCTTTTGCTTTTTGGGCACTCCAAACAAAGAAGGAGGAGGAGAAATGAAAGTCGCACACACAGAGAATCATGTTCCACCCATAGTAAAGGATATCTATAATGCATTTCGGATTTTATTAAAAAGGTAATTTTTTATAGTAAAATCAAATGTAACTGTTTGATAAAATATATATCTATTTTAATTTAAAGGACGTTTCTATTATCAAAAAGGATTTATTTTAAAACAAGAACAGGTAACAGGCAAATACATTGTAGATTTATATATATATATATATATATATATATATATATATATATATACTAGCCGTTACCCACCCGCTTCACTGGGTATTTCACGATGTTGCGTATATGTATACTGTTTACATATACATTAATTATTGATATATAGCATTAAGAATTCGATTGTATTGAAAAATATATTTATAGCTGTTACACTCTCACCCCTTGATATAAAAAGAACATAAATTATAATATCTAATTTCTATTTATGTCTAAAATCGAAATAGAAAGATTTTTTTTGCTCTTTTAACCTAATAATCAAGTGGATTTCCACCAAAGCAACTTTCAGTGGATCTCTACTCCATAAAATAAACATGCTTGCTGAATTTCAAGTCTAAATCTAACAGAGCAAAAACGAAATTTTTATCATCAATACCTCGTTGACAGCCTTCTTAGCGGATTCCAATTCAACAAAAGAGACATGCAAACCAAATTTTATTATTATAGTCTTAGCAGTTCAAAAACGGGAATTTCGTCTATCAATACGCCCCAATAACTCACCCGCTTCCCCCTGGAGTTGATTTCCGTAAAATCCATTCTTAGTGGAACTCTATTCAACTAAAGAAAAGTGCTCAACAAATTTCAAGTAAATGAGTTAAATTCAAAAACAGGAATTTTTCTGTAACACGCCTTAATCCCTCGCAACCCCACTCCTTTGGGGGTCCGTTTTCGCAAAAATCTTTGTAAAAGGAACTTTATTCCATGAACGGAACATACCTTCTAATTTTCAAGCAGGTGGTTCTATTAGTTGAAACGCGGAAATATTTATCTATTACGCCCCTTAATCACCCTCAGTGACCCTTGGGGATCAATTTTCCCCAAAACTATTTTGTAGCGGATCTCTACACCATGAAACGAATTAGCTTACCAAATTTTTAGACTGTACGTCTAATAGTTTAAAAATGGAAATAATTATCTATAACACCCCTTAAGTCCCCGCAACGCCACTTAGGAAACGATTTACACAAAACCCATCTCATGACAGATCACTACTCATTGAATGGAATCTGCTAACTCAATTTCAAGATTTTACATCTAATAGTTTAAAAAAGGAGTTAATTGCCTATAACGCCCCTTAATTCTCCACAACGCCACTTGGGGTCGATTTTCACAAAACCCATTCTGTAGGGGATCTGTACTTTATGAAAGGGATCCGCTTATAAAATTTCAAGACTGTACGTCTAATAGTTTAGAAATGGAAATAATTATGTATAACGCCTCTTAAGCCCACGCAAGGCCACTTAGGAAACGATTTTCCGAAAACCCATCTTATAGCGGATATCTACTTAATGAATGGAATCTGCTTACTCAATTTCAGGATTTTACGTCTAATAGTTTAAAAAAGGAGTTAATTGCCTATAGCGCTCCTTAATTCTCCACAACGCCACTTGGGAGTCGATTTTCACAAAACCCATTCTGTAGGGGATCTGTACTCTATTAAAGGAATCCGCTTATACCAAATTTCAAGACTGTACGTCTAATAGTTTAAAAATGGATATAATTATGTATAACGCTCCTTAAGCGCCCTCAACGCTCCTTGGAGGTCGATTTTTGTAAAAATTATTATGTAGGGAATCTCTATTTTATGAAAGAAATCTGTGTACCAAGTTTCACGACTATACATCTAATAGTTTAGTAAAAGAAATAATTATCTATAACGCCCCTTAAACCCTCGTAACGCCCCTTGGGGTTCGAACTTTGCAAAATTCGTTCTTAGCTGACGTCTACACCATGAAGGGAACCTATCAACCAAATTTCAAGTTTGTAGGTTTAATAGTTCCGGAGATATCGTGATTAGTCAGTCAGTGAGACAGTCAGTGAGTGAGTGAGTGAGTCGCTTTTCTCCTTTATATATATAGAAGATATATATATATATATATATATATATATGAAGATATATATATATATATATAGAAGATATATATATATATATATATATATATATATATATATAGAAGATATATATATATATATATATATATATATATATAGAAGATATATATATATATATATATATATATATATATATATATAATATATATAATATATATATATATATATATATATATATATAGAAGATATATATATATATATATATATAGAAGACATATATATATATATATATATATATATATAGAAGATATATATATATATATATATATATATATATATATATAGAAGATATATATATATATATATATAATATATATATATATATATATATATATATATATATATATATATAGTCTTATTCTGTACAAACAAGAGATAACATCCAGCATACGCATTCGAAAAACACAAAGACAGTAAGAAAATCACACAATGAAGGACACATGAGCAACCGAGATTAAAAATTGTAAAATGAATGCTGCAGTATTATAAATATTGCTGACTTAGGACAGCTAATACATAAAATAATTTATATAAAAGTGGGGTTATATATATATATATATATATAAATTTCCCCTCAAATAAATTTCAAAATGAAAAAGTTTAAAAACCTGATATTTAAATTTTTTTTTGAAGAGTCGGCGGGCCGCAACTTACGTACTGGCGGGTCACGTGTTGGAACCCCTGATGTAGAGGGTCTTATGACTGCTCAAATCTGTCGAGGATCAAAGATCCAACTTTACGTGGTGTGGAAGTTCGGAGAGAGAGGTTCCAGGTGTCGTCCTCGTAATTTGATCATGGTTCAAAATTTCGAAGTCAATTGCAAATAACCCCCGTGTTGCTTTGGAGCAGGGTTGGGCATTAAGTCGATCGCAGTCCATCGGTGGACCGGCAGGACATTTTGGGATGACCGCCTGAAGATTAGTAGTTAGTAATTATGTACCAAAATTTTCAATATGGGTTACTACGAAATAAAACTACGAGAACTAACTTTTGATGAAAATATTTTTTAATGTATTTTGAATTGTTTGATATATATAATAAGTACATCATTTGATATTATTATATTTGTGGTTATTATATGATTGTATCTTGTGATTTGCTTCAAACGCGGTTTTTAAAAGTGTAATTTTTTAAATTTTTTATTGTAGTCATGTAGGTAAAAGTACATATATATTCCGTATATATTATTAAGTTAAACAAATATTTATAAACCATTTTTTTAGCTCACTACATCTACGCCATAGGGAACTACACCTTGCACCAGCACTACACCTTGAAAAAATTAGAAGTAGCCTGTTCCCTGGAAAAGTTTGTCCAACCCTGACTGGTTACGCAAATAGACACTTATTCGCCCTATATTATTGGCTGTATGTAATTATTTAATTATTAGTTATTAATTTCTTAACTATTTCTTATAACTTAAGTTCTAAAATAAACGATTGGTTTTTTTTAATGCTAAACATATTTTGTTTTCCAAATAATTTTTTTTAAAAAATGAATCTGTTTAAAGTAGTCATAATCAACTCACAAATCATGTTCCTATTTCTGAATCATTTCACCTGAAAAACAATGTATTAGACATCCCCAACAAGAAAAAAAGGGAGTTCTGTAATAAATATTAAAATATGAGCCATACAGGACATAGTTTGATTTCTGGAGCTTAAGAGCATTCCGAGATATTTTAAAACAAGCAAAAAGAATTCTAAACACATCAAATAACACTCTTTTTTTCCTTTTTTGAACGAGATGAGCTTCTCAGCGATAGCTCTTACCCTGCTGAAAAGGCGATTTTACAGCTATTGACTTATTTGACCTTCAACACGAAAGCCAACATTCCAGGGAAATAGGGGGCAAACTATCGTTAAAACTATCGTTTTTATACTCGGCGTATAACGCACACCCGTAAATTTCGATATTATTTTTTGCGTTAAAAGTGCGCGTTATACGCCGTATTTTACGGTAACATAACCCTTAAAGATAAAACTAAAGATCTAAATATTGGAGAAAATTCTTTGATTTTTGTCTGTTGAATCTAAAAAAAATAATATTTTTAAAAGAGGTTAAAAATGTTAAGTTTTTCTAGAAATTTTGGTTCGTTTATTTTGCCCGGAAAGTTCTATAATTGTGATATTGCTGAAATGTGTTGCATTTAATAGAACTTTCACGCATTAACGGTATTTCGTAATTAGGTTTTTTCTTAGTACATTTTTTTATTGCTAAAAAGGAATTCTCCCCCCGATATAGCATTGTAATTTAAAATTGATGTGAATAAATAATTTTTATAATGTACTACAACTACACTTTTCATGAATTTTAATCTATCAGTTCCATTAATTTTTTTATCTTGTTGAATTTAACCTATTGGATTCTGCGTAATTGCTATTGTGGCTAAAAAGGAAATCAATACGAAAAACCCTTTTTATTTTAATCTTTTTTTATGTTCTTATTTGCTAATGTTTGATTATGTTTTTATATTTTTACATAATGATTTATAACTATCTATAGACAGAATTAAGAATTTTTTTCGTTTATTTTTCATTTGGTTAAGTTTACTCTTAGTTGAATTCTGCTTAATATACGTTTACTAGGTTAAAAACAGGAAAGAAATAACGTTAAGAATTTTTTTCGTTCATTTTAACGTTTTTATTACTCTCATTCGTAAAATTTTTGCTGTACATTATGCTTAATTTGCAAATCTGTGTAAACAGTTATTATTCTGTAAGAGTATTAAAACTTTAAAAATTTTAATTTTATGAAATTATCAACGACGTGTAACGTAATTTTCCCAATTTTATATAAAATTTCCTTACAAATTATTAAAGAAGGAAATTTTTGATTGCATTAAAGTCAAGATACCACACTACAAATAATTTAAATAGCTTAATAATTCGAAACAAGAAAAAAATTTAGAAATTGGAAAGTTTTATGTTTTAAATTATATATTAAACTGTAATAAATAATTTATAATTTAAATTACACACACACACACACATATACAAGGTCTGTTAAAAAAGGTATACGATTTTGAATTTTTCAACACATTCTAAAACGGCGCCACTGTGCACAATGGGAGGTGACAGCTTAATGTACATATTGAATTTTTCACCTTCATTCCCGTGTGCCAATCATTTACTGCAGGCATTCTTGTAAGCTGCTGTTGTATGTGTTCGTTGGATTTTTATTTTTCTAAAGGTGACTAAGTGACTTGACGAGAGGTACTGCATTAAATTTTTTTTCAAAAGTTTGGTGATTTTCTAAGTAAAACAATTCGTAAGATTTAGTAAGTGTTTGGAGATAATGCTATGGGGTCACACACACAAATTAAGGAGGGGATTAACCAATTCAAAAGTGATCGCATATGTTTGTAAAGAATGATCAGTGTCCTGAGAGGTGATAAACCTCTCGAAATACAGCTGTTGTTGAAATGGGGAAAGAACTGATAATGAGAGAGAGAGAGAGAGAAAGATTGTCGTTTAACCGTACGAAAAACGAACAATTTGAGATCAGTGTAGGTTCTCCGCATGCAATTTTGTGGGATCACGCACAGAGTGGCTGCGAAATTTTCCCCCAAGATTCTGTCAGTGGAACAGAAAAACTCAATGGTAAATTGTTTTGCACAGCTAGCTACTATCAACGCTGAACTTGGCTTCTTGCGACTTTTGGCATTTCCCGAAAATGAAAATGCCATTGATAGCATCCCGTTTTCAGAGTAGAGATGAGATTTGGTACGATACGCGACGGCTGAGTTGTACACCATTACAAAAGAAGCCTTCCAGAAGTGTTTTCGGCAATGGAAGGAATGCTGGGATATGTGTGAAAGCGCAAGGGACCTATTTTCAATTTTATTAGGATCCAAATCTTGCAAAGTAACTTTCTGGCCAAAGGTCGGATACTTTTTGAACAACCTGTATAACCCGAAGTTTGTTCAAAATATATTTTTTCCTCTTTCATAATAAAACAAAAGATCTTCTCATCCGAGAATATCTTCTGTGACGAAACAGTGAATCACATTCTCTTATTGATTGTGTTTTTATACTTTTTTTATTTATGTTTTTCGTTATTTTTAACATCTTTTTTATGTCAGCAAAATTTAAATAGATTCTCCATAAACATTTCTAATTTTAAATTGCATCGATATTCGTTTATTTCATTAGCTTTCAATGCCGCTACGGTCTGTGGCCGTGGTGGTCGCGATTGCCATGAAGGACTCTCTTTACGGAGGGCGTGAGATACGTCAAATCTTTCATCAAGCAAAGTCTTCCCGTTAGTATAATGTGGAATTTTGAGAATAGGGTATTAGCTCAGGTCACTTGATCGTGGTTCAAAATTACGAGATCCGTCGCCAATAGTTCTTGCCTTAAAAGGTTACGTTAACAAATTATAAATCTGTTATGATCTTTCTGTCTTGAAATTATGAAAACAAAAGTTATGTATCACTAGGATAAATAAATTTGCCTTAATTGTGTAATTCACTACGTCCCAAGTTAGAATTTTATCTCTACAAAAAGACTACAGAATTTTTTTTTACAGAAACTTTTCCTGTTTAATTTTCGATAAGATATCTTTTTTAATGTTTAGGCTTGCTCGCAGATCATGTACCTTCGAAGGGTGTCACTTAAAATACCGTATTTACTCGAATCTAGGCCGCTTTTTTTTACCATTCTCCCATAAGCCTTTAAAAAAATTCTTTTGCCCCCTATGCATATCTACACATAAATGAAACTTATATGATAAAAGAAAGTAAGGTTTTAGGAAATCACTGGAAAATTATTACTATCACAGAAAGTAAATTTTCAAAACTCACTACGGAAAACTGAATTAAAAATAAAAAAATTAGGGATATCCTTGCGCTTGATGTTTGTTGTAGAGATGCATATTAAAATATTCAAACGCAAAATACATGCTTTTTATATGAATAATGTTTCTGGAAAATGAAGCTTCTAAAAATTAAATCAATAAAAATTACCAACTAAGTTTACTTACCATTTATATATCTCTAATATTTATTCAATTTAGGCAATTTTTTAAACAACAGGACTTCGATTTTACAGATATTTATTTTGAATTAAATTCAAGAATTAATAAAGAATGATGCATCAAAACATTGTAGAAACTCGGATCCCAGCGTTAATCATTTCGTACCATTCAAAACAAATAGCGTGATTGTGTTTGGAAAGAATATTTTATCGTCACGTGGATAGAGAGAGAGAGAGAGAGATTTAATACTTTTATTTCAATTTATCTCATATTTTACAATCAAGCAGTGAAAAATATTTTTGCACTTGGCTATATAACGCTCTAAATTAGTCTTTTTTCGAATTAGTCCTTTAAAAATCGGGGAGTAGGCCTCACGTTGAGAAACACTGGGTTAGATGTTTTTACTCTTGCTTATATACACTGCTGGCCACCGTAAATGCAACACCCTGAAGGAAGCATGCAAATAACATGAAATTTACAACATGTATTAGCGGAAGTGAGATATGCAAATGATTAGAATTTCAGTGCAGACACACATCACGCGTAAATGTGGCGCCAACTCAAAGTGCTATTTAAGGCTTGGAAATATCGACGATTTCAAGTTCGGCAATTGTGTTTTTCTTGTGGTTTTTTCAAAAACCGATCAGTTATGTCTCGTAGAAAACAGCGATCAGCTTTTGATCAAGTATCCGAGTCGACAGAGGAAGGATAGTGGCCTACCGAGATTGTGGATTATCTTTCAGGGAAATCGGTAGTCGTGTTGGACGAAACCAAACAACTGTAATGCGGATATGTGACTGTTGGATGCAGGAGGATACGACGGACCGACGTGGTCGATCGCATCCAACTCAGTGCACCACTTCACGTGAGGACAGGCAAATTGTGCGCATGGCAGTGACGGATCGCTCAGTCACATCACGAACCATAGCACAGCACATTGAGTCTGTAACACATCATTCAGTGTCTGCGCGTACCATTCGACGCCGTTTACAGAGTGCTCTGTGCAAAAGCCGTCCATTGCTTGGTCTACCTTTGACGCAGAACCACTGACGTCTCCGCCGCCAATGGTGCGATTAAAGAAGGATGTGGGTGGTAGAATGGAATGAAGTTGTCTTTACTGACGAGTCACGCATCTGTCTGCAACACCACGATGGTCGGATTCGAGTCTGGAGACACCGTGGAGAGAGGATGCTGAACAGCTACGTTATGCACCGCCACACTGGTCCTGCACCGGGTGTTATGGTATGGGACGGTATTGGATATCACTCTCGCACTCCTCTAGTATGCATTGCTGGTACTTTAAACAGCCAGCGCTACATCTCCGAGGTGTTGGAGCTAGTTGTCCTCCCTTACCTTCAGGGCTTGACAACAACCATATTTCAACAGGATAATATGCGACCACACGTGGCACGCATTGTCCAAAGGTTTTTCGTCAATCACCAGATTGAATTGCGTACCTGGCCGGCTCGCTCTCCGGATCTTTCGCCGATAGAAAACATGTGGTCCATGGTTGCTCAACGATTGACGCAGATTACACCCCCAGCTGCCGCACCAGATCACTTTTGGCAAGTTTGGAGGCTGCTTGGTCTGCTGTACCCCAAGAACACAGCCAAAGTCTCTTTGAATCAATGCCGAGGCGTGTGGCAGCGGTGATCTCCAACAATGGCGGTTTCTCTGGCTACAGATTCTGGCTAGAACCACACTTCACAAAAGTCTATAAATTTAATCATTTGATACTTGGTCAACATGTTATCTACAAAATAAATTTTGTTGTGCTATCTCTTGTCTTTCTTGGTGTTGCATTTACTGTGGCCAGCAGTGTAGATCTGGCAGTCGCGTACTAAAGGGTAAAAGGTTCAAACCCCTTCCATACACCCAGAGATAGTTTTAGCATAAAAATTATGTCTTCGCGGCTTTGTTTTTTAAAATGTAAGCCCTCCTATAAAAGTGTTCTGTGTACACACAGAGAGCAAGCAAAAAAAGGAGATAAAATAAGTTGCTTGAAAGGCACCGAAAAACCAATATTTTTCGTTATTTCCAGTTTCTGTATTCACCAATACTCCTAAATAATAAGAATTACGTGATTTTTTTACTGAAATATAATACATATTGAAAGCATCAGTGAGATGTTATATTACAAATTAAAATCATGTCTTTTTCCACAAGACGAAAAAAACAAAAAACCTACAAACTTTATAAACACACAAATACGAACACTTTCACATTTATGTGGAAATTTCCACACAATTTTATCGAATTCTTATCTCGAAACACGATCTGAAACACTCCTTTGAGGACACTATTAGAACCCTAGCAACAACTCCTTTTTTTTAAAGAATGAAATTATTGCTTTGATTGCTTATCAGAAACACGCGATTTATCAGCTGCACATCGGAAGATTTCTAGTTATCTGATATAACTTATAAGGTATCGATCTAGAAATACTTTTTTGATTGCACCAAATCTTGCATCAACCCAGAGTTGATGGGAAAACAAACTGTCTTCGAATTGTGACATTGTCGGAAGACACTTCTTGAAAATATGTTATCTATGAAATAAAATGTAAAGTTTATTTTGCAATCTTACAATAGAATCCTTTTAGATCGAGGATTGTTGCTGAGGAAGTTCAGTGACATGCAGGAAAACTTACGCACGCACACCTCAGCATACTTTAAATTGTAGCAAATGTTTAATCCGATGCTTAGTAAATTTATTTATTTTTTAAAGGGACACAGTACGATTCAATAGACAAAAATCGTTAAAACAATCAAACCTAATTTTTTAGCCTAAATTATTCTTTACATACTTTTCTATAACCTCAGAAAATTTGAAAGCTCTAAACTTAAAAAAAAACGCAGAATTATGATAGCTTTTACACGTTCGTTTTTATTCATATCCCTATGGCAAATCCAAACTTTAAACTTATATATCTCAGAAAGATAAAAAAAACTAATTTGTCTTCATAAGGCTTTTTTTTCTACTGTACCTAATGCTTTGAATTTTTTTTACCTGTTGCTAATAAAACATGTAACAAAAGTTGGTATGCATTTTTGAATCAAAGCAATACAAAGCAAATTTTTAAATAATTGAACTCAAAATTTATAAATTTTTTAAGGAATTTTCAATAAGCATTCATAAAAAGAAGTATTGTATGAATACCAATCGACCCTCCGACATCAAATCTATCTACCAATGAGAAAGAACTTTAAATGAGACGAAAACTTTGATATTTCAAAATCTGGTCAGTATTCTTAAGTTTTCGAGATAGAAGACACTGTTGATCGTGTGCGTGAGTCCTGATAAGTCTATTAGGCAAGTCAGTAACGGCATTCACTCCATTCTGTTCAAACACGTCGCTGTACACGCGTGACTGAATTAAATTCTGTTAACCAAAGTATACTCTGCACTTTTTACTGTCGCATCCATATCTCTACTAATGAAGTCAGTGTAAAAAGTTCATCTGCGATTGCCGAATAATGCGCGCACGTGGGGTGGGGGCGATTAGACTAAGCCCAAAAAATCTCGAAGAGTTTCCCAATTCATGGATAAACAGTTCATTCCATTCTGATGGGTAGTTCCGTAATTATAAGCCATTACTTTTGAATATTCTAAACCCGGACACCCTATATATTTTTATGTACGGCCCCCGGGATTATAATGTTCTTCCGAAGTGACCCGAAAGGTAATCTGGGTTGGCCACCTTTAGACTAGTATGAACCTTTCATATTCGTATTGATAATAGTGGTTGATAGAATATTTTTTTCGCATGTTGTAAACTTCTTCCTGCTACATTAAGAATATACTCCGTAACTGATTTCTTATGTAATATGAACAGAAAAGAGTTCGAAATGCATATGCATATCGTTGCCCCAATTCAGCACCAGCACATAGATCAATCATCAAGAGAATCAATCTGCTCTGCCCATATGTACCACGCAATATCCTACTTTTCTATTGTACCATTTTCAGCAAACAAGGTATAGTTTATTGGTTTAGTAGGTAATCACACATTGCACTTTGCTAAGCGTGTCCTCTTCCATTAATACTCCGTTTCTTTTTGTGATGTAGCGAGCTCGTTAAAAGAAGAGATGAATCTAGGGTTTTCATCATCTTGATCGATCAGTATTTTTCTTTAGCAGCTATATTAAAGTAATGTTATATTTCTTCTTAATCAGTCAGAGAAAAGATTATAAGGAGTACTTGATTTTGCGTGGAGAGAAAAATTATATTTATATTAGTGGTCATCAATAAATCTAGAATTTTCTTTACTTCAAATGTATGCAATAAAATACTGTCTATTACAAAATTTTAAAAAGTTTTAAAACCCTAGTCTTTTACTTTTAAAGCAATGTTAATACAAATTTCAAAGAATTTGTATGGAATGAAGTAATTTCATGATATTGATTTAATTTTAAAAAGAAAAAGTAATATGAAATTTTTTTAAGTCAATTTCTACTTTGTTAGAAAAACTTACTGGCGCCATCTGTTGCAAATCTAATTACGTCAGAAATAACGCAGAATAAATTTAAAATTAAAAAATAAAATTTAATTAATTAATTAATATTTTAAAAACTGTATTATAACATCAAGTGTCATCCATAACAAGTTTTAGAAAAATGTGTTTGAACTTCAGTCGATGAATAAAAAGTATTTTATTAATGACTGAAAACTTGAATAAGATATATATATATATATATATAGGGAGAGAGAGAGAGCTAATAGCAAGAATTGAAAAACAGACCACCAAACAAAGCTTAACAAAATTTCAGAATCACGGTATAACATAAATATAAAATTCTCTTGTTTTTTTAACGATATAGACGTTTTAAAATGTGAATTTTAACTGTAAACTAACCCACCTGAAAAGATTGTAAAAAGAAAAAGAAAAAGAGAGAGAGAGAGAGAAAATATATATATCTCTCTCTCAAAATAGAACATGAATTTTTGATTTATAGTCAAAATTCCTTAAGGAAGTAAGTGACTTACGTGATTCAAATGGGCAAAAAGTTTGTTTCGACAACGGAAAGGAAAAATAAGTACGTGGAATAAGTAAAGTTATTATTCGTAATACTGTTATTCACACAATGTTTTGAGTAAAAAAGAATTCTACGGAACGTAGAAAACATATAACCAAAAATATAAATGATCAGTTCGTGAAGGCTGATAAATTTTAAAGCTGGCAAGGAAGAAATACCAGTCAATTTGAAACATCCGAAACATTATAAAGAGTAACATCTGAAACATAAAGAATCGCATCTGAAGTATAACTAGAAGCATATCTGAATTGAACGAAGAATGTAGTCCTGGAATTCACGATAAAAAAAAATTATTTTCGAACTAAAGAAAAATTAACCTAGATGCTTTGCTGTGTGTTATTTATATATTATTTAATGTGTTAAGAAAGAAAAAAAAAATTTTTGTTTCTCTATTATGTTTTATTTTTTAGAACACATCTCTGGTTTCGTTTTCGTAAGTTTTCTTGTGTATCTTATATTAACTTTCAACATTATTAGTAACCTAATACAGTTAAAGTATAATACATAAAACATAAAACCTACGAGTATGTTTGACATCGAAGATCCCTATACACTAAAAACCTTTTAAAATTCTATCAGAAGAGACTCAAGTAGATTAATTTTATTAAATTTTGATGTTTAGCTTAAATATTTCAATATACAGTTAACATTTATTCAAAATTAATTTTTTATGGTGTAACATTGTATAAGAAGTTTTGTAATTTTCTTGAAAATCATGAAAAAGGTCTTACAATTATGAAATGTAGAATAATTAATAAAAATAAATGCTTTTAAGTATAAAGGCAATTAGTATTCAATATTTAAATTTCTTTTTTTTTAAGTAATAAAGTTTTTTGATAAAAAATATTTATTCTTCTATGTAGATAGATGTATTCCATTTAGTCTTCACAAATTTTACATATTTCAAAAATCGATGTTCAGATAATTTAAAAATTTTCTCGGCAATATTTAATGAGGATAACTGATATAAATAAATTAGTAGTATTAAACTAAATTTTGTGTTTGAAAGAATTAAAGCAGGAACAAGAAATATTCATATATATCCTGTTAACTGTCTTTTAATAAAGAACATTATTTTTTACGCTTTTTCCTATTTCCAGTTTCTTAACTTAATGTTTACGAAATCTTAGGTAAGTTCCTGAATTTATGATCACTTTTCTTAATTGTATCTTTTTAATTATATAATTCAATTTATATAAAATTAACTCAAATTAGTTTAATTGCTTAATATCTTACTGTTTATTTACACGTACAAAATTAAGGCTTAGGTGTTTTTTAATCATGGTTTATATTTTTCACCTTTTCTTAAATTTTCTACTGAAGGGGAAAGTTTTGAAATCCTATAAAGCTAGCTTTACCCTGCTTCCTGCCCTGAGTCCGCGATAGCTTTAGAAAACATAATTTTCTATTTTGGTCGATTGGCTTTTCTTCATACATTGGTTTTTTATTTTTAGTTCTCTGTTTCAGAATTAAAGCTTCCTCTGATTTGTAGTATATGTAACCTTTCCATTATTTCTTTTCTTTATAATAATAATAATTATTATTATATATAGTATGAATAACTTACAGATTTTTCTTTCGTATGAAATTGTGTTTTGAATCCTCATGGTAACTACTGTTATTCTTTAAAGATATTTAATTTGTAAGTTAATTAATGATGTAGAAACTACTCAAATTCTTTTGAAATGTCTTGTATATTTACCGATTCCTGTTTAATTTTTTTAATGCATTTTAGAAAATAGCTTTTTTGATTACATTTAAATTTGTAGGTCTTATTAAACTGTCTTTGGATCTACTTAGTAACTGTTAAAGTTTATTTTTAACCACTTAAAGTGGAATGTTGAGTTGAGTTGTTTTGGAAACTAAACATTTCAAGGATCTTAGCAATCAAAGATTGAGACAGCTCTGAAATAGAAATGAATATCTAAAGAATAAGAGCCGATGAGTAAGTAAAAATACTTATTTTGCCTTGAACTTGTAAGAATTATCTATTATCGTTAACCTTCATCCATTTAAAGAAATTCTCCCAGCCGATGCATAAAGTGATTCTATTTGCATATCTAATCAGTATCATAAACTTTTTGATGATAAAAATATCAAGCATCCTTGCATCTATTTATAACTGTGGAAAAGAATGACAAAAGGAATAATACATGAAACATAATTTTTCGTAATTAGCTTTATTTGAAATTAATGAATATTTTAAAAGCAAAATTTTTAAATGGCATTAAATAAAAGTTCCTTACAATAATGTCCTTGAATAACTGAAAACGAAGGATTCCAAATTATTTGAATGATATAAAATCTTCCTCAAATGCTACCCCAAAATTAAATTTTTTTGTGTGTATATTATAAACTATTTCAATGAAGAAGCAATTAATGATGTTAATAACAGGTGTTGTAAATCTCATTTTTGATATGTTGTGGTTTTCCCTCAATTCTCATATGTCGAATCTACGTTTATTTTACCTTATATTTAATTAAAACTGGATTTATCGAATAATGCACTCGACAACTGTCTTAATATATACCGAAGAGACAAAACATCATGAATGTCAACTCAATGAAGTGTTGCACCACTTTCTGCTTAACAAATAACTACAACTTGCATTGGCATGGAAACCAAAAGTTCTTGGTAGATGACTGGAGACAGGTTTAACAATTGTGTAAGCAGTGGCCGAGGTATTCCAACATGAAGATGTCGCAGGGAAATGACGAAATTAGGAATTTGACCAAATCCCTAACGGATATGATAAATTGACGGGAGATGTTAAAATAACGTCTCTTCAAGGTCATTTCCATGATGAAAGTAAGTGATTTTAACAAATCCTGAACTGTTTCACTGAAATGAAGAAATGAACTAGTCAGGATTTGCATTGATAAAATGCAGCCCAAGGGATAGACACTTGAGGGGGGGAGGCGAGTCCTTGTACTTCCTAACCAAACAACAGGCAGTATTATCGACCCTCCAAATATCAACCCCATATCTTTAAAAAAATGGCACCATAGTATTAACATGGGGATTGATATTTTAGTGTGTAAGCCCTCCCCTGCCCGAAGCAGGTCATCATTAGTAAAGAATCTATGAAAGGGTACACACACACACACACACACACACACACAAATACCAACCTAATTTTTTTAAATTCTTTTTGTTAACTAGTTTCGAATAAATAATTTGTATTTGATTGACTATTGTTGTATTACTTACTTCTACGTTTATTAATACACTTTATTAGTTAAATAAACACTTCCTGACGAATCTGTACGGAACCCTTTCCACTAATCTTCTTAGGCGTCTTTTTGGGGAATATAAATTCGCGTTTATTTCCAATAAACTCCATAAAGATGAACGGGATATTTAAATTAGATAAGGTATTTAAGTCGAGCGTTGCGTGATAGCAAGAGAGATGATGGAAGGCTATTGATCCAGCAACTTTAAACGCATTTTTAGAAGATTCAAGGAGATTGGATTCGTCAAGATGTGCTGCTAGACGTACCAGAAAGCTGATATTAGCCAACGGTAAATATAATTTACGTACGCTTAAAATAAGCGTCAGTTTAAGCGACTTAGTTAAAATTAATGAAAGTTAAGAATTCGAGTACGCGCGTGTATTTCTCGGATCTCCTATTTCGGTAGACCTTACTTGAGCTTGAGGTTAATTATTAATTAATTGCATTATTAGTAATTTAATTTAATATAAAGGCAAATCCCTTTAAGCGAAGTAACATAATAGTATTCTATGTTATCAGAGATTTTTTTGAGAAAATTATAGTAATAAATAAATATTATTATTATTCAAAATGGCTCTTAGTGGTTCTTTGCCTCAAATTAATCTTGGTGTTCAAGGTGAGACCCAGGGGGGGCACCACAACTTTTAAACTCTAGACCATATTATTTCATCATTTCACTCAAACAGATCAGGTATTTGATCAAATACCTTACTTTCATCAGGGAAATGACATTGAAGAGGCGTTAATTTAAATCTCCCGCCAATTGATCACATCCCTTAGGGATTTCATCAAATCTTTAATATCATCGTTTCTCTGCGACAAAGATATTTTAATCTCTGAGCTGTATTTGTATGAAAGCCCAAATGGGGTAGCCAGGATATTAATTGGCATTCCTCTTTATGCTCCTCAGACCCTTCTAACACCTTTCCAGCCAATTGAAATGGGAGGCTGTTCTGCTGGAAGAGTCATTTTCCAGTTGGGATAACAGACACCATATAAGGGTGCAACTGATCCGTAATTATACTCAGATAGTCTACAACTTTCACTATTCCTTCTACTAGAACTAATGGTCCTAGAGTCACCCATGAGAACGTTCTCCAAAGCATAATACTGCCATCACCAGTCTGTGTACATGGATGGAGCAACTATTCCACTGTGGAAGACGGCTCATTCTGACACAACCATCTACACGATTATTGGGAAATAGTGATTCATTCAATCAGGAAACTCTCTTCCACTTATTTATGGTGAAGTCTCGGTGTTTTTGAATTCCCTCTAAGCGTAGTTGGCAATAATGCTTGGTCTACAGAGGGCCCGCGAGTGGAACGTTTGCTGTGCAACGTTATACAGAACAGTGTTCACTGAACTATATATTCTAAAACTATAAACTGCACTTGAACCTGTATATATTGTACTGGGCTATCAGCTGAATCACTGTTTGGCGCCGATTTTGTTTTGCCAAGCGTGACAATTTCCGACGTCCTTTTCTTTATGATAAGTGGACGTCGAATAGCTAGGTGTCTACTTCTGATTTAACGTAATTATCCACATTGCATAAATAATAAAAACAGAAGAACACGAACAACCTACCAATCATGCTGTTTCGGGGATACTAGTTCTGAGTTTCGGGCCATTACAATCTAACCTCTTTCAAATTCACTTAGACCAGCCGCCTTTCCCCTTCACTGGCAAAAGAATAAATGCAAGAATAATAGCTTACTTTCTCCAGCAGCAGTTAAATACCATTCTCTCGATCGCATGGTATCCATGTCATCCAGACGAGTTCATTGATGTTCGTAATGTTTTGGATTGACGTGTATATACAGGACTATTACAATTTGCGTTATTTAAAATACTCAGGATCACATATCCCCTGGAAAACTTGCAGTAGGCCACATGCCTTTGTTCCCTCTAGTGTGGGTGTAAACTACATTCCGCCCTTACATCCTCGAGTTTTCAAAGTGCCCTCTACAGTTTGGCTCTAACGCACTTATCTTTGGTAAAAATCCTTCATTTAAATGAGAGTTATGTGCTTAAACTCAACTATATATTTAACTTTAAAATCTATTTTTAGTCAAGATTTGTGAAAGAAGTGTTTGCTTTATAATGTAAATGCGATGCATACTTTTTCTTTTCATCTTTCATATCTTTTAAAAATTTCAATATCAATCAAAACACATACTTTTTATTTTTCGATGTACCTTCAAAAACTTGTAATGCGTTTGATTGCCTGTTAAAATTGGTTAAAAAATCAAATGATTTCCGTTAATTTGCATGTAATGCTAACCTAAATTAATAAAATACAGTTAAGTCTATTAATTTCTTTATTCACACTTTGAGTCTAATTTATTTTCAATGATCCACAAAGAAGCATCAACTTATTATCAAGTTCCTAATAACAATATGTACAATTTCAGCCGAATTATTACGATGAATTCTTTTTTACATTTAATTTTACTTTGATTTTTGCATTTATATTTTCCCTAAATTTTAACATGTAACCACACTTTTATGTGTTATTATACAATACTTTGAAATACATAAGCATTTAAAATAATATTTTGTTTACATTTATACTTTACACATTTCTGTGGCAACCGATTGCCCTCTCTTGAAATTTCGAATTGATGAACTTCTTGATGGTGAAAGAAGAGAGATTCTCATTTTTCTCCACTTATAATTTTCTTTTTCTGAAAAAAAAACATTTTAGTATAAAAATTGCATATATTTAATTATTTATTAATAGTTTGGCAAGGCAATACATATGTAGTTATAAAAAGCTGAGAAGAGAATAGCACGAATAATAGAAAATATTCTGTAATTTTATCATATTAAATCATTTTTCTTGAAAGTACTATTCCCGTTAAACAAACGGAACTTCTTGAAAATGGTGTTCTAGATTAGCCGATAGTTTATTGAAGTCGCTCTTTGATGCAACGTGGGCAATGGACCTCATAATTCTAAGCTACTGTTAAGTAACGCGTATAACACTTATGCATAGTTCTGTATTATAAGATGTTTTCATCTGCAGTTAAAGATAAAAACACGATTGAGTGAATATTTTTTATTTCATTTTCATTAAAATATTTATTATTACTGAATTATTATTATTATTTATGTATTTTTTATATTTAGAGAAGTTAACTGTTTATTCCTTTTTCAGGCAAAGTTTAGCTTTTTGTAACCTATACATTCGATTTTCATAAATTTTATGTTACGTTTCTATAGTTATAATAAAGGATTTTCAGAACAAAAAAAACTGAAACAATAGAAATATTTTTGTGTTACGGAGTTAATTCCTCTGAAATTATGTATTTAACATATAAATCAAAACAATGAAAAACATGCATCGAGTGTGCTTTGTTTCGTTACTGCAGATTTTTAATTCAAAATGATATCATGGTAAAAATAACTACTTTTAATAAAACTAAAAAATATTTAAATAAATTTCATATCAAACACACTAATATGATTGATTCCTTGTATTTATTAAAAAATAGACAAATTTGCAAACCATATCTAATGCGTTACCGAGGTAACATAACTATCAAAATAAAGACCATCATTGACTGAAAAAATAATTCTAGGGTTTATATTCTTTTAAAAAATCAATACCCCCTAAGGTTTTTTATTTGTTTGTGCTATAGCAAAATATATTTTGACACTTTCAAGGAATTACTATGACAACAGATTCAACTTATATCCAGTCTTGTAGCTAATATGTAAAATAAATTCCAAGTCGACATAGAAATGAAAATGCGTGTAATTAATTTATAAAAACTAATCCTGAAAAATCGATTCCAATTTGAAATATTGTGATTCTGACAATCTAAAAAAATATTTATCTTGTTTATCAATTGAGAAAAAATATATAAAAAATATTTAAAAATTAAATAACATTTGTTTTTAAAATGGTTTTTTAATGCATATCTTATCCTATTTTTCTAATAAATAATTTTATACAGGCATTTTTTTTAATTCACGTACCGTTTAAAATGAATGCAAAACTAACAATTTAAAATTTTCATCACATGCTATTACTACTATCTATACATTCAGCACTTCACTTTAATTTGTTTATAGATCTTGAGTGATTATAAAGATCTCACTTATCGTCTGCTTTTATAAAAAAAATGCTTCAAATGCCGAAAATTCTTAACTATCCGCCATCTCAAGGTTTCGATAGCTGTGTGTTCGAAATAAAAATAATTTATACTCACTTAATTGGATATTCAGACAAAGTGCATGTGAAATTAGAACTGCAGTTTAATATAAACTGTAAATGGACATCACTTAATATATATTAATAGAATTTTCGGTCAAAAGTTAAAGTATTGTAAGTGAAGTAAGAGTCTCTCTCTTAAAAGGAATATTTTCTGAAGTGCTGACTAAAGTAGAACACGTGCGTTCGAATGCTCGTCTGTTGCTATTCAAAATACTACTATCACACACAAATCTTCCTTTTACGAAAAGTTATAAAAATATAGTATATATATAATCGAAAAAATATTTAAATTTCAAGCTTTTAATTTTACGTTCGAGTATTTTGGTGTTAACAAGTAGATTTAAATAATTAATAATTGCGAGTATGTAAATGCAGATAATAATATTTTTATAATCGCTTTTCAATAAATGTATTTTTTTTTTGCGCTCTACCATTACAAATGTCTGCTTATTATTTTTTGAAAGCTTCTTTTTATGATCAATTAATTGCCTTTTATGTTTTAAAATGTGGTGAATAATATTTAATATTTTTTCTTATGTTTTGCATGTCGATTATGTGAGTAATTTGTTTTTTTTAATTAAAATAATATTTAATTCGAATATTTGTGTTCAAATTATTTGAAATTATTGCGCGATTTTTGAAAGTAAAATATGAATATGTAAGGAATTACAAGGAAATATGTAAATAATGTATAAGAGGAAATATGCATTAAGGAAGAAAAAAGTAAACGTTTCATTAATTGAATATTGAATTTTATAAGTAACTAGTGTAATAATACTATGAAAGAATTACAAAAATGCAATAAACCACTTTTAAGCCTATCATTTAATTAAATGAAAAATGTTCAAGCCATTTAAGTCACATGTGTACCATATAAAAAACTTAAATCACTACTTATAATCAGTGGCGCACACAAGGGGGAGGGGTCCTGGGGTCCCGGACACCCCCCTCCAAAGCCCTTTATTTTTTTCCCGATTGATTATAAATCTAAGTATATAGTACATAAAATTTTATTAAGTTTTGTTGTTAATGATTAATTTTAAAAATTAATGCTAAGTATTTTTTATTCAATAATTAGTTTTTTACTGTATTTTGTTCCCGAAAATCGACAAAATCAAAAGAAGCATGATACAAGAATGGTGAACTTTCGACTCCGGACCTCCCCCCCCTCGAAAAATTCCTGTGTGCGCTACTGCTCTTATAATTTACTATTAATTAAATTCTCCTCAATAAAAGAATTTCACCTCAACACCAAATGCAAAATTTACCTCTTTTAAAAGAATAGAAATATTGAATGTTTTAGAAGCATTGTCATGTAATTTGTTGATAAACATTGCAAATAGAAGTATGTATTTCACTCTATAAGTTATTTTTGATTTTCTTTTGGATAATTTGAAAAAAAAATGCTATGTGCTTCAAAGCAAAAATCATAGATATTAGTCAAATTTTTTTAACACGATATTTTTGAAATAGACTGGTGTCTAAAATTAACGTTACAAACACGTAAGTTTCCTACTATTTCAAGAAATTTACCATCACTTTTTTAAAAAACTTATATTAGACATAAAGGGAGCAAAATCAAGCATCATATCCTAATTTTGTGAGTTTTGACTGATAAAAAATATTTTTATGGCCTTTTTGAGTAAAAAACGTTAAACAGTTTTCACAGTGGACCTTCGAATTTTGTTTTTAGACTTGTGCACCGTACTGTGATAAGCACAAATTTGTGTTAATTTTGTTAAAATGAGCTCCCACAATCATTTAGCTGATGATTTGAGATGGAGAGCCATTGGGTGGATTTAGGGAGGGAAGTCTCAAGCAGAAGTAACCCGAAACCTAAATGTTTCCCGAATAGTGACATCCAGACTATATCAACAATTTCAGACAACGGGTACTGTTATTAGAACACTTGAGCAAAGTCGACCGAAAGCTACAACACTTATGGAAGATCAGTATTTGACAATAAATGCACGGCATCACAAAGACATGACAGATAAGGAGCTTGCTCAGGAAAGACAATTTCTAGACAAACTGTTTACAGACGTTTGGCTGAGGAGGCCAGGGCAGTGGCGAACACAAGGGGGGGGGTCTGGGGGTCTGGACCCCTCCAAAGCCCTCGATTTTTTTCCGATTGATTATAATTCTAAGTATATAGTACGTAAAATTTAATTAAGTATTTGTTATTAATTATTAATTTTATTAATTAATGCTAATTATTTATTCAATAATTAGTTTTTTACTGTCTTTTGTTCCCGAAAATCGACAAAATCAAAAGAAGCATGATACAAGAATGGTGAACTTTCGACCCCGGATTCCCCCTCCTTGACAAATTCCTGTGTGCACTACTGGGCCAGGGGTATATGTCCGTCTTAAGTCACCACAGAAAAAAGCTCGTTTTTTATAAAGCCAAGAACATGTATCTGGGGCAAATCAAAAGTGGGCCCATGTACTTTTCATTGATGAGTCCAGGCTCAGTACCAACAGTGATTCCAATCGAATTTTCAATTGAAGAGAGCCTGCGACTCACTACCATCCTTCTAAAATAAGAGAATCCGATCGATTTGGTGGGTGTGGAATTCTTGTTTGAAAAGACATTATGTTAGACAGCCGTACACCGTTACACATATTTGATGAGGGTTCTGTTCCTCACAGCGATGTGAAGATGAACCTCCCGTGAGACTGTTCCGAGGAGCAATTGGTCAAGTTTTTATTTTTATGGACGATAATACCAGGTCTCACACAGCTAATATTGTCGAAGACTTTCTTGAGGAAGAGGATATTTGCCGGATGGATTGGCCAGCATAATCTCTTGACTTAAATCCTACCGAGCATGTTTGGGATACTTTAAGAAGAGACATTGCTTGACACCAGTCCCTTTCAAACACGCGGCAGATGCTAAAATCTGTGTTTATAGAAGACGGAGGACTGTTGCCTCAAGATGAAATTAGCCACCTAATTAGTAGTATCAGAGCTCGTTGTGAAGCTTGTACAGCAGCAAGGGGTGGCCACATTCCTTTAACTAGAGATTGTTTTTTAATTATTACACAGCGTGTTTTGACAATTTTTTTATCTAATTTGCATAAAACAAGAAGTAACTTTCATTAAGATTTTATTTATTAGCATGGTTATTCTAAGAGTATGAGGAACATATATATATGTACATAAATTAATCACAAATAAAAAATTATACGCGAAGATATTGCAATTTTTTTCTGTTTGTAAACTTAAGGTATCCGACTACGTTCGGAACAGTGATTTTAAAAAGGCACATAAATGGATAATTTTCATGATATTTAGTGTCACTTAGATTAGAATACATGTATAAAATTGTTTTAAGGACATTTTGACAAAAAAAATTTATTTAAATACAATATTTCGGCAAAATATTAACTTAGAATAGCATTTTTTCAAAATGTTCTTCTTTTGTGAAAAATGCTTCTATTATAATAATATTTTGCTTGTATATAGCTCAAACCTCTGTATAGAGGCTCAACTATGATTTTTGAAAAATTCACATTATTTTTAGAATTACAACCATTTGAAATATATATCGGCGTTTTTTTCTTAAAATTTCTCCCCTCTGTTGTCGTAAAACATGTGTGACAAATCTATACGGAACTTTATCACTAACCTTCTGAGTCGACCTTTTTAGGGAAATTTAATTCCCTACCTATTTCCAATCAACTCCAAAAAGCGGACAGGATTCCTTGTTATGCAGATTAGATAAAGTATTTAAGTCAAACGAAATAGTAAAGTTAGAGCAGTAGGAGATAGATATTGAAGCATAAAGTTATAGTGAATTTGAATTGAAGATTTCTTGTTGGAGATAATTTAATCTCAAGAAGAGTTGAGATTCCGTTGGTAATTATAGATTTATAATTAAAGTCTCATTAAAGTTTTAGGAGTGAGATTAAAGTTAAATGTTCAATGAGAACATTATTAAATATAATTCTGGGATCTCTTATCGTGGTAATCTCTGCGTGATCGTTATTTAATAAATTAATTATTTGGATCATTAATTAATTAAGTTAATTTAAAGGATATTACCTTTAAAACCTCATAATACTAGTTAGATAAATTTGTCAATAAGTCTTTGATTCTATTTGGATAAGATAACCAAATAAAGAAAGTCGTTTATAAAAATGGCTACTGGTTCTTACATGACTCCTATTTATTCTCGTTCTCAAAGTGAGGTCCTAGGAGACCTTTTCACACATGGATAAACCCACTTCTAAGTTATATATTTCAAAAATTCCAGTTGAGCCTCTGTACAGAGGTCTGAGCTATATACAGGCAAAATATTATTTAATCGAAGCATTTTTCACAAAAGGAGAATATTTTGAAAATGGGTTTATTCTATGTTCATTTTTTGTCAAAATATTGTACTTAAATAGTTTTTTATTGTAATAATATTCTTAAGACAATTTTATATACATTTTCTAATCTAAGTGACACTAAATATAAATATTATCCATTTATACGCTTTTGCAAAATCCCGGTTCCGAACGTAGTCGGATACCTTAATTATGGACACTGTATAATGACTAAATGTGAGAAATGTCTGAACTAAATCAAATTTTTATTTCATTTAAAGCTAGAAAGTTTGTTTCTTTAATATAAATTGAAATGTCAATGTTCAAATACAAATATATTGCATCATTCAACACATATCAATAAGTGAACATGGTGTTAATTCTATGGAAATTATACTTTGACTAGTTTCCTCTTATAACTTTGACTAGTAACTCGATTATTTGAATGCAATGAAGGGCACCGGATGAACAAAAAATGATGAAAATTATCTTTTTCGTTTCTTCTCCAGTATTTGAAAATATTCCATAAATGAACCTTTAAAACAGACAAAAATTATTTGGTACTTACGTATTGTACCATCGACCAATTCCACAAAACGAAAAGACATTGCCAGCTTAAAAGACGTCATCGAATGCTGTCATTGTCATTATTATTATGTTCGAACGTACGCTGAATGGTTTATTGCAGCATTTGGAGACGTCTTTTGATTTGATCAATATTTTTAGAAATCGGAGGAAAATTGTAATTCTCGTGAGAAACTTTCCTTACTTTTTTTTGCTCTTTTGGATGTAATTTATTGGGTTTTACTTATAAATGAATTATACCAGATTTATGAAAAAAAAAGGACTTTCTTAGGATTAAAACAGGAGCGCAGCTACAGCCGTATCAGCCATATCAATGATACGGGGCCCCCAAGCTACAGGGTCCCCAACATGTGTTAGAAAATAATCGTAAGATATCAAAAGGCTTCAAATAAGAGCCATACGGAATTTTGATACAATGCCCACTCAGGACTATCTACGCCACTGGATTAAAATCACGCAGGCAAACTCATGCTAATAGTAAAACTGGGATATTGCTGCGTAATTTTAGATTATTGATCAAGATCCTATAATTCTCGAAAAAGCATCCAATTATACTCGTTCCACCTCAGATATTGAACTTGTCATCTCAGAATTAACGCTACCATCCATCTTCCTGTTTGAATTCATGATCATAATGCTAATCTTATGGAACTGTCCCAGGGGCGTAACGTACACTAACGCAACCCCCACATCGCGGGGGGAGCGCAGGGGTCTAGGGGCCCCAAAGCCTGACTGCCGCCAAGTACCTACTCATTGTAAAATCCAACTTGGGGGCCCAAAACTTGACTTTGCAGGGGGCCCAAATGTTCTCTGTTACGCCACTGAACTCTACGCTTCCTTTCTCAAATCTAGACTACCGCATCGATTTGAATGCTATTAAAAATAACATCCAAAACAGAAAAAGATACTTAAAATATGTGTGGAATTACAATTTTCCTCTGATATAAAATGTTCTAGGGATCTAAATTCTGAGGATAAAGATCTGAAGATCGTGAGTCAACGGTGAAAAAATAGTGGCCCGCGTACCACACACGGTCCACCAAGACAGAAAATTGCCGAGAACCAAGATTTCTTTCCTGTGCGAGACCAAAGATTAGTCTCGTCCAAAGATTTCCTCTAGGACCATCAGCATGCATGTGCGAACGAAACATTTATAACAAGTAAAAACAAAGAAAAATAAAAAGAAAATTGTGTAGCAAAAAGTATGGTAGGAAACATTTGTCTCATCAAACTGATTCTGTAATATAAATATGCCAGCAGATTTAGATACTATGAAATTAGCACAATAAATAAATTTCATATAAAAAAACTGCCACTATATTTTATTTAACTCACACACACACACACACACACGCACACACACACACACATATATACAGTGGGTAATCGGTTAACGAACACTTTCAAGAAAGATTTTTTTGTGTTTGGACAACGAACACATATTCGGAGGTGATCAGGGAGACACCCCTGGATGAAATTTTGACAACTGCTAGAGATCTAAATTGGATGTGAATGAGGATGACATAGAAGAGCTCATAATGGGACATGAATATGAACTGATGATTGAAGAACAAGAAATTTTGAATGAAGAACACCAAGAAACACAACGAAATGTGTCTCCTTCTGAACAAGAGGAATACGAAAGAGGACCAATGCGGACATCTGCCATTAAAGATCTTTTGAAAAAGCGGGAGGCTGTCAGAGCGATGGTCTTAGAATGGCACCCAAACCAAGCTGATGTCGGTAGGGTTGGGGATCTTTACAATGACAATGTTATTAATTACTTCCGGAAAATTCTGAAAAGGAGAGAAAAGCAATCGACATTGGACATGTTCTTCAACGTCCCATAAGCAAAAAATGAAAAGGACTGAATAATATGCAAGACTATATGTATGGATTTTTTAAAAAAAAAACTTACTAAGAAATTATAACATTTTTTAAAATTTAATTTTTAGGGTCTCCAGAACGAACTAATCGATTTCACATAGAAGTCTATGGTGAATCGATGATCGGTTAACGAACAATTCAAATAGCGAACATAGTCTTGGAACGGATTATGTTTGTTAACCGATCACCCACTGTATTGATTTTTATGCTACTGTGTTTATACTCTTTCTGAGATGTACAAAGTCAACAAATGAATACAATCGTTTTAAAAAGGTGTGGCTCTCCTGTATCATCTGCTTCCACAAGTGGTCCTTAAGCCAAAATAATTGCTAACCCCTCTGCCGTTAGTGAATCACTAAAATAATGTAAAAATATTTTCACTAATTAGAGTGAACATGTAGTTCCCCAAAAATATAAGGTACTTTTTGCCCTTTCGGATGCACTTTCCTGAATTCAATTTGAGAAGGGAAGTAATAAATTTAAGAATCAACTTTACGTCTATGAATGAGTATATGCATTCAAATTGGCGGATAGATGGGATGCTTGGCTATACTAAATTGACTATGTTGAAGGGTAGGTATAGGAGCCAAAAAAAAAAAAAAAAAAACTTTTGTAAGCACAAAATAAGATACTTATTTTACCTTGAATAATGTAAATTGATGCAAAAGGTCTGACATTCAATAATTAAAAATCATATCGCAAATTCAATTTTACAGATTTTTCATCCCTATTGGTCGTTTAGATTTTTCATTCCGCTCAAAGTTAGAAGTTATTCTTTAGCTGGTTGTTCTCGCTTTATCGGTATAAAGGTCATATTTGACCAAATACCCTAAGCACTCATTAATTTTAACGACATATATGATTTAGATAGAACCTTTACAATACAAGAAAGCAAGAAAAGAGGGATGGAATAATAAGGAGAAGTATAAAAAAATATAGTAAACTTTTCTGAAAGTTGGTTGTTTGCCACGTATATGCTTAGCACTGAATTTCTTTAAATTTTGATTCAACGAAGAATATTCGGATTATCTTAATTGGACCATAACCTGTGACCTAGAAGATTCAAAGTCAATATATTATGGAAAAAAATAACGAGATTTGAACTACTTAATTAGAAAAGTTCACTGGACGGTCAAGATGTCATTGAACTTCTCATTTGAAATTTGTACACCCACGAGATAGGGATATCTTGAGCTCTCCAATTATACCGTTATCTTGGTAATAATTCAATATGATTCTGAACCTACTAACAAGGCAACTATTTTTGGAATAACGTAACGTTCAGTTTAATGTTTTGGGCAATCTTATTGCAAAATGCCTCGATGGCTTTTAAAATTCTTTCAAGATTCTCTACTGAACTTACCGCCCTCACAAGTGTTTTGTCTATATCCTCTCTATGTAATAAGTTTGTCATCGTCATTACCAATCTATTTCTTATCGCCATATTGCTTTGCCAAAACATTATATTGGGAAGTATACATTTTTATCAAGGGTGATGATAGGAAAATGACACTATTCGAATAGTACTCTACAAATTAAGAAATTTAGTGAATGTATTGTTGAGGGGCATCATTCACCAAGCTATCTGAGAGTCGGAGGGAACATGAAGTGGGTAAACCCTGTTGAATAACAATTACTGTGTCCGATAATAGGAGGATAAATTAGGGTACAAAAGCGCCTTGGTGTAGATCTTGTTATTATCTTATCTAATATAAGGTAATGATTTCTGTGAAAATAAAATGAAGGTCAAAAAAGACCTTAAGATTCGATGTGTGTGTGTGTGTGAGAGAGAGAGATTATTGAATAACATCAGTCTAACCGTCTGAGAAATAAGTAAATCGGGTAATCAAGTTGATGGGTGAATAACCTCCTGCATAATTGATTTAAGTGTGTTAAGTGACGAAGAGGCCCTAAAAGTAAAGTTTGGCAGGAAAAATATTTTGATTTCGCATTATTGATTGATGGGATTAGACGCAGCTGCAATGTGTTACAGAGTTTTCGTTTAAAGTTTGTATCCTCTGATTCAGTCTGCTTTGAATGTTAGTTGTGGCAGATGTGTGTGCCCGATAGGGTAATAAAAATAAAATAACCTACAGTTTTTAGAATATTTGCCGAAAAAAGTTGAATTTAAGATGATTTTAAAATAAAAAAGGAACATGTTTTTTTAAAATCATATTTGAAATGTTTTTTTGTATCATTTACCAACAAATAATACACAAGGTTTTCCTCCTAATATATATATTAGAGTTATATTTTTGTTCTGGCCCAAATAATAAAAATAAACATTTCAAGAGGCCAATATTAAAATCTAAATAATATAATTTTAAAGTATTTCTGTATAAATGAAACTCTTAAGGTGTTATTTTTGTTTTATTCACAATTTCTGACTAAAAACGATGAGTTCAAAAATATTATTCAAACAATTCCAAACCTTGAAATTTTATTTTGGAAAAGTAAAAGGAGTTATAAGTTTAAATTAAAAATTAAGACTAATATTAATAAGAAAGATAAGAATAAAAATAAAATAAAATAGTTAAGCCTAAGGATAAATAACAAAATGTTTTTAAAAGATGTACGAAATGTGTATAAAGAAGATACTTTTTCCGTTTAAAAAATATCTTTTCTTAGCTCAATTCAAAGATTCAAATATGTATAAATAAAGAAAAGTGAAGTTTATACTTGGGAAAAATCAAATTTAAAGACCATACACTTTTTAATTTAAAATAGTAACTGAATAAAAAAAATTTAACTTTAGATCTCTCTTAAACCATAACAAATGTAACTGATTGCGTAATTAAAATTAGTCCTACAAATATTTAATAAAAAACATTTAAGAACACACACACAAAAAAGTTATAAAAAACACAAAAAAGTTATAATAAATATATGAAAAACATGTACATCAAATAAATTCCTTTTAATTAATAAAAAATAGATAAAAATTTATGATGTAATACAAAGCTATTGTATCTACAATTAATCACATTCGTAATTTGTTTATTATAAAACTGTTAGAAGTTAACATTATTAAAGTTATTATTTTTCTCATATTTTTTATTCACTTTTAAAAAAATCCTCAACAGTAAAATTATTGATATTATTATTTGAAAATTATGTAACTAAAAATATTTAATTTTGGAAAATTTTAAAATTTATCAACATTTGCATGAGTTTGAAAAGACAATTGATATATTTTGATTTCAGTGTTTATATTATTAATTGCAGATTTTAAAAATTTTAATCAGAGTACTGAATTTAACCACTAACATTAATATTAAACAAGTGTACCATAAAAAAAAAACTTAAGTCAATTCCTACTTTGAATGGATGAATGGAAAGAATTTTATTAACGAGTGCAAATTTGAACGATATATATATATATATATATATATATATATATATATATATATATATATATATATATGTCAGGTTTGAAAAATTTAGCTTCAAAATTAAGTAAGTAATAAATTAAAATAGAGTGAACTCTTTACTATCGCGTAAGGATTTGTGGGTAAATAAGCCTATTTAAAGGTGGAGCGAGCACTGACGAAAGAAAGCATAATCGAAAAGGCTTAACAGGTGACTCCTCGCCGAATTGTTGTCTATTGTTCTACTCGGTTGCGCACCAAAGGGCCGCCATGTTGGATTTTATGTGATTGAAGCAAAATAAAAACGTTATTATAGAGATGATGCCTTCCTCATTTTACCAGCAGGCCTGGGGCCTGACACACACACACACACACACACACACACACACACACACACACACACACACACACACACACATATATATATATATATATATATATATATATATATATATGAACTAATAGAGTAGGAATTAAAAAAAGAGCATGATTTGTCTGCATTGTTGTAACAATGCACACCCGGTTTGGATAGTTTGGCTGAAAAACCGATTTTCGATGCTAAATTTTGTCATTGTTTTAACAGCTACATTGTTACAATAATGGAGGTGAATCAAAGTTGACGTCAAAAACCGATAATTAATTAAATTAAATTAAATTAATGAATTAATAATTTAGAAAACTGTATTAACATCGAGTGTCATCTACAAAAAGTTAAAAATTTTTTTTATTTGAACTTGATTGCATGAATAGAAAGTATTTTATTAACGATTGAAAATTTGAACAAGATAAATATATTAGGTTGGGGAAGAAGAAATCCATTATTTTTGCATGAAAATCAAGACTTTATTTAACATGCTTCCGATTGTCCAATTCGGGTCAAATATGCACTGTTTTGTTGTATACTTTGTTGCCATTTTAATGGCACCTTTTAAATGCCTCTCTCATAGAAGTCTTGACCCTTATTGGCGAAAACATCTAGTAATCGATTTTCACAATCTTCTCTTGATCCCAATTTCTTATCAATCAGGAAGTTTTGCTATGCGAGAAAAAGGAGATAGTCGTTTGGTTCCAGGTTCGGACTATATTGTGGATGCAATAAAACTTCCCAACCAAGCTCCCAGAGGTTCTGGCGAGTCGCTACAGAAATGTGTGGCCTGATGTTGTCCTGATGGAACACAGCACCTAATCTGTTAGCCAATTCTGGTCAATCGCTAGCTTCAAACGGCCCAGTTGTAGACAGTAGAGATCTGAATTTAGTGTTTGGCAATGCGGAAGCAACTTCTAATAAATGATTCCTTTCTTCAGTCCCACCAAATACACAGTAGAACCTTCATAACAGTCAGGCCTGGTTTGGCCACCGTTTGAGCTGCTTCACCGCACTTTGACCACGATCGTTTTCACACAATATTGTAGTATGTGACCTATTTCTTATCCCCAGTCACTCTCCGTTTAAGAAATGGGTTGATTTCATTCCATTTGGCCAAGGCTTCGCAGATGGAAATTCGATCCATCATGTTTTTCGTTGTTAATTGGTGTGGCACCCAAACATGAAGCTTCTATTTGAATCCAACTTTGCGCAAATGGTTTAAAACTGTTTTATGGCCGATCTTTGGCTCCTGAGCGATGCTACGATTACTAACATACCAGTCAATTTCAATATTCGACGACGGGCCTATACCTGTGCGAGGTGCATCTTTAACATCAAAAGTACCTGAACGGAATCGACCAAACCAAAATTGCAGGTAATTAGCTGTTAAGGTATTGTCACCATAAATATGATTCGCAATTTCAGCCACTTGGCTTGCATTTTCGTCTTTATCAAAGAAAAACTGTAAAAGGAACCGAATTTTCTCTTTGTTGACTTTTATTTTTAACACTCTGTAACTCACAACTGAATGATTCAAACAAAAAAGAAAAGCAAAATAATTTTTTTAGTGTGAAATGTCTTCTTGACAACGAGCATAAATTTGAAATCGTTTGATGAAAAGTTCACGAGATATTGTCTCTACAGCCATGTACCGTAAAAAATAATGGATTTCTTTTCCCCCTACCTAATATATATATATATATATATATATATATATATATATATATAGAGAGAGAGAGAGAGAGAGAGAGAGAGAGAGAGCTAATAGTTGGAAATGAAAAAATATTACCGGTCATCTTTGACACTTTTTAAAACAAGAGTAATTCATCCAATTTTAATGTAATTTTCACAAATAATGTGTACTTTACACAAATGAATCAAAATGTTATTTACATCATAAACACGTCACCGAAATAAAATATATAAATGCATTCAAATTTAAATTTTATAGTTTCCGTGTTAATTCATTTTATATAATAAACTATAGAATAACTTAAATAACTTTTGTCGTCTTATAAAAACTACGTCCAGTCAACGAAACTATCACTTATGTTACCCTTTTTTATAATTATACTTATTTCAAAGACACTTTTAGACAAAAGAAAAAAATGAAACTCGCTTAAAAGAATTTGCCAAGGTTGGCTCAATTTTCTTGTTAATTCTCATCACTAAATGACATAAATTACAAAAATGGACCGAAAGAGACACGAACCTATAGTTAAACAGGCGGCACGTAATGAAATTTTCAAGCGTAGGCTGATTTTGACGTCATTGAGCAAAGGATATCACGTGGTAGACAGAATGAAATGTATTAAATATAATTAATTAAATAGTGTGTTAAATCGAACGGAAATTCAGTTCCTGATTTAGAAAGTTTAAACTTTTTTATTCTATAGTTGTTTTTATAATTATTTTGTAATGTTTAGAAAAAATTTATCTGAAAAAAATTTTATTTAGGTAAAAGAATTATATAAAAAAGCAGAATTAGTAGTTACTCTGTTTGTATCATACAAATGCAATACCTTATTAATATGTTATATGATATTAAATGCATAGATCGATGAGAACAAATTCGATTGTTCACATAAAAGTTCCTGCTCAATAGAAGTAATTTTATAGAATTTTTTTACTCCGGGGTATAGATAAAAATATATTTACTTAAACTATATCGAAGGAGTTAATATTAAAGAGTGTTTTTTTTTTTCAAGTATAAAAGTTTAAGTTGGCATTACTTTCCAAGATGGCGACCAATTTAACAGCTGTCAAGTGATTTATTCTCAATTTGGTTTGGCAATTCATCAAAACGATCATCAAGCAAGGCGTAGATTCGTCGAATGGGCCCAAAACGAGATTGCCGTTGTTTCCGATTTTCATAAGCGAATTTTGTTTAGCGATGAAGCGCACTTCTGGTGGAATGGCTACGTCAACAAACAAAACTGCTGCATTTGGAGTGAAGCTAATCCACAAGTGTATGTCGAAACACCGTTATATCCAGAAAAACTGTGTTTGGTGCGCTTTATGGGCTGGTGGAATCCTTCTTCAAAAACGATGAAGGCCATAACGTTACAGTCAATGGTGATCGGTATAGAGCCATGATTACTAACTTTTTCATTCCTGAATTGAACAATCATGATGTCCAGGAGCTGTGGTTCCAACAAGACGGCGCAACATGCCACACAGCTCATGCCACAATCGATTTATTGAAAGACACGTTTGGTGACCGCCTAATTTCACGTTTTGGACCTGTGAATTGGCCTCCAAGATCTTGTGATTTAACACCGCTAGACTATTTTCTGTGGGGCTATGTAAAGTCATTGGTCTATGCGGATAAGCCACAAACGCTTGACCCTTTGGAAGACAACATTCGCCGTGTTATTGCCGATATACGGCCACAAATGTTGGAAAAAGTCATCGAAAATTGGACGTCCAGATTGGACTACACCCGAGCCAGCCGTGGCAGTCCTATGCCAGAAATCATATTTAAAATGTAATGCCACAAGATTATCTTTCGAATAAAAAAAAATTCATGTCAATCGAATAATACATCGTTGTTTTACTGCAATTTAAAGTTCTATACCTCTAAAAAAAACACCCTTTATTTATAATAACTTGAATTAAGGGGAAAATATTTAGCTGTTAAAAGTAGAATTTTTTTTAACATTGAATGCTTAGCTTTAAAAAAGGTGAAAATATTTTCAGGAAGTTGTAGTTATTTCTGTGCCACTAATATAGCGAAATTTCAAACAAAATAATTTGTTTATAGACAATTATTAATTTTTTATATTAAATTGTTTTTCAATTTACATGATAAATATTCTATTTTCTTCATTATTTGTACTTATTTAAATTGCATCATAAAAAGTATATTTTTTTATGTTTTGTGTTCGTTAAAATGTAAATTACTCTATTTAAGCCAAAATAGCTTTTCTATTTAAATGTAATTTTTAGCTATTTTTTTATATGTATTCGCTCATATGTTTGAAAACATATTGTGACATAATCATCTTAATTTCAATGTTTGTGAAAATACATTACTGAGGCGCGTTTTTATATATATGAACTAAATTTTACTAATCATAATATATCACACATTACATAAATAACAAATAAAAGTATCAATCGCAAAAAAAAATTTGTTCCTATATGAGGTACATCAATATATCTATGCAACTATGTATATATATATATAAACAGTAAGGAATCTATAAAAATCCCACAAATAAATCTATAAATCCATCTCATTTAAGTCCTTTTTCACGCGTTTTCTTTGATAGAAATAAAATACGTTAATTTTACGATATTTAATTTCTATTTTTTTAAATATATAATTTTAACCTATTTATTATTTATTATAATTTTTTAATGTTACTTTTATTTTTTCTATATTTATCTAGGTAGCGTTTTGAATGAATAGCACGTCACTCATGAAAGATTTTAATTATTTATAATTAATTATATGTATGTTTCTTGGCCTTTTACCAAAAATTAAAATAAAATATACGAGTATTTCAAATTATTAAAAGATTTATTTCACTTTATTGCATATGCAACAGGTGAAATAATTGATAATAAATTATTGAACAGTGTCGCCATCTGTATTTTACATGTTGTGTTTAATTACGGTCATTAAAATAAAAAAAATAATTTTGTATGTGGAAATTTTATTTTAAGAAATAGTTGGCATCGAATCAAGAAATAAGTATTTACTTATAAAAATGGAATACAGTAACATCCTATAATATATTCATAGCGCAACGTATTTTTTCTTAAGTAGAGTTAATTCGAAATCAATAATCATTTTCGTCGCAGAAACCTTGAAATTTTTTAAGCAGTTTTTAATAACTAATGCAGTTTGGAATTTTTCTAATTGACTAATTGTTATAAGAAATGGTAAAATATGTGCGCAGCATATTCTTAAGTTTTTACTCTGAGATAAAAATATAAATAGAAATACTTTTTTTTATCTCTGTCTAGCCAGAAAGTACGTTTAAAAAACTGTTATGGCTATTTTTCTATATGCACATTTCTGTTTATGGTAATTTAATACATTTTCCTATTTTCTTTCTGTTTCGCGAGCTTAGCTAAAAACTACTTTGGAAGAAAAGGAAGGTATTATAAAAATTGAAAGTATTATTTTGAAAAAAATCTTAAAGGCACAAAACGAGATTTTGAGTTTATTTCTAAAAAGAATAAAAAGTTAAAAATCTTACTATTTTTTAATACATTAATATCTATTCAAAAATCGGAAAGCTTTTCAGTTCTGTTTTTATTAAAGTTTTATTCTCAATACTTAACTTGTCTGCAGTATATTTAAACAAGAGGTAGGAACATACCGGGATTCTTCAAATATTTTTCACTCACACACACATTAGTTTTTTTTTTGTCATAAAAAATAATAATAAGCCTCAAATAATACTAACTGTAAGCAAATATTCCCTTTAATCTTTAAGTGAAACTCAATATGAATTGTAATTATTCCGCATTTTTCTATGCTACCTTTCAATATCTAAGCCAAGTAAAATTTCCTACAGATATGCAGCATGAATTCAGTAAAAAGTTTAGAATATAACTGTAAATAATAAACCTTACATTTTCAACTAACAGATACTTTCTATTTTACTTTGCACTTGATAATCATCAAAATTTCATTTCATTTCTTTTCACTTTGTATTTAACTCACACTCCACGTTATATTCACGAATAACCTGCTACTATATAAGTTGTATGCTTTTTGAGCTTGGATACTTTTAAATATTCACAACTGTGTGTGTGTGTGTGCCCTAGAGTTTTGCATTTAACTTGACGAGTGAGTGAGTGAATATTAACGTCGCACTGTTCAGCTACACGAGGGCTTTTGGCGACGGACCACGTCATTTTGAACCATGGTCGAGTGACGTGGACGACACCTAAACTGGCACTGGCACTCCTTCTCCTAACTACCACACCACACCAACGGGAGCACGTTTGAGCTCTCGACAGATTTGACGTGTTCCCTACTCGTCGGGTCTTTAGTGGCACTGGTCTCGAACTCGTGACAAGGCCATCCACGATCCGATACCTTGACCACTCGGCTACCGCGGCCACTAAACTTGACGGGACAAAAAGACTTATTTAGTTTTTGAGTCTTTTGGTGTTGGACACCCCTGCTCAAAGGTATTGCGATACATTACTGAATCTTAAGAGGTCCACCCAAAAACAAACACAGAGGAATGCTTATTCAAATGAATTGAGTCCTTCAGGACAACACTCGATCACGCATGACAAAATAGAAATGCGGCCAGCTACAAAAATTTTTAATAGAAGTCCTGAAACATCCTCTATACAATCCCGATATCTCCTTTTGCGATTCCCATATCTTCCGTCAATTAAAACTTATTTTGAAAAGTCTACGGTACACACGCGTGAAAAAAGATGTAAAAGAAACGATATAAAACTGGATCTTTTCTAAAGCTACTCAGTCCTTTCACACACATCAGAATCATTGTCGTAATGTTAACGCTAATCATGGATAGACGTAATAGTACACATAAGCTCTAAGTGCAATACTTTGTATATAAAATATTATATGATTATAATAACTGTAAAACGTTACCTCTTTCGCATGTAACCATATTTTTCTTTATTTAATTTTTTAACTGTGTGTTTTCCCCCACCAGCTGTAGAATCGGAATGTGAGAATCGCGGCCCACGGACCATATGTGGCCCACAACGGACATTTTTGCAGTCCGGCCAATATATCGGCACATAATAATATATACATAAAAAAAAATTCTCCCGAAAAATAGGAAAGATAGTAGCAGAGAAGAATTGTCAAGTGTCAGGATGTAAGCATTAAATATTTCTTGTTGATATATGTTTATTATAATGTATTCTATTCGAAATAAAATCCTACGATCCTATGAATATTGATTTTTTTTGCGGCCCACCTAAAGTGAAACTTGTTTGTTTGGCCCAAGTTAGCTTTGTGGAGAGGGAGCTCAAAAAATTCGAAAATTTGCCGAACACACACACACGCACACACATTTTTATTTATATAATAGATTAATTTTACATCATTTAAAGGTATTTCTTAACATAAAAATAAACAGCATTAAATATATTTATTTCTTCAACACACACACACACAAAATTAAAATTATCCACTTATTACGTATTTTTAAACATATATATTAAAAAAAGAAACAAATAAGATAAAATAAAGTATTCCCCCCCTTCCATTAGAGTTAAATAAAAAATTTCATGTGCGAAATTAGTTCTTGCACCGCTCTATTTTCATGCCATAAAATCAGGGGTATAATATGTGACTTTCAATTAAACACGATTCTGAGCAATCAGTTACTAAACAATTTCTTTGCGGACTCGAAATATTTTTGATGTGAGGAGAGAGTTTTTACTTGTGTAGAACTAAAAGTGGAAAGCAGAGTGCATGCAATTTTCTCTCTTCAAACAATTAAATCTCTGCAGCAATGAGATTCTATAATTTACAGTGGCCGCGGTAGCCGAGTGGTATAGGTATCGGACCGTGGCTTGCTTTGTCACGGGTTCGAGCCCTGTACCCCTAAAGACCCGCCGTGTAGGGCAGCGATGCACGTTAAATCTGTCGAGAGCTGAAACGTCCTCCCGTTGGTGTGGTGTGGTAGTTAGGAGAGGGAGGTGCCAGCTCAGGTGTCGTCCACGTCACTTGACCATGGTTCAAAATTACGTGGTCCGTCGCCAAAAGCCCTCGTGTAGCTGAACAGTGCGACGTTAATATTCCATCATCAATAATTTACAAAATAGCTGTAAATTTATCTTTTGAGAAGTGGTTCTCCAGCTTTCAGTATTTGCAACCCAATTTTCTATCATAATTTTCATCACTCTCCCCTCCGTACAATAACTATGTATTGAATACAATAAAAATGCACTTGGACGCGCTAAAGCTAAAATACGACTTTTATTATAAACCATACAAATTTATCAAGATAAGTATAAAATTTTGTATATAGGATGCCCATGTTAGTCACTATTAATTATTAAACTTGTTTTTAATTTAATATTAATAAATGAAATATCCCAAACATTGTGCAGTACTGTTACATTTGTAAGTATATTATATCAGTGTAAATGTGCATTTAATTTTTATTATGTCATAATGTATTGTATTCTGCTTCCTTTCAGTAAATTAATTCTTATTTTAAATCTTTTATTTTCGACTTTTCATTATGCGCACGCCTCCACATAAATATATCACGCCCCCTAGAGGTGAGCTCTCCACAGTTTGCTCTAGAGTTATTCAGATTTTTTCGTTATTCCGTAAATGTCCGCAAATCTGAAGATGTTTGTCAAATACGGTCTATTACAAATTTATATCAACTTACATCCACTCAAAAATTGACAAATGTCTAGAGTAATCCAGAGTGCCATTTAAAATTGTATCGCGTGCCACATGTGGGCATACGAGCCATAGGTTACCGACAGGTTGCCTTGCATGACGATTAGTAATGATTTAAATTTAAGGCTTTATCACACGTACATGTTTCGAGCAATTTTTCATCCAATTCGTGCAATTTTTACTCAGTTACCATAGCAACAGCTTTCAAACAACTTTTTCTAAGGAGCTCAAAAAGTTGTTCCAAATAAAAGTTGCTTGAAATTCCAGCCAATGGGGTTCTTCGGCACCCTATGTCATAAACAAGATGGTGGCTTCGATTTCGTCAAGCACATCATATATGGCATGTAATAATGGTGTATGATATTTTAAATAGAATGGTGCTTCATTTCTGTTTACGTCTATCAACAAAAGTGCGAGCGAAATAAAAGAAATAATTTTGAATGTTCGTTTTCCGAAGCAGAAAAATCATCGAGTAATATTTCAATGAGGAGATAGAGCGCGACTGACGTTTTGTTTACGGCAACCCTTCATCCTCGGGTAGGATGAAAAATTGGACCAAAAAGTTGTGCCAAAAATGTACGTGTAATGCGGCCTTTAGGAAGTACAGGAAATGAAAAAAAAATTTTTTTTTCCCCTGGAACAAAAAGAAAAGGGAAGGTAATGCATTATGTTTTTCACATTAGTACTAGTTCTTAGGTTCATTCTAGATATATTAGTACCAGAAAGCACGCTGAGAGCTTCTCGTAAGGATATTACGCTCCTGATCATAGAGCACATTGTAAACAAAGATCCCCCCCCCCTGTTCCAATGGGGCTGCTGATGAATGTTTACCAATGTAGACTTAGTACATTCCCCGGAAGCTGGTATATCTTTTAAACATGCGTTTACTAGCTTCACCTATATGTGACGGAATTTTTGAATTTGATTTTAACTTAAAAAGTTCAGATTAATTCGAAATTTTGCACGCTTGTCAAAGACCGATGACAATATAATAATTTAATAATTTTGTTCCATTGTCCTGATCAGGATTACCGATTTCCCATTTCTAGATATGGTGACTAAAAGATTAAGTTACAAGCCAAAAACGAAAACGCTCATGGTTAATACAGAGTGTTTTTTTTCCAGGTATAGAAGTTTAAGTTGGCATTACTTTCCAAGATGGCGACCGATTTAACAGCTGTAAAGTGATATATTCTCAGTCTGGTTTGGCAATTCATCAAAACGATCATCAAGCAAGGCGTAGATTCGTCGAATGGGCCCAAAACGAGATTGCCGTTGTTCCCGATTTTCATAAGCGAATTTTGTTTAGCGATGAAGCGCACTTCTGGTTGAATGCCTACGTCAACAAACAAAACTGCCGCATTTGGAGTGAAGCTAATCCACAAGTGTATGCCGAAACACCGTTACATCCAGAAAAACTGACTGTTTGGTACGCTTTATGGGCTGGTGGAATCATTGGTCCGTAGTTCTTCAAAAACGATGAAGGCCACAACGTTACAGTCAATGGTGATCGGTATAGAGCCATGATTACTAACTTTTTCATTCCTGAATTGAACAATCATGATGTCCAGGAGCTGTGGTGCCAACAAGACGGCGCAACATGTCACACAGCTCGTGCCACAATCGATTTATTGAAAGACACGTTTGGTGACCGCCTAATTTCACGTTTTGGACCAGTGAATTGGCCTCCAAGATCTTGTGATTTAACACCGCTAGACTATTTTCAGTGGGGCTATGTAAAGTCATTGGTCTATGCGGATAAGCCACAAACGCTTGACCATTTGGAAGACAACATTCGCCGTGTTATTGCCAATATACGGCCACAAATGTTGGAAAAAGGCATCGAAAATTGGACGTCCAGATTGGACTACATCCGAGCCAGCCGTGGCAGTCCTATGCCAGAAATCATATTTAAAATGTAATGCCACAAGATTATCTTTCGAATAAAAAAAAATCATGTGAATCGAATAATACATCGTTGTTTTATTGCAATTTAAAGTTCTATACCTCTCAAAAAAACACCCTTTACAAGTACAACAAACAAAAAGAATGTTCTTTATGTTTGAAAGGGAAAGGATATATCAGCAATTTCTTGCTATAACATACAATATTATACAGTTGTACTTAAGGTATCCGACTGGTTTAAAATCATTTTCATCAAAAAAATCGAAATTTATTTTATAGCCCATTTTTGTAGCCTGTTTATTCAGCTTTCTAAAAATGTTGTACTTTTAATTTTGAGTCAATTAGAAAAAGAGTTATAGCTGTTTTTATTTGAGGTAGTAAGCCCAAATCGAAACCGGAAGTGTGAGTTTTAGGTTGATTTTTACCGGCAAAATGATATTTTGATTCATTTAAAATATTTTAACGAATTATTTTTATGTTTAGTAAACTTTATTTCACTTTATAAATTTTTTAATAGATATATTTTTCTTGAAAATAAGCAACTGTTAACTGATTGCAATGTTTGCTTTGATTTAAACGAGTTGTGCTATCTTTTATCATTTGTGTTCAAAATTAGATATCTTTATAACTTTTTTATTAGTACTTTTATATAGAGTTTTCGTTATTTTTAATTAAATTAAAGTTGACATGCAAAAAACAAGATCAATGAGACCAAAAAAGAAGAGATTTCCAGAGAGCAGGATTTGTTGGAGAAACGTTGAAAGAAAAATCAACGGATCTTCCAAATTCAGCTATTAATTCTATTAAAAAGACTTATAAGGAACTTTTGCGATCAAAGTCTTCTATGAAAATGTCTTCACGGGAAAGCTCAGATCTGCAATGAAAGTCTTAACAATGTCGTGTAGAGTATAATCCCGAAAAGGCAACTTTGTTAAGCTACAAACACTCCGTTTAAGAAATTATATCGCAATAATACTTTTTAATTCTGGATTTGCTGGTCTATTACTTCTACTTCAAAAATCAGGGATGAAATTATGTTCTGAAATGAAAGGATATTTTTGTTACCTTGACAAAACGAGAATTGTTGGTTCTGCGAGGCATTCTAAACCAGCTAAGAAACTGTCTCGTAAAAAAAGAAAGGCCCTTCAAAAATGTAAAAGTTTGAAGTATGAGGTTCAGGAAGGCACAACATACAAATCTGGAGAGTTTTAATACCTTCCTAAATCTTTAAAAAAAATTATTGCAAATATAAACTTTATTTTGCATTTTCTGAAGAATGTTATTTTTTAACATATTGGTTAACGGTAAGAGAGTAATATTTCTTAAAGTAAACGAAATATTCTTATGAAGTTTTTTGAGTTTATTCTTTGTATTATAATGAATGCTTTCTGCTAAAAGTTAAGGATAATTTTAAAATTAAGTTATTTTTTAATGTAATTTTATATGAAAAAATTTTTTTTTCAGAAATATTCTGTGTTTTTTATGTCCAACACCTGTATTTCATAATTTTATTGTAAAACTTGAGTTTTTTTTAATAGACAGCATAGTTAATCATTGAAGAATTGTATCCCTGCAAAAATTTTATTTATTTTTGTGATATATATTTTTCTAGAGTTGTTAGCAAAAGAGCATTTTTTTGCAATATTTTGGTACAAATTTCTCAATATTTTGAAAAATAAGCTTTCAAAAAAATCTTCTCGCTGTGTTTTCATAGTTTTGCAACATACTTAATTAAAAAATAACAATTAAATAATTATTTAAGTTATATTTTAGAAAATTGTCTCCGAACCCAGTCGGGTACCTTAACATAATTTCTTAACATATTGATAATATTCATTTTACCAAAGCAGTTGGGAATTGATTCAGAAGTCACCGGATTAAAAAAAAAATTCTCACAAACTCTTCGATTCAAATCGTGTTCTTTTATGTCTAATGCTAACCCAAGTTTCAAGGAGAATATTGAGCTCTTTTTAGTAAAAAATATCATTGTCTTTACACCTTCATCCGCATTAAATATTTCAAATTTAGCTCCTCCAGATTGCCTTCAGTTAGCTGATCCTACATTTGGCAAACCAGGCCATATCGACGTACTGATAGTATGCCAATGGTTATTCCAGATTCTAAAAAATGACATATTTAAGATTAATTTATCAATGAATAAATGATAGCTTAAAAAACAAAAAAATACACGCTTTTATTGTAGAGCGGACCAAAAAAATGAAAAATAAATTATAGTTTTAAAAAACTAAAAAACCCGCTTTTGTGGTTAATTGAACTAAAAAATAAATAATAATTTTTATTATAAGAAAAAATGATTAACGCGACAAAAAAAATCCCATTGTGGTAAAAGCGTATAGGGTGCTTGTATTACATTTTTACACTAGCCCTACATTTCGGAATAGAACTAGTAAGCTATTATAACAATTAATATAGAGCACCACATGCTTTTATCACAATGACATTAATTTTCTCGTTTTAATTATTTTTTATTCTTACATTAAGAATTATCTTTTTATTTTTTAGTTCGATTAACTACAAAAGCGTGATTTTTAGTTTTTTTAAACTATAATTTATTAATGGGGCACCACATAGGCGATCCAATCACCGCAAGTAATTTCGACGCCCAGTTTTCTCGCCAGAGGGAGGCACCTGCGAAATGGTATTAATAACAAGAATTCAATTTTGCCGAGTGGACCAAGTCGAACAGGTACTCTAGGAAATTTTAATATGCCGGATACGACATGAACGCTGTTAATTTTTTTGCAACATTAAAATCCAGCGACTTGGACCAGAGTCGTAGCCGCAAGCTTATTTATAGAAAGCTAGCGTCAAATCATCTACACCAACCAGCCGGCACAAAGTAAAGAATTTTTCTTTTTTTTTTTTTTTTCTGTTTTATTCATTTCTTTTTCAATTAAAATCTGTGTATGAGGACAATGACAAAATAATACTTCCCATGCCGGGAATCGAACCCGGGCCGCCTGGGTGAAAGCCAGGAATCCTAACCACTAGACCACATGGGACTTGACTAACACTAAGGAAGCACATACTAAGTATTTATTCTACTCCTTTGGTTATATGACGTGAAGAAACGCGGAAAGAAAAATTCTCCCCCTCTTTGGTGTTTCTTCCTATTATATAACCAACAGAGCATAAATGGTTACATTTCTGCTTCCATAACATCACCCAAGTCTCATGTGGTCTAGTGGTTAGGATTCCTGGCTTTCACCCAGACGGCCCGGGTTCAATTCCCGGCATGGAAAACGTTATTTTATCCTTATGCAACAGATAGGAATTGTAAGAGAAATAAATAAAATGTTTTTTTATATAAGTATTTGCTAGAAGAGGAGATTAAAATAGGGGGAAAAAAATACCAGGAAAAAAAAATACAATAAAACTTTTCTTAACTTTTACATCATTCACTTTTTAACATACTTTTATCTATGAATGCACAAGGGGAATAACTCCGTATATATAGACCAGGTAGTGGGTGGGAGTACGAGAAAAGAGAGATTAATACAGAAAAGAATAAAAAATATCAAACTGTCGCAAAATTGCTGTAGATCTGGCCACAATCTGTAATAAATTTCTGTTTCTTTGGTAGCAGATTTTGGATGCACAGGTATGTGCAGTTAGTTGTTCCTAAATTTATGGGTAATTTCAAATAGCCTCATTGTTATGTCAGAAGTATCTGAATGTGCTTTCATTTCATCGTTCACGGTATGGGTGACCTTCCTCAATTCAGTTGATAAAATAAATATATGTTCAGAAATTAGTTCGAATAATTTATTTGTTTAAATTCTTAAATATCTTTTTTGTGTAGACTTAAACAAGCTATAACTATTCAAACGTTTCATTTTAAATAATTTGTGTGTTTTATAGTTACCTATACTCTGGATTGCATGAAATAAATAATTGAAAAAAATACGCACAACTATGTGTGAGAGTATTCTTTCCAAAAGCAGTTTTGCTTTCCTTGTAGTTGTATTATTTCTAAAGTTCTCAAATAATAAATGCAATCGTACCCAAAAAAGAATGGATGTTAATTAGGGAGTATGCTAGTACTCTTCGGTAACAAGAATAAATAAATAAATAAATAAGAATTTTTCTTTTAAAGAAAATCTCTGAATTTTAACATGACAATATTTAACAATTTGATGGTGGTCCTTATTCAGAAATTCGTTACAAGCATAAATATACAATGCTCTTTTTTGTGAACACACACAAGCCTTATTCTTACTTTAAACTCCTTTTAAACTTTCCTTTTGTATTTTGAAAACTATTCTTCTCCTATATTTTTTTATTAAAATATTGAATTTTATATTTTACTTATGTTTTTGATTGCATATTTTTGGTTATTTTTTTAATATTCTTAGTACCGTAAAATCTTATGTTTTTGATTGCATATTTTTGGTTATTTTTTTAATATTCTTAGTACCGTAAAATCCGGTTTTGTATTAACGTGCACTTTTAATACAAAAAATAAGAACGAAATTTACGGGTGAGCGTAATACGCCGGATATAAAAATGATAGCTTTAAAAGTAAAGAGAAAAGTTGAGCAAAATAAATAAATAAATAAATAAATAAAATTAGGCTTCTATATAGATTGGAATACTGTTTATTAAAAAGAAATGATATACCTAATGAACTTAAAATGTTGTAATTCTAGAAGTATACTATTTTTTCAAATTCTTGGGTTTATATATGGAATAAATGATTTCAAAACATAACAGGACTGTACACATACATTTCAGGTTCCTTCGTAAGAAAAGGGGTGTACATAGAAATATACCTAAAAATTAAAAAATGCAACTTGAAAATATAGGTGCGGGTTGTGCTCCGGATTTTACGGTAAATACTTTTTTTTACCTTCTAGTCCCTTGCCACGATGAATTTCGTGGGCCTCGATCTGACTACGTCATACAGGTGGCATTAGCCACAACAACAACACAACACTTCCCCCAAAAAAATATGTTGCGTTTCTTTGCTAAGTTAAATTTCAAAATTTGAGCCTTACTAAATAAATACATAAGTTTATAAAATTAATTTGATTTAAGTCATTTTTAAACAAAAATGTTATGATATGCATCGAGAGGGGGCAGAGTTTGAAGAACTTATGATACCCGTTAAAAAATTAGCTTTAATTTGATATTTGTTTGATTTATAAGCCCTTTCTAATCTTCAGAGATTTTTTTTTAAGAAAAAGCAGATGGTATTTATACAACAAATATTTCAACTACATAATTCCCTTTTCCTAGTAGCCCGCCTATTTTGAACTTCGAATTTCTATCACTTTTCAATAAAAATAAAATTATGTTTCCCTTTCAAGAGAATATCTGAGGTCATGGAGGGTTATCGAGTTTGGGTTTCTTATATCCATAAAAAATGTTACGTTGGCGCAGCACACAGCACAAGTAGAGAGAAGGATGCCACTTCAAAAGTCGACTTCGTTATCTTTGTGAGGAGGCCATTCAAAACTACGAGACCATGCTCACCTGGTTAACAGAGTTTTTGAGTTGGACATCTATCTACAGCAGTGCTCCGCAACCTTTTTATCGCTGCGGACCGGTCAACGTTTGATAATTTTACCGCAGCCCGTTGAGGGTGGGACACGTTGATTGTTTATACTTTAGAATGTTTTGATCTAACAATTTTAATTTAGTTATATTTAAATATGCCTTCAGAATAAAATATAATTACACCAAAAATGAATAAAAGTGATTTAAAGTGGAATATAAAGTGATTTCCGTGGAAAGTTGCGCAAATCCGAGAGAAATGCATCACTTTAAATAAAATGGCAATAGTTTAATGTTCTTTAGGCGGCCCAACACCATTTGATCCATTGACCGGGGGTTGCGGATCACTGATCTACAGGATATATATTGTAAATATTCAGTGAACAAATGTACTGAATGCCGAGAAGAGTTGGTTAGAAAATAGTATCACAAAACCTGAATTATATATATATATATATTTACATACACACGTATTTGCAAAATAATACTATAATACTATAATAGAATGTGATGCCGAACTTTATGCATAAACGCCAACAAAAAGAATTCCATGGAATAATTATTGCAGAGAAATAACGAATAAATTCTTAATCTTTTAATCTTAGGCACAATGATGAAATTAATCAACCCTATTTGTAAAAAAAAGATAAAATAATAATGGAATTTCCACGAAAACATCTAAAATGTGAAGAAACTACTTAATGATTTATTTCATCCAAATATTTTTTTCTGTAATTGTAGATCAAAAATAAGGAAGACATTGATTTTTCCTAATTCTTGGAAATAGTGAGATGATTTAGGTTAATGAAGAAATTGTCTGATGTGGGAAAAGTGCGCTATATAAGTTTGTGGAAATTATTAAAGAAGGAACTTTTACCTAAATAGTTTGTTTCCTAAGCTTTTTTAAATAGAATATTAATTTTATTTTCCCGCCTTTTATCTGTTTTGTCGAACTTTGAGAGATTTACGGGGAAAACAGTTAAATTAATCAATGTTTATATCACTGCTAAGGGGAAAAGATAACATTTCGTACGTTTATTATACAATGATCTGATGATGATAAGGTAATGTTAATCAATGAAAGAAGTTCAACTGATTGTTTATATCTTTATGTGCTACTACGATTTAGGATTTTCAGTTTATCTTTACTCTTAGATTTATTTTTATTCATAAAATCTGGATCATTATAAAAAAATCAAAAATTTATTTATCATATTGATTTGGGAGGCTCGAAAAATATCACTTAGAGCCTTTTTAGGAAAATTTGAAAATGCTTACTAATAACGCCCTTAAATCGAATATAATTTTTAATTCCATATAAGTAGTAATTATAATTACTTATGCGGAATTAATAAGCAATCGCGATAATTATCGATTACTTATTAAAATAGCCAAGGAAAATGATTAGATAAAGTGGTTAATAACATTGTCAAAGACAAAATATGAAATTTAGAAAAGATTAGATTGTCCATAACAAGTCCAAAATGGTATTTATGACAAACCTGACCAACTTTGTTTAGTTTGAATTAACATCACCATTCAGAAATACATGGACACTGTCGACAACAGATCTCGTAATTTCGAGCCAAGCTAAAGAAACGCGAGAGGATCCCATTTAAATTTCTATTTTACTATGTCAATTCCTGCTGTAATGTTTTGTAAAATTAATGGTAACGTGAGAGTTAAGACATTAAATAATTCATTTATTTACGTCACAGCTATTCTTTCAGAAATGGAAGTTATTCATACTATTGATTACTTCATTAGTTCAGAATATGTTATTTGTGAGGGAAGAGGCAACACAACTGTTCTCTTTGGTGTTTCCAACGGACCTTCTTTCCACTTCATGGTCCTGCGGTGCGGCCAATTTCTCTCTTTACCCTCGAATAACACTTGGGGTTCCGGCTCTTGGGTGGTGTGGTGTTTTTCTCACGGCCACCGGTTGCTGGGGTGATATCAGACGAAAAGTCCCCGCAATATATAGGGGTGCAAGTGTGGATGCGAATTGTGATACAATCGAAAAAGAAAAGCCGATTTTGCAGCTGTGGGCAAGCATTACACTTTTTCTCACTACGTGAGTTCTAGTTAAATTCAATAATACAACAAAGCATTAGGGTTCTTTAAAAAAAAGTTTCATTTCTTGAGTAATAAAATCTATTCACGATGTTATCTCAACTCAATCATTTTACTTCCGAAAAGTAAAATAAGCTCTCCATAGTCCCAGCCTCTAAGAAATTAAAAAAAAATTCTGCAATAGGAAATGATTACATATAGATCTCTTGGTGGCTTTTTTTGAACTATGCAGCCTATTTGACTCAACCTGTATAGTATTATCCGTCTTTTTGAAAATTTTTTTACGTACATTTTCTTTTAGTGCTCTGTGTAGCTATATTTCATCAGCAATAATTTTAAATACATATATACCAGTACGATCACTTCTTACAGAAAATTGAGAAATAAATAGAATTATTTCAGGAGGATTTTATGAATTTCTCATAGCTAAAGCGATTTTTAAAATTGAAAATTCACTGCCTATGAGTGAATAGTATGCTGAAATTGTATTTGTAATATTATTAATATCTGCATATATTCTTTATGTAGGCATGCATGCATATATGCATGCAATATTTTTATAATAATATAGCAATATAATGTATCCAACTTATACAATAAACATGTTGTTGTTACTAATGCCACTTGTCTGACGGTGTCACGAAGTTCATCGCAGACAAAATAAATATATGGCTTATAACATATCAAATAGAGTCTGGGAACTTTTTTATCTAGTTGCAGTCAGATAATCGAAGAAACATTTTTTAAATTTTAGTTTCACGTTTTATTGAAGAACTCACACAAAAGTAGCAACTCGAAAAGCAACAACACAAACGCACAGAGTATGACAAGGGACAAAAGCGTTCCTTTTTACATTCCAGAAATCTCAGCTTTTCTACCGGAAGCTTCGATTATTATATGATCCCCAGTATTTAATACGCTGACTGGTTAGAATCGGTGTGAAAAAAATGTTGCATCATTTCAGTTTGAAACATGTCAACACACACAGGGCAGTTTTTAGGAGATAAAATTGTAATTAAAATGGTATTTTTTCCTTAAGTGGGTAAACTTAAAAAATTAATTATCCCGCGACATCTTGGAGGGCTGAAGAATATCATAAATTTAAAAAAATCCATTGTAAGAAAGTTTGGAATAGATAATTATTACATATGTATATACATTTCAAAATTAATTTGCTTCTTGTCTCGTAAAACGTCCTCCCCTGTATTCAGTCTAAACTATTTGACAAAGGAGATTTTCAAAACAGACCAACAATTTACTAGCACTTAAATATTCCGACAAGACGAGGATTTCGAAATCAGAATTTGATTGCATCATTGTCTATCTATTCATATGCAAATGAGATGATAGAGAGGATGGAAACATGTAAATAATTACTTTTGCATTGAAAACATGCTACGGTGAAAATAACTAACATTTTCACCAGGAGGTGCAAGAAATTAGTGTGAAAGGAAGTGGAACATAATCTAACACACAGAATATTAATGAGAAGAGTGTTGCGTGAGTGGAACAAATGAGTTTGCTTTTAACATGAATGATAATAATCTATCATTCTTAACTATTTTCGTTTAATTTTAAGACGCAGTCAAATACAGTGATTATACGTGTATGCATTTTAACTGTCATGTAGACCATGTCATATTTTTTTTCTTTTAACTTAAACTTTTTAAAGCACGCTAATAACTATTGTAAATAATAATAGGAATATTTGTCAATTTATTCATTAAAATTGTCAAAATGAGAATCGTTGGATCATTTGTCAATAAATTAACATCTGCTGCATCGCATCGCGAATGTTTTAATTAGCAATTAAAAAGCAGGGGCAATTTTTAATAAAAACAAGTCTCATTCTCCTTTAAGAAAGTCGATTTATAGAATTTATTACATATAGTTTTTCCACAAGAAAAATTATAATTCTACGGTAATTATGCCACTGGAGAGGAGTATGTATACACACATAAAGTTCTAAATATTTTAAAGAATAATATATATTTGTATGTACCTTTTATATATTTTGTTTTATATTATACACTACCAAGCGAAAAAAATTGGTACGCGTGCTTAATATTGTGTTAGGCCTCCACTAGCACGCAGAAGTGTTGCATCATGAGGCATCATGAACTCTCTCGACTGATGCCTGGAAGTCTCCAGGATCCAATTCTCACCATGAATTCTGCAGGGCCGTCTACAACTCTAGAGGACTGAGAAATGGTAGATATCTCTCATAAACAGCACATTGTAAGGCATTCCAGATATTCTCAATTATGCTCATGTTTGGGGATTTAGGTGAGCAACGGAAGTGTCTTTAGTCAAAAGAGGGTACCTAATGCAACTCAAAAGCAGCTCTAAGCTGAAGGGGGTGCATCGAATAGTGTGGCTATAATCGTCCAAATCCGTCGGAATGCAGATTGAACATTGAATAACGGGTGTAGGAAATCAGGCATGATGCTTACCTACCAGTCACCTGCCAGAGTGATCTCAAGACTTTGATGATATGGGTTACACAACCCATATCATCAAAGAGGCTCTATCGAATTGAACGGTCCCTTGGTGATATTAGGGTTCGTGGATTCATGAGGTTGTCTTCGCACCCATATAGTACAGCCATCCACCTGATACAATAAAAAAATGGGACTCTTCATACTAGACAACGTGTTTCCAGCCATCAACAATCCAATGGCGGTATTGGCGGCTCAGACGTGGCGTAAAGCTTTGCTGATGCTCAGCATTGAAATTCACGGCAATTTGAGGAAGTTTCACACGTTTATCTTATTTAAGGATTTTCGTCAGTCTAGATGGTTTCGAGCGTCAAGGTTTTTTTCTGGGGGTACCAATGTCAGAGGCTTGTTATTTTGACGTATACCTGATATACACAGTATTTTCGTGAAATGCTCGTTAGTGAAAATTCAAACTCATCTCCAGATTTCAAATGTTATATCCTATCTCTCTTTTACTGACAGAAATTCCATATTCCAAGCCACTTAAATCTTGAAAATTTGGCATTGCAATAGCAGGAACCAATCTAGCAGCTTTACCTGACTCATGTAGTCTTATATCAACGCTGTCACATCCGCATGTGCATGCTTCCTACGTTATTTGTATACGTGTGCCTGTACCAGTTTCTATGGCTCCTTAGTGTGTAACTAAGCTCTTGGTACAGACATTCTACAGTTTCTGGTTATTTAATCGTTAGTTTTACTTATGAAACAAAGAAGAGCTTCTCTGTTAAGCTGCTTAATAATCTATTCAAGTTAAAAAAGAATTCTGATTTGGTTAATTTCTTTTGGCTAGTTTTTCATATATATATATATATATATATACAGTAGCGCACACAGAAATTTTTCAAGGAGGGGGTCCGGAATCTTAAAGTTCACCATTCTTGTATCATGTTCATTTGATTTTGTCGATTTTCGGGAACGAAACACAGTAAGAAACTAAATATTGAATAAATAATTAGCATTAATTAATAAAATTAATCATTAATAACAAATACTTAATTAAATTTTACGTACTATATACTTAGAATTATAATCAATCGGAAAAAAATTAAGGGTTTTGGGGGTCCGGACTCCCAGGACCCCCCCCTTGTGTACGCCACTGTATATACATATATATATACAGGGTGATTCAAAACAACGTGGACAAACTTACATGGTAGATCAGTCATACAACAAGGATCAAAAATCGTATATGAGCATAGGATCGCAAACGCCCGTAGAGGGCGCTAGAGCCACGAGAGGGCATTGCGAAACAAACACGACCTGAGCAAACGGAGATTGTCTTCATTCGAGCCGTGGATGCGTTGGGCGTAACATGCCTACTTACACACACCGCGAAATGGCTGACATGCACTTAATTTACGGCATGGCCAAATGTAATGGACGAGAAGCCTTGCGAATGTATCGTGCGAAATATCCTGGTAGACAGTTGCCTAGCCGCTCATTCTTTGCCACTCTGCATCGACGATTGTGTGAAATCGGCTCGTTCAACGTGCACAAGCTGGATACTGGTCGCCAACGAACAACTCGGACGGTTGATGCTGAAGACAGGGTTCTCCAAGAACTGGAGCGTAATCCTTCAACAAGTACACGAGTTGTATCCCGAGAGACCCATATCCCCCAAGCTACCGTCTGGCGCATTACACACGACGAAGGACTACATCCTTATCATTTACAACGCGTCCAGGCACTGGAACTGGGAGACTACAACAAACGTATGGATTTTGCGCGGTGTTTTTTGCACGAAAGTAATGCAGACCGAAACTTCGCAGCAAGTGTTCTCTTCACGGATGAGGCTACGTTCTCATTAGAGGGTGTGATGAACTTTCACAACCTGCATACGTGGGTGGATGAAAACCCCCATGCCATACGTCCGCATGGCGCACAACGAAAATGTTCCATTAACGTGTGGGCTGGCATTGTAGGAGACTGTTTATTCGGTCCGTACATTCTCCCAGAAAGACTTAACGGTTCCGTGTATCTAACATTCTTGCAAGAGGTTCTGCCCGAAATGCTGAATGATGTTCCGATGCCTATTCGTCAACGCATTCGATTTCAACACGACGGAGCTCCTGCACATTTCAGCATAGACGTCAGAGCACATCTGCAGGCTACTTTTCCTGGCGGCTGGATTGGTCGCGGTGGACCAATCGCATGGCCAGCACGATCACCAGATCTGTCTCTCTTGGATTTTTTTCTTATGGGGATTTTTAAAAGGCCTTGTCTATGAAACACCTGTTGCAACGCCGGAAGACTTGGTAGGAAGGATCGTTGAAGGCAGCAGGATGTGTTTGAGATACACCTGGTATTTTTGAGAAGATGCGCTGTTCCATGCAACGTAGATGCCAGGCGTGTCTCGATGCTTCTGGAAAAAACTTTGAGCATTTGCTGTAAGCTCGACATTAGTCGAATGTGAGAGAGTCATTAACAATAAAATTATCTGTAATGGTTTCGTTTCTTCTCTTTGTGTTATGTATTTTTTTGGACGCCCTGTAGAGGATCCGGATCGCAGTTGCGACCCACTGTTCATATGCGATTTTTGATCCTTGTTGTATGACTGATCTACCATGTAAGTTTGTCAACGTTGTTTTGAATCATCCTCTATATATATAAAGGTGCGTTTCAAATGCCGTTAATGTTTTTTGTTCATCAAATGTTTTTCTCTTTGGAACTCAAATTTAAGTTTTTAAAGCAGCCAATTAGTTATTTCGGTAGAAATTACGTATAAAGTTATATACTTTGAAAACATATCCACTGCCTATGCAAAAATTGTTGTAAAATTCAGTTAAAGCCTTTACAAACGCTATGAATATCTTTCGGAATGTGCTGTTAAGTTTGAGGAAATGTAACATTGAATCAGGAAATGTCTATCGCCTGAATCGCAAGACATACGTATTATCTTATTACTCAGCTATTATTTTGTGGGCCCAGATATGACCTAGTGGAAATTTGTGGTCTTGGTGGTGATTGGAGATTTAAGCACTGTCATAGGAAATTACAGATGCTTTCTCGAGCTAAATTTAAAGCCAATAATCAAAAAAGTATTCATGTTGTTTAATATATGTTTGAGTGAAACTCCAGCTAAGATATGGTTTTCGTGACATAACTGAGATTGAAAACGAAGAGATCTATGTCACCAGTGTCCAAAGTGCAACTAAAATTCAACGTTAATAGAAATGAATTAAATACAATATAAAGTGTCGTAAGGAGAGAAGAGGGCAAAATCGCATTTCCCTGCCCTGTCTATGGAATATTCCACATTAGTAGCTGGCCTCATATTACAGGTGGCGGCTTTCTAGTAAGCATTATTGGTTCATTATTAATTGATTTGTTTAACCCTTCATCTCAGTGGGAATATTTTTATAAAGTGATTGATTGTTGATTTTTTTTGGCGCAAGAGCCAAGTTTGGCTATACTGCGCCACACATTCGTTAGTATATTAAAATTTTAAAAATACACACACACACACACACACACACACACACACACACATATATATATATATATATATATATATATACACTGCTGGACAATTGCTAAGGACGGATAACACTATCATCCATAGCAACCCCAAAATGAAAGGAAGCAAAATGTGGAAAATTAGAATAAGTGCGGGATATTAGTAAGAAGAAGTATGAGTATGCAAATTTTTTTCCACGTCTGTTCATCACGTGATAGCGTTCATAAGAGCTTTAAAGATTTTGACGCGTGTGGACAGTTGTTGTTTCAAGTCAAAGTTTTACAGGAAAGATTTAATAGACGAGCTTAAAATTTTTGGCATGTCTTCCCGACATCACATAGATGATTTTATGCGTGGCCTAATTATTGGAAAGATCGAAGAAGGGCGAAAAATAACAGATGTTGCCAGGGAGTTCGACATCGCTCACAGCGTTGTTTCACGGCTGTGGAAGTCATTTAAAGCTACTGGAATGTGTAGTAGACGGCACGGGGGAGGTCGTGTTAGAAGTACGACGCCTGCAGAAGACAGATATATCGTCCTATCAGCAAAAAGGAACAGGCGCACCACAGCTCAGATGGTGGCAAATCAGTTTCTTACTGCCTCAGGAAAGCAGATCTCCCGAAAAACTGTTGCCAGACGTTTGAGGGGAGGAGGACTATACGCACGCAGACCTGTTGTGTGTGTTCCATTGACCAGACAGCACCGTACTGCCCGTTTGCAATGGTGTCGTGAGCATCACAATTGGACTGAACAGGACTGGGCATGCGTACTATTCTCAGATGAGAGTAGGTTCAGTCTGTCATCGAATTGTAGACGCCAACTGATCTGGCGCGAGAGTGGAACTGCTTATCGTCCAGAAAATATCCAGGAAAAGGACCGATATCCGACATTCAGTATCATGGTATGGGCCGGCATCATGATCAATGGCCGCACGCGCCTACATGTGGTTGTGAATGGGACTATGACGGGCCAACGATACATTGATGAAGTTCTACTTCCTCATGTTCGTCTTTTTCGTGGTGCTGTCGGTGATAAATTTGTTTTTATGGACGACAACGCAACATGTCATCGAACACTCGCTGTTCAGGATTGTCTAGACAGCGAGGGTATTCAACGTCTCGTATAGCCAGTGCGTTCTCCAGATCTAAACCCCATTGTAAATGTGTGGGATGCTTTGGGGAGGCAAGTTGCTGGTCGAAACTATCCTCCGACAAACAAGAACACACTCATCCGTGCACTCACAGAGGAATGGGATAAATTGCCTCAACAGCTGCTGGATAATGTTGTGCAAAGTATGGTACGACGTGTGGAATGTTGCATCACACTCCACGGTGGACATATCCCGTACTGATACCTTTGTTTAAGGTTCCTGCTGACTTTTAGATGCATTGTTCCATTTCTCCGCACGCAGATCAAATGAACATTTTTTTTTCTTTCAGGTGTTTCACAGCTTTTGTACTTTCCAGAACAATAAATATTCTTTATTATAATGTCTGAACAGTGTGGCAACTATATTTTATCCTACTAGGCCTCATGTCTCGCTTAATGTTATGCTACATAGCAATTTGTGATCCGTCCTTAGCAATTGTCCAGCAGTGTATATAAATACACGCAAATATATAAATGTATTTTAAAATGTCAGAAGAAAAATATAAAATTAAGCAAAGTATTTAAAAGTGCATAAATGTAAAATTTTGTAGTCAAATGGCACAATAAAATCCTTAAGAAAATTATATTTCATGTAAAACATCAATAGAGTATAAAAATGCAAAAAGGTTTGGATGGGGAGTTTCCCCAACCAAATCAGTCAAAGTTAAAAGATTAGTTTTAAAAAAGGTGTTTCTTTTTGATGAACATTTTGGACATTCTATTAAAATATGTAAAATGGAAAGGTCACATTGACAAAAGTCGCATACTGGGGGAATCTCTCCAGCAGCAAATGTCTATGAGTTAGACGGGTGTGTCCGATACGAAGTCGAGTCAAGCGGACATCATGTCTTCGTACTGGTACTGCTGCCCAATGAGCAGTCGAAGGATGAATGCTATGTAGTTTGTTGAGGATCTGTTAATCCCAAGTCTCTTGCCATATATGATGGATATGGTTCTGTATAGACGTGTAAAGTGGAGCTTTAACACTATATTAATCACGTCACTTTCAGGACTGCTAAAGTTGCATAAAATGTGAAAGAATCAAAGAACAGATTGCATACGTGTATGTTTGTATCCTGGTATTTGGAAGCAGCTAGAATTAATTTTATTGAATTTTCTGAATACCGTAACCTTCAGTGTATTAAAATTTGGGAAATAAATGTCTTATATCGGTACTTCTCTTACAGAATATATCAATAGTTTGTTTCAAGGACGTCTATGGGAATAATATATTCTTATAGGAAATTTCTCATGGTGTGATGTAGAAATATAGAAAATAAGATAGTAGTAATGTCCATCATAATAGTTCAATTTTCAAAGTTCAGTCTAAGAAAAATAGTTATATAATTTTAGTACGTAGTTTATTTAATTAAAAATAATAAAAAAAGTTTCTGAATGCAACACTTAAAATCCATCCCAAAATAGTTTGAAAGTTGAAAATATTTTGTTCCATCCAATGAAAACAAATACCCCATCAAAGATTTCGGAAATTGTTTATAGTGAATTGCCCAACAGTTCTTCTTCATCAATCGCGGTATCATTTTTCACCAGTTTGACCCAATCATAAACAGAAGCTGTTTGAAATTGTTTATCTCCTTTCAAAAATGTGTGCTAGATTACGCTAAGATGTGGTTATTTTTAGTAACTTTATCAAGAAAGTTGGTAAACTTTGTATACAAGATCTTTTGTTTGTGCCTATTTTTAGTAGTATCGATAAAAGTTCTTGAACTTTGAGTTTATGTTTGAGAAGTTTTCTATACTAACGAACACAGTAGCGGATGCTTTCGAAAGGATTTCAAAATTAAGAAATAAAGAATTCGGGTTTTTTTATTCGTGCGAATAATGATTAGTTCCGTACGAGTTAAAAAATCGTGAAAACTATTTAAAAAATTTCAGTGAATTATTCGATAAGAAATTAGAAAGGTTCTTAACCTTATCATCCCTTTGAAAGAGAAGTTTTCAACAAAATTTAGCATTATTTATTTAATTATTTGCCGCAATAGACAGAATAACAAAATAAGAGAAAGACTATTCAGTAGATTGTTAACATGGAATTTTATTCTTTTCCTTTAAATAGAAGCACTTTAAGTTTTAAAGAAAAGAGTGTCGCATTTTAATATCCTTTTGCATTTTTACAAAATATGCTACTGATTTCGATTTTCGTCACTAAGACAACTTTATAGCCCTTAGACTCGGGGTGGGCATTACGTCGACCGCTAAGACAATTTGGGGTGATTAGCAGTTGGATTAGCATATTAACAATTGTTAATTATACACTGCTGGTCACCGTAAATGCAACACCAAGAAAGACAAGAGATAGCATAACAGAAGTTATTTTGTAGATAACATGTTTTCCAAGTGCCAAATGATTAAATTTATAGACTTCTGTGAAGTGTGGCTCCTGCCAGAATCAGTAGCCAGACTAGCCGCCATTGTTGGAGATCACCGCTGCCACACGCCTCGGCATTGATTCAAAGATACTTTGCATGTGTGTTTTGGGTACAGCAGACCAAGCAGCTTCCACAAGTTGCCAAAGTTGATCTGATGTGGCAGCTAGAGGTGTAATCTGGGTCAATCGTTGAGAAACCATAGACCACATGTTTTCTATCGGCGAAAGATCCAGAGAGTGAGCCGGCCAGGGAAATAATTCAATCTGGTGATTGATAAAGAATCTTTGGACAATGCGTGCCACGTGTGGTCACGCATTATCCTGTTGAAATATGGCTGTGGCCAAGCCCTGAAAGTAAGGAAGGACACCTGGCTCCAACACCTCGGAGATGTAGAGCTAGCTGTTTAAAGTACCGGCAATGCGTACTAGAGGAGTGTGAGAGGGATATCCAATACCACCCCATACCATAATACCCGGTGCAGGACCAGAGTGGTGGTGCAAAACGCAGCTGTTCAGCATCCTCTCTACACGGTGTCTCCAGACTCGAATTCGACCATCGTGGTGTTGCAGACAGATGCATGACTCGTCAGTAAAGACAACTTCATTCCATTCTACCACCCACATCCTTCTTTCATCGCACCATTGGTGGCGGAGACGTCAGTGGTTCTGCGTCAAGGGTAGACCAAGCAATGGACGTCTTGCGGGCAGACCACTCTGCTGTAAGCGATGTCGAATGGTACGCGCAGACACTGAATGATGCGTTACAGACTCAATGTGCTATGCTACGGTTCGTGATGTGACTGAGCGATCCACCACTGTCATGCGCACAATTTGCCTGTCCTCACGTGATGTGGTGCACTGAGGTGGATGCGATCGACCACGTCGGTCCGTCGTACCCTCCTGCATCCAACAGTCACATATCCGCATTACAGTTGTTTGGTTTCGTCCAACACGACTACCGATTTCCCTGAAAGATAATCCACAATCTCTCTCGGTAGGCCACTATCCTTCCTCTGTCGACTCGGATACTTGATCAAAAACTGATCGCTGTTTTCTACGAGACATAACTGATCGGTTTTTGAAAAAACCACAAGAAAAACACAATTGCCGAACTTGAAATCGTCGAAATCTCCCAGCCTTAAATAGCACTTTGAGGTGGCGCCACATACACGCGTGATGTGTGTCTGCGCTGAAATTCTAATCATTTGCATATCTCACCTCCGCTAATGCATGTTGTAAATTTCATGTTATTTGCATGCTTCCTTCAGGGTGTTGCATTTACGGTGGCCAGCAGTGTATATGGAGATATTCAAGATTGGCTGACAGTACGCAGACTATAAGTCTTCTACTGACTATAATTACGAGAACAAACTTTAGATGAAAATGTTTTATTTGTTAATGTATTTTGAATTGTTTGATAATAAATGCATCATTAGATATTATTATATTTGTGGCTATTATTATTATGTTTGTGTACTTTGCGTTTTGCTTTAAACGTGGTTTCAAAGAAGTGAGTTTTTATTTTATTTACGTAAGTAAGTACATATTCCGTATTTATTATTAAGTTATGATAAATATTGTTGACCTTTTGCTTACCTCACTACACCTACGACACTGGGCACACTCGTGAATTTTTCAAAGGGGGTGCGGTGGTCTAGGGTCCAATGTCTACCATTTTCATATCCTACCCCAATACGCAGCCAAACATTTTCTTTTTTTTCTTTTTTTCATTTTGTAGATTGTCAGGAACAATCAGTAAGAAATTGATTATTGAATAAATAATTAGCATTAATTAATAAAAAAAAATACTGGAGAAAAAATCATGAGCTAAAGGGAAGGGTCAGGACCCATGGAGCCTCCCCCCACTTTGTGTGTGCCACTGATACTGGGTGGACCACAACACCTTGGAAAAGCTAGAAGTAGCCCGCACTCTAGAAAAGTCTGCCCACCCCTGCCTTAGACCAATGATCACCAATTGGTGTATGCTTACCCTAGGGTGTATGTAAATTAATGCTCAGATGTATGCCAAAGAAGTAAATTAATTATAACTATATATACGTATGAGAAAAACGGCACACTTATTCATCACAAGATTTTCAGAACTATTAGACCAACAGTTTTAAAATTCAACAGGCTCGTTTCTTTTGTTCAGCCGAAGGGCGTAACATAACAGGCCTCCTTGTGGTGCACCCTAGGTAACGCAAAATCTGCTGCAGCTTTGTCACTTCTCCAGTGTTCTTTGAGTTGGGTTCCTGAAGCTCCTAGAAAAGCTGTTGTAGTTCGTTTTCATGGCATGACTGTATGAGGTCCCATCTCTACCGAATTGGTATCGCCGACTCACCTGACTGTGCTTTCTGTGACTCTGGTCAGTCTATAACCACTGAACATTTGGACGCGTGCCCTGCACTATAAGGCGTTAAATGTGTTATCGAAAAATATTGGAGAGCACGTGCACTAATGACATAGGTGTTATTTGTAATATGCGGCATTTGTAAAATAGATTTGTTGACAAAGATCCGTTAAGAGCAGGTTTTCCTCCTACGGAGGGGGGAGAGGTTGCGGAAACGTAAAGATAAAAAAATTGCCCGTTTTTGAGCTACTAGAACTATCTACACGTTTGAAATTTGGTAAGCGTATTTCTTTTTTGTTGAGTAGAGATTCACTAAGAACGGGTTTTACGGAAATCGACCCATAGGCTAACAGAAGCGTATAGATAAAAAAAATCCCGTTTTTGAGCTATTATATTTATGGGATTTTAATTTGGTACGTATGTTTATTTTATTGGCTGGAGATCCGTTAAAAATGAGTTTTACTGAAATCGACTTTAGTGCGTGTGTGGGGGGATGCATTGGAAGTTAAATATAAATTACGTCCAGCTTAGAAATTCAAGTCCTATTCCTTCTAAGCCAAGAGGCGAAGGTTATAAGAATGTTTTTTAACAGAATGGAAAGCTAATTGCTATATGACTTAGGTATCTGTAAAACTTATACAGACAGTATATTGTCACACAACATCATGAAATATCCTTCGAAGCGGGTGGGTAACTGCTAGTACATATATATGTATATATGGAATACTTCTTACAATTATTTTCATTTTAGAGATACGCAATCAAAAAGTTTGGTGATCGCTGACTTAAAGAAGGACAAATACGTCCTATGAAATAGAACATAAATGCCAATCAGATCTGACGTCACGGATTGTGGTCCCGCTGCTTCAGAATTCAATAGGAGGGATATCTGTTCACAAATATTCGGATTGCAAATAAAAGAAAGCATTAGCGGTTAATTTTTCTCCATTTCTATACTCTTGTTTAATGTTGTAAAAAATAAGGAGAAGAATGTTGTAAATAATAAACCGCACATTCTTATGAACCAAGTTTAATTCAAATCTATAACGTAAATTAGGTTAGGGAATGAATGGTATTTAGATATTTATTTTATTTTGGGTTACATATGTCCCAATGTTATATATTTACATGAAACGACGTGATTTTTTTTTACTCACTCGTGTCCAAAATACAATAAAAAAAAGAGCTCAACTCTTTTCAAAGCGAGAATCTTCTTAACTGCTTTAAAATACATGGTTTAATTTTTACAAGCTCATTGGTTGGATCCGGTGAATGATAGAATAATGCGACAGCTTACAGAAAAGTTGATGTCTTGGAATTTTTTTTGAGAACACTAAGATTGAAGTAAATTTACTATTCTCGTTAAGCTAAAATTAGAAAGAATAAAAAATGGTGAGATGTCTTGGAGGTTCAGGATCAAAATGTGTATGATAGAAAAGTCCCCTCAACATATCTGCAACATAAAATATTAACATATACCGCATATGAGACTGATTTTACAAACATTCTATGTAAATATTCCTAAAATAAGTTATTTCTGGCATATATTTGGTTTGTGACGGGGCTTTATCGCGCCTTTTCATTAATCCTCTTGATGAATCTTTGGGGCCAGAATGGCATTATTTCAATCCAACCCTCTCAAGAAGAAACCGCGATATGCAGATTAGTTAATAGATATATATTGGAGCTTTAGCATTCGCGAGTTAGATAGAAGTCCGATAAGAGTTGGATAGAAGCCGGATAGTAAGATAGAAGTCGGATAAAAGTCGGATAGAAGCCGGATAGTCGAATAGTAATAGAATGGAAGAATAATAGTAGAAGGATAGAATACAAGAAGAGACAGAAAGCCGAGGTGCTGATCGTGAGGTATTGGTAAGAGATTAATTATAGAACGGACTTTAACTTATTAAGGAATCTACAGTAGATAAATATTCTGAGGTTAATATCTCATACAGATAGTGAGTAGGATTTCAGGCGCTATTTACTTAGAATTGATAATTACGTAGTATCACTCCTGAACATATCCCTCTAGTAAGACTTGTGTTGCGTTGATCAATATATATTTAGACAATAATAAATTAGATTTATTATGGAGAATTTGAGGGATCAATCATTTATTCCTACAAATTTAGGTTGCGTAGATAAGGAGATGATACTCCCGGGCCATGGGGTCCCTCCCCTCTTCTCTTACCTAAAATACCAGTTGGTTATCTGATGATCTCAGTGAAGTACTTGATGAGTAGTACTAGGAGAACACATATAAGTATGTCCGAATCACCAAATTCCTCTCTCATTTTGATTAGGACTTCAAGCAGATCCCCTCTAACACATTTTTGTTTAAAAATGTCTCTCTCACACACAAAAAAAAATAGTGGTTTACGAGATGAAGTATTTCATTAAAATACTTCACAAATCTTCTATAAAGAAAGTTTGGATAAATGTTTAATCTATTATAAATACTGATCATAAAAATTCAATGTCAACAAACATGACATTAACATTTCTGAACACAAAATGAATTTTTGAAATAATACTGACGGAATATTTAACAAATCTGGAAAGAACGAGGAAAAAGAACTGTTTAACTCGTGACCAGATCCTAAATTGCGAGCAATTTGAACTTTTCCTCAATCTGAATTTTCATCTTTATTCTACGAATGACTTGATATTAGTAAAATGTAATAGCTACCTATTTATTTGGAAATAACACTTTGAGCTATTCATGCTTTTAATTTTAACCTTAAGCAGTAACACAAAAACTGACTGCCTAAACACAGTTCAGTGCCGAAATAAAATTGAGGAGTTCATTTCATATGGGTAGATTGTGGCCTTTTGGTGGGTTCCAAGTCATGCTGGAGTCTCCGGTAATGAGAAAGCCGACCAAAAAAAATCCAAGCAGGGAGCCCAAATGTCTCAACCAGAAGTCCCTTTGACGATCAGAATAGCCAAGAACATTATAACCACATACATTGACAAATGTACTCCCACAACCAATAAACCCAGGGATTCCCAAAGCGATTGGAAACGCTGGCCACTGTAAATCCTATCCTGGCTGCTGACGAGGTCTGCCCACTCTGCGGCCGTGCCAGGATGGATGACGATCATCTATTCCTGTGCGCAGGACTCGATGAATACCCGACTGACCACGTCGACAGTCGGAACTGGGAGGCTTGGCGTCAAATGGTCAAGAAGCCAAGCACGGACGTTGGATAGATAAATGTTTTAAAATTTTTTGTAGTAAGTTTCTTGGTTACATCCAACAGTCAGGAACTCGCATTCCATGACTCACAGGAAGCATATGATCCTCTTTAAATTCACACACACACAATGCTGGCCTACTTTACGGAGGTACAAGTTATTGATTGATAGTTGATTAACGTCACACTCAGGAGCAATACAATATGAAATGATGATGGATCTTGAAATTTTGAGCCAAGATCAAATGACATGACCGATGCTTGAACTTGCACCCTATTTTCTCAACTTTCACATCACGTCAACATGAGGTCTTAGAATCTCGACAGATTTAACGTGCATCAGGCCAGCTACAAAATGGTCATTTGTGGTATTAACCCCTTTCGTACCAGACTGCGCTTTCTCATAGCCCCAGAAACCCTCCATTTCTGGGGATACTGACCTTGTCGTTATGGCGCATATTTAATTTTTCTTTTTGAAGTTCACTAAAGTACATGCTCGTTCGTGTTTCGTTTCGCTTTCTAAAGTTTGTATAGCTATTTTTGGTGTTTATTTATATATTTTTTTTCAATTTGGCTTCGTCGATTTCAACGAAAGTGAGTATATTTGTCGGAAACCGAAGAAAACGACTGTCACTCCTCTGATACGGATTTATCTTCTTGTGATGAAGAAGATGAAGAAATGGAACAAAAATTACAATGCATTTATGTAACGCATGTGGAAAAGCTTTTTGTTACGAGAAACATTGCGAGCGATTTCACAAAGATTGTAATTTTATAATTCTAATTTTCCTATTTCTTCACAAATTTTTGCAATCCAGACATTTTGTAACTTAATTTTTGTAATTTTACACAATCCCAATAAAAGAAAATCTACCTTATAATGTTTCCTGTGCTAGTTACACTGGTTTTACACCTAAATAAGTCATGCATGTACATGATGCTACAATGGGATTTTGTCCTATACATAGCCTGTATCCATTAAAGGTTACATGGTACTCAAGGGGTTAAAGATACAAGACGTACAAGTAAGCACTTTTTAAAAATTTCATACAGTCTTTCCCTGATTTATATAATAATTCTTTTATCGTCAGGTCTGAATTAATCAGTATGCAAAGAAATAGAACAGTAATATAAATTTAACGAAAATATAATTCAGTTTAACTTTTTTATCATTATCCTGATACCGAGTCATTTTAAAATTTTGCCAAGCATGTCTGATATTAAGAAATATGAGCGAAAACTAAAAATTTAGAGCGCTATTCTTTTTTCAGTATAAATGTTTGGATTGTTCTGAAGAAGCTGGTACAAATGAATTGTAGAAGAAATGGTAAAATGGAACACCAACATTATTAAATCCAAATAAAATCTAATCTTTTTATTCTCCTCTCGAGTTCAGTTACATAAAGCAAACGATATATTTAAAACGAACTCAATACTGAATTACATTTTTAGCAAACATGAGCAGACGATAAATAAGGAAAAAATAAAAAAATAATAATTAAATCTGGAGGTTTGATCAACAGCACCATACCGTACCATGTATAATAACCATCTTTTAATAAAAGAAATGAAATGCAAGCAAAAGAATAAAATGTTTTTTTGAAACCTAACTTCATCTTTAAGCCATTTCAAGTTCGACTTTTGTTTAAAACATCTCGAGTTGAAAGAAACTATTAGATAAGCTTATTTTTTATTCATATATAAAGGCACAATGTATTTTTTTCCGAATATAATAAAACTTAATTTTTGATTTCCACTCTTTATTGAAGCTTAAGAAGAAAAAAAAGTTCTCAGTTTAGTGATAAAAATAAAAGAGAAAACACAACTATTCTCAAATTTATATCAACATATATTTGTGTTTTTTGTGATCGTAAAATGAATGCATAGGTTGAAAAACCAAATTATCTAGTCACAAAATTCTTCGACAAATTTAAATTCAAAGGTTGGATGACACATAAGTTTTGCTAACTCTACACAGAGAATACTCTAGAAATAATTATGTATGCTATCTAACCATCACACTAAATAGAACAATTTACATGTGAAAAGAACTTTATTGATGTGTTAAAGGAAAGGCAAATTATTGAAGGATAGACATCAGAATAGTTCTTAATTACTGAATGTAAAAGGAAATGCTTCAATCAAAAATTGAAACGAATAAAAACATTTTGTCAAGGCTCGTTCTGTTAATACACGCATAACTTGTGTAATAAGATATTGCAGAAAAAAAGTTATTCTGAAGTTTTAAATTTCAGTGTAGTCAAAACATGGGGCAGTGGCTTTTGGTCATATGTGAAAACAATTCTTTTACAATGAATAATTCTCTATGAATGTGTGTCATGTTGTATTTAAGTTATCTATTCTACTATTAGAGTATAGACAGTTTCTATTGTTTAAATGAAAATAACCGTCAAATTAAAATGATTCGAAAAGGAGAAATTCTTGTTTTGCTTATAGGTGATTCATGTCTTTTACGGGTATTTTATTGTAGGCATTGTGAATCTATTTATGTAAATAAAGTTTGTTACTACTTTTGATTCGTTGCATTAAACATAAATGCATAGAAAGCTTTGCATTTTTACTTTTTGAAACGCTTTGCTTTCTTTGACCGGTGTTCAAATTAGAATTCAAGTGAATAATCTACAATTCCAATTGTAATAATTTTTCAAATGCTGATAAATTCTCTGTTAATGAAATTTATATTTTTTAATATAGAATGTATTTTTATAAGGAATAAATAAATAAGGTTCAGAACTTTTTTTTATAAATACTTTTTTAGCCATGAGCACATAAAAAGTTTGCTTGTAAAATTGTTTTACAAATCCTAGTTAGGCTTAGTTTTTAATTTTTAAATAAAATTAGACAGGTTTTTTTCGATATGTTTTGTATTTCCCAATGAGATTTAATACTGAAACTTTATGTTGAGAAAATAACTGAAACACACATAAAACTACTTCCATAAATGGAAAGAAATGGATAGGTTATTAATAACGCCACATTAAGAAGCAATTTAAAGGCTATTGACGACGAATCTTATAACTTGGAACCCTAATCAAGCTACTAAGATAACATCAGATAACCCTGGGCCCCTACGCAATTGTAGACCCCACCTATGACCTTTAAAAGTAGACAGTACATAGAATACGTTGTGAAGTACTCGTACAAACAATAATCCGAAACAAATAAATGTACATGATTTACAATCGCACAAAATGACTCAACCGACTGTCGTCTTTTGACTGACTGAGTAATCATGGTAGGCCTAGGCTTATACATTGACGAAGATCATCACGTATAGGTAGTTGAGATATCCTCCAAAATTCCCAGTTTTTCAGAAAATACAACTGGAAAAAAACATTTGACCGTCGAAATTATTTGAATCATGATCTTATTAAGGCTGAATCGAGAACGAGACGGGGCCCCCATTGTGGCCCAGTTGGCCCATGCCTTAAAACGTCCCTGCTACCCCCCCTCCGTCATTGTGAATTTCGATAAATTTAATGTACCTCAACTTCAATTCTTAAATACGTGGCTACAATACTCTGTGGGAAATTAATTAAAAACTGAATAAGAAAAAAAATATACTCTCGAAATTAAAGTAGTAGATGAGAGTCTTATATTATACGTCAGGGGTGGGCAAATTTTTCCAGGGTACGGGCTATTTCTAATTTTTTCAAGGTGTTACGTTCCACCCAGGGGTGTATGTATAGTGAGCTAAAAGAAAGTATACAATACAGTGGGATCTCCCTTTTACGAACCTCTATTTTCCGAATTTCTCTATTTAGCTAACTTTTTCCTGGAACCAAGAACATTTTACGATTTTCTTCGTAAAATAACTTCCAAATAACGAGGAGCATTTTCTATTCAACGAAATTTTTTCTTATGGTATGACTTTTTTCCCCGGTATTTTTTAAAGTACCCTATTTACTCGAATATGAGCCACACTTTTTTCCAAATGATATTGCTACTGAAAATCGGGTGTGGCTTAGATTCGAAGGGATTTTTTTTTGGATGGGGTATTTCGAGCAATTACAGCTTCATGCATGTATTTAAAATACTGATAAAATAACTAATTATTCACCCTTTATTAGTTTTCCTTTTAAATTTATTTTAATTTCGCAAAATTGAATATAGCTAAACCATTTTAAAATATTTTTCAATATTCACAAATTCTTGTTGAGAATTTGGGGCGTGGCTTAGAATCGATGGTGGCTTAAGATTAATTAACATAATTTCAAGCAAAAATACTTTATTTTGATGCTTTGTTAGTAAATTCATCTCTAAATTCCCAATTTCAGAGTAATAGCAAAAGAATTTGAAAATAAATTCGTAGAAATATATTCGTTCCCCCCCACATACACACGTGCAGGTACAAGCACGCGCTGTTTGTAAACACACATCTTCGAAGTATTTCCCGATATGTTGAAGATGTCAATATTTCAGATTTCTTCGAAGTTTCCCTTTATCTCTATTTTTATCAGAATTTGTTTCGGACGCTTTTGACGTCAAATTTACGAGAAAAAGAAAAAAGTATTTGTGGTTTTAACGTATTGCTCGCATTGAAAGCACGATTTGACGAAAAGCAAATCTGACATAAATGCTTCGTGAATTCAAAGAATTTTGAATATTTCGATAGGCGAGCAAGGATAAATATTTGACTTTCTAGTGTTTCCTTTTATCTTCCAATAATAGAATAAATCGTAATTCACAAAGTTTTAGAGGAAGGAAATTTAAAATCGATCATCTTTTTTAAATAAGTAAACACAATAATTTAATTGATTTATAGAAATTTTATTAGAAGACTATTCCAAATTGGATTAAGTTCTTATTTTATGAAATAAATTAATAAGTTTCATTAATTTATCGAATTTTAAAAAGAGTAAGAATGTAGAACTGCATTAAACATAAAATCTTTCTGTTCGATTGTTGTTGTTGTTTTCTGATGCCACCTGTCTGACGTTGTCAGATCGAGGCCCACGAAATTCATCGTGGCATGGGCAAGAGGGGTACGCCTGTCTCTGTTCGATTGTTATTTGAACTTGTGGAGATAAAACATTTGTACGCGATTTGATATGACTATTTTGATACATAATTCTCTAAATGAAGTTTCCATTTTGACCAATTCTATTACGATAAAACTTTTTTTTACTATTTAAATACAACAACTCAGACAGTTAGAATTAATTTACTGGAGAATACAGAAGGTCGTTCGCACTTTATGGAAACGATTTTGTGGTAATTAATTTTTATCTTTAAATACCGTATTTTTTTAAGGTTATCTACTTCTATCTGATTGTGCCATGGTTCTTGACAATAGCTAGAATTTCTCATGAAAGTAACCTTTTCTTAGTACTGTCATGCCATTTTTATTCCATTCTTCTTTAACCGTTTTCCAAAGTCCGTTCAGTGTGTGTGTGTGTGTTCTTGAATGCTGTTTTTCTAAGACTCGTTCTAATAAACCGAAAGCACAAAAGTCCATTGGAGAAGCGTCAGATGATTTTATAGGTATTCCATCAAATCTGATACATTTTATTCCGATGTTTTTGATTCTTTCTTTGCTAAATAAACGGTGGTTGACTCAGACGTGTGACTAGAGGCTTTGTCCATATGAAACTCAACTTTATCAATATCAATGTCTGGAATTTCTTCCTCAAAAATTGGTTCTAAAATATTCTGCTAATAGTAGAATGAATTAATGTTGGCTTCATTTGAGATTTTTTTTGATTTTTAATTTGCCTTTGTTACAAAATCCGGCATATTGACAAAACCATTTCGTACGGTCATTCCCATCATTTGAGAAATAGAAAATTGATATTTTATTACAGTCACTTAATATACCTATGACTCACCAAGTGTTGCCATAAATTTCCATTTTTCAACAGTTAAGTGTTTTTTTTTATATCGTTTTTTACAATTCATTTTTCTTTCAACAATGTGTTTCAGTAAAATCAGGTGCACTTTAGACAACCTTTAAATATCATTTTAACTTTAAATCTTTGTGAATAGTTTTACAGTATCGGAAGGCATTCCTAATTTCGATGCAATGAATCTTCGAGTCAGCGAATTTTTTTAGGATCAGAGACTTCACTTTCTTGATAGTTCCATACGTTCTAGTAGTCTTAGGATGAGGTTTCGTGGTCATGTTTTCCTTTTTACTTTCAGCTGGACGAGTTTTTTTTTCCTCTTTCAAATTTAATTTTTTTATAACTACCCCTTTTTTAATGCTATAACTCAGATTTTTACACCGCTTTATAATTAGTTGATACGAATATTTCTCCTCGGAAAGCTCGGTAATGTAACCTTTGAGCTATCTGTCAATTTTATAAGAGCCCTTTTATAAATAAATATTTTATTTTATATTTTAATTAAAAGAAAATATTAGCATACGGTTATTCTGAAGTTGCCAAAGTTATATCTCAAAATACAAAAGAGAAAATAAATTATAAAATCGTTTCCATAATGGTCAAACGACCTTCTGTAATCAGTATTTTGCAGACGATTTTCTTTTTCATTTGTGCTTTCATGTCTGAATATTTTCTATTAGATCAAATTTATTTTGAGTCATTTAAAAGTTAAATTTTATAAATCATCTATCAATTTGGATTTATTACGGAGTAAATACAAAATCAATATTACTTTCAATAAAATGACTGAATTTTTAAAATTTCCTTTAGCGGAAATAAATAGAGCGTATTTCTAACTTACTAAAAACTAATAAAGTATATACAAAAGTGTAATAAAAATATTATTTTTTAATACCGGCAAACGAATTTTTTGTATTTTGCCATAACAATAATTTTATAAGTTATTTAAAGTTTAAATAATCATTTGGCATCGTTTTATTCTTAATGTTGATTCGTTTAGTCTCTAGCATGATGAATAAACACCGAGTGCCTACTGCAGCAAATATTTATTAAATTTATAACCGATAAAAATGTTAAATCTAACGAAATTGTTCACAGAATGAATGCCCTGTTCTGTAAACACACTTATTGAGGTCTCAAGTATGCAAGTAGTACAGGGTGTATAAAAATGTTCATGTAGAAGTTAGAAATTGTTAGTCTTACTGTTGACAACTCTGGAAACAATATTCAACAGTTTTATGACCTTATTCTCTATGACCGATTAATTATAATTAATGAAATTAATGATAAATTGGGCATAAATTACAGAAGTGGGCATTCATTATTCGAAAAAAGTTTCAACTTCACAAAAATACAGCAAGGAAGGTGTCTCGATCTTCGAACGCAAATCAAAAAGTGGTAATATGGAAATTTGAAAAAACATTTAAAATGTAAGTTAATTGCAAAAAAAAAAACACACCCAAACACGTGGAATGGTGCATAAGAAGTGAAACAACTCTATTGAAAGCAAAAACTCGGTTGTGCTTGCTGGGAAAGTGAGTGAGAGTACACGACGGATTTGGGCTCAAACTCATGACACGCCAGCCACGAGACCTTGCCCACTGTTGCCTGCTGGGAAAGTTCTTGAAGTCATGCTTTGGGATTTTCAAGGTATTGTGTACATCCATTTTCTTCATGACCGACATGCAACATATGCAGAAAACTATGAACTTCTATAACACCATGAACTTTTGAAGAAGTCTAAGACAGCATATTGATCTAAAACAAGTTTGACTCTGATCCATGATGTTCTTTTCCATGTTAATGTATGATTCTATTGATGTAACACAAGGAAAGTTATCGAAATTTCACTGGACGAAATACTCGAACATATTCTCAACTGTCTGGTCTTAGCACCTTCCTACAATTATTCTTTTGATTTGTCATCGAGTGAAGAAGAATTTGTGTGGAATTGGCTTAGTACACATCCAACTTCTTACCTTACAATAGCAACAATAACAACAAGTAGGAAACAAACAATAAGTAGGAAACATGCAGATTTTAAAGGAGGATATACAGAAAAGTAAAATGGGCGTATTAGGTTTGGTAAATAACACTTTTGAAAAGAGACATTTAAAGAAAGTCTCGTCCATATTTAATCCTTCCTTGAATCGATTAAAACAATTGACAATTCTATATGACGCAAATGTATGTATTTCACTCGAGTTGTATTCTTCCAAGGACATCTCATTTTGTTATGTAATATTTTTTCACGTACCGTTTATTTTGATTAATGACAACCTGAAGTTATTCCTTTAGATTGTTCACAACTATGTATTTTTAATAAGACAAATCGAAAAATAAGATGCAATATCTTTAAAGTAGGGGCGTATTCCAAAATTATTTTGGAAGGTTGTAGTTTCAATTTATAATAATATATCTAATGATTGCAGTCATGCATTATTTACATGCACAAATAATGTATGTTTATTAAATTATGATAAATAATGTAAGACTTATTATAAGCTTCTGGTGACTTTCAAAAGAAAAACCAAGAAAATTTTTTGGTGCAGTTCGAGAAAACGGAATCTGTGAAGAATACGATACAGCCTTACACTAGAATCAAAATCCAGAGAACTCAACATAGTCAAAGTGACCAAGGTGTTCCAAATATGGTGCCTGGGACATGTATTTCGATATAGCGATGAAAATCCTGTTAAGAAAATAACTTTTTAAACTCCAGAGGGAAAGAGGAAAGAAGGAAGACCGATAACAAGGTGGATGGATAAAGTAAAAAAGTGATTGAAGGATGTGGGAGTTAACCGATGGAAGAATATAGCTTCGAATAGATCAATGTGGTGTAAGCTGACTGAGAAAGCCTTGGTTGGTAACCGGATTAAGTGCTTGGAAAGAAGTATTATAAGTTTCTAGAAAGATTTTCTCATTTTATGTAAATTCGATGCAGGAAAACAATATTTGAGTCAAACATTTGACAGCGATTAAGGATTTGAATTTCTGTTATATATTTTCCTTATTTCAATAGAAACACTTATTATTAATATGGATGGACGATCAACCAGCTAGCAAAAGATATTTGTATAAACATATTGCTCAAAATATACCCATTCTCATATTAATCCTAGACATTCCTCAAGGATTTCGAAGATTTCGAGCCATTTCCTATATTTTATAAGCAAATTACATTAATGCATTTTAAACAAAAAAAAAAACTTGCGTGCCCTTAGACGTCAGTAAAGTCAGCCTAATGGATAATACCCCCTTGCATATGGCTAAATAACAACAAAGACAACTTGTACTGGTTTCTTCACGTAGTAAATACAATATTTCAAAAAGAAAGGGGGGGACAGGAGTCTGTGGAACAACCGATTTCGAAATCTCTTTTCAAAGAATAATGTAATTTTATCGATGTGTGGTGGTGTTTAAATCTATCATATTACAATTCGATCTTTTGAACTTTTTAAACTTCGAATTTACATAGCAATGTCATTATTATCAAACTAGGGCTGTATTATGAATAATTCAAGACACATTACTTTATGTTGGTTCGATATTATTCCTTGTCAATGGTATTAAAACGGGAAATTCCAATAACTAATTTGAATCGTTGGTTGAACGACCAGCAAAGACAATAGAAAAGAGATATAGAAAATGTTTATTAGTTTTGATTATTGTATTTCCGGTCCATATCAATTTTCCTATTTTTTTCTAAGTTATTCCATCGAAATAAGTTCCAACTGTATGTTAATCTACTCTTTTGTTCTTTATTTGTCAAATTAAGATTTTCAATTACAGCCATCCTTTTGTCTTGACTACGTTCGAAAACGTAATTTTCAAAAAGCGTATAAATTGATAATTTTTTTTTGTATTTAGAGTCAGTTGAATTAGAAAATAGATAAAAAAATTACCCTAAGAATGTTATTACAAGAAAAAAAATATTTAACGTATTTTTTTGGCAAAAAAGGAAGAAAGAATAACGTATTTTCAAAACATTTTTTTTTCATGAAAAATGCTTTTATAATGTTAATATTTTCTCCCTATATAGCTAGTACTAAATTGGGTTAGATTAAAATTTTTGAAATACATAATTTAGAAGTGAACTTATTCATATATATATTTCATTATACCAGAGTAGAGAAATTTTATAAAAAAAGACACACATAATTATTTCAATCGATCGTAACTCTGAATAAAAATGGAAATTTTTCAAAAAGTTTAGTTCAACCCCGGTATAGCTGTCTTAGTTATATATAGGCAAAATATCATTATTATAGAAGCCTTTTTCATAAAAGGAAAATGTTTTGAAAATACGTCACTCTACCTTCATTTTTTGCAAAAAAATTGCATTACATATTTTTTTGTAATAATATTCTCAAAATAACTTAATAAGTAAATTCTAATTCACAACTGACACTATATATATATAAAAAATTCATTTATACACGTTTTTAAAATCACAATTTCGAACACAGTCAGTCACCCTGAAGGAAGAATTATGGCTTCAACCATAAAAGAAGTTGCTCGATGTTGTTTGAATTTTAAAACTTTTATTCGGGAACTTTTGCATTTTGATATCTGAAGTACATCTTTAAGCTATTTTAAGCGTTTTTTTATTTATCTTATAGAAATGCTTCTGGAACTGAATTTTTCGTATGATTTAAGCATTTTGTCAAACTCATCGTTAAAATACTCAACAGATTTTTTTATTACTTTCTGATTGTTTCTGCAGACAAGAATGATTTGCTCTTTAAAAGTTTACCAGTTTTTATACTAGATTTTTAAATCAATTTTCAATAGAACTTTGTAATTCATGAAAAAATGGACAATTCTTATATATTCATACCGAATTTGCTTTTCTAAAAACATGAATCCACATTTTGGAAATATTAAGTTAATTTTCTTAAAAAAAATATTGGTTTCTTAAGAAACACACATCTGAGAGAAGCTAGAAACTTTTAACATAGTACAATTAACTCTCAGTATCATTATCAGCCATTATTTTGAAAGTAATTTCTTTGTATTTCTATTTCCAAAACTACTAATTTTAAATAACAATTTTAGATAAAGTATTTTAAAATTTAAAAATAATTATTTTATTTCTTGAATAACAAGTTTAAAATTCAATGCAAAATTATTTAGAATTTACGAGCATATGTATATAATTTAATAAAAAAATATTCTGATCTTGTTGCAAAATATTAGGGGAAAAATACATTCTGTTCGCTCATGAACTGAAGTTACTCCAATTTATATATTTCCTTATTTTTTATTTTTATTTTATTTATCTAAATATATTTTAACTGTCACGCGTTTCTATTTTCATGTAAAATATCTGGCAAAAAAATTTTCTGTTTGTTTTCGCTGTATGTTCTTGTAATAAAGTTAGGCAGGTTAAAACTTTTGTTCTTGTTAAAACCTTTGTTCTTGTCTAGTATCTGTTGAAATTCTATTTTTACTGATGTATTCATTTCTGATTCATCTGTAACAACTATTCGCTTGAATCCATTCATTTGCTTATATCTCGATTTAAAACGTAGAGTTTACTAATCCGATTTAGGCTAGAATCTACCGTATTTACTCGAATCTAAGCCGTTTTATTAGCGACGCTCACTGCTGTGCCGTAGGGCCTAGGCTCGAATCCCGGAGAAGAGATGGATGTTTGTAAATGGATAGTGCCTTCGCAGCATGGGGGTACTCGAAACAGCCGTCGAGCCGCAAGTCCTCCCGTGAGGTTGGTGGCAGGGGATGAGAGGTGGGAGGCCCCTGACCTTCCCCCAGGGTATTCTCCCTCTAAATTGGGGGTGGAAACATGCCAAAAATCCCTTCAGACTTACTTTCTTCTCACTATAATTCACGTCTATTGTTTCAAATGATTTCATCATTTTATTATAAGAAGGTCCAGAAATATTTTAAAAAATAGGAGGAAATAAAAATCGAATCACAAGAGCAAAAGTTTTGTTACATAGGAAATACACTTTCGCTATTAGGAGGTTATTTTATAAAGAAAATTGTAAAATGTTCTTGGTTCCAGGAAAAAGTTCGCAAAATAGAGAAATTCGTAAAATAGAGGTTCGTAAATTGGAGGTCCGACTGTATTTTCAAATAATAGGTTCCTATTACTATATTAGCGTTAATATACTTTTTAATCCTTTCTTTTTAAAAAATAATAATTATTAAAAACAATTACTGTGTCGTTTGAGCTGCTAGAACGATGAAAATATCACTATATTTACAGGTATATGTAAGAAACTATTTACACAATTCTTATTCCTACAATAAAATAAGTCAGTCGCAAAACCAGTATAGTGCTTAGCGACGCTGACTGCTGTACACTAGGGTCTGGGTTCGAATCCCGGAGAAGAAATGGATGTTTGTAAATGCATAGTGCCTTCACAGCATGGGGGTACTCTAAACAGCCGTCGAGCTGCAAGTCCTCTCGTGAGGTTGGTGGAAGGGAATGAGAGGTGGGAGGCCCATGACCTTTCCCCAGGGTGTTCTCCCCCAAAATTGGGGTGGAACCAAGATAAAACGTACTGTCACCTGTATGGTGCCCAAGGCTACGGCCAACGACAGGCGTACATCTATCCCTTGCTATGATGAATTTCGGGGGTCTCCATCTGACTATGTCAGACAGGTGGCATTAGCAATAACAACAGTCTATTCTAAACATCGTATTTTTGATTTTTTTTGTATGCGCTTTCTTTTAATCACCTAAACATCACAAAGATATAGGTAATAGTATCACAAGATGAGTTCGCTATGACGCAAGTATGAAAAAAGAAGTAATTTTACATGCAGGAAAAAACGGAATCAGAACGGCGGCCACTGATAATTTGACACGGATAAAACAAATGTATATAGATGGCGTAAGCAAAATCATATAATTTTTGCTTGTAAGTGATCAATAGCCTTTAATAATTCTTTTACATTCTTTAAAAAAGAAAAAAATTCGTAACAAATGCATTTTTGGGACGGAAGACGACATCATGTGGGAAAATGGCGACGCCGGCACCAATTCTGAAGTCAGCTGTAACAATTTTCGAAACATGATACTGACGGTTAGAGTAATTATAGGTCCAAGTAAGTATTTCAAAGTTTGTAATGCTGGTAAAATAAATTAATTTTATTAACTTCTTATTATTTCTCGTTAAAATTATTTTTAATTTCTGAAGTATAAGATATTGATGAACCTTCCATGCAGTTTTATTTATTTTTTCTCAAAAACATTTAGAAAATTAGAGGTGCGTCTTAGAATCGATAGTGGCTAAGATTTGAGTCAATACGGTTTATCCCCCAGATTCAAATAAAGATATTTAACCGAATGCAATAAAAAAAACCTTTGTAAATTTTCAATGTAAATATTTTACTCTATTCAAAGATAAATTTTTAGTAGTTTTACACACAGTCGAGAGAGCAATAGAGAGAGAGAGAGAGAGAGAGTTTTCAATTTATATTTTCTTACAAAATATGTATTTATTTTTATGATGGGTAATGATTTTTTTTCAGGATAATTCTACTGCTTATTATCCACAATCAAATACTTCCTTTAAACTTATTTGGCTCATAAATTAAAATTAAATTATCTTTATACTTATGGAAAGAGAAAAAATAGATTATTTGAAAATGTGGTACCTTAAATACTCTTTCAAACAGTAAAATGAAAATTCAATGAAGAAATTCAAGCGAAGGAGAAAAATAAAAAACACAATCTGTTCGAACTTTGATATACTGAATATTTCAGATCATCACATGCAGTTTTATATGCTTTAACTTGCCTTGAACTATGCGTACAAGTCCAAAGTAATAATTATGACAAGATACTAGTACATCAATAACATATTTTCCATTTGAAGATAATCGAGTTTGATAAAGTTGTGTATTCTTTTTTACCCTTCTTTATAATATTAATAATTCAGCAACCTTATTTTAGTCTATTTTGTTGTTTTTATCTTAATGGAAACTTGTTTACGTGCTTTAATTAATGTAGAACTACTGCTGCTTAATAGGCTTTGAAAAAACGGACCGGTTCGTCCACAGACCAATATCAAACCGGGGTTAAATGTTGAGAAGGAAAGAAAGGTATTTATCCTTCAGCCTTTTTTTTTATATAAATAGACATTTGTATACTATACTACTATCATTGTGTAGCATCGGTTCTCACAACTTTATATCTTAAATACTATAAAAGTCCTTCAGGAAACCTTTCTCATTCTCTCTTTTATTTCAAAAGTTTGTTGTACGAAATACATTTTACGAAGCTGCTTAGAACCATTTCTGTTGCGTATATGAGACGCAAATTAAAATCAAATTAAAACCCAAGCGCTGTCATATTTTATGAAAATTGGTTTCAAATTAGTTCGCAAAAACTATTAAGAAACATTCTTAAATCAACATCGAAATCAAAAATCATAAATAATTTTAATTCCAACTCCGACGTACAACAAAAGTGAATGTCATTACGAACGTCAAAGAGTTCAAAAGAAAGCGAGAACTTTTTTTCCTGAAGAAACAACTTTCACCTCTCTCCTCAACTGCAGCAAAAATAACAAATCAACATGATAATCAAAATTTTGACAAGTCCTTGAAACGTGGAGTGGAAAGACCACGTCTGCAAACAAGAGTTAATAAGTAAGAAACCCCCTAGGTAAAAAAAAATCCCAGCTATTCTGTTCGATACCTTGTCCGAGAAAGATAGAGATAAACAATAAAGAAAACAGTTTTTGACGTCAATATTTGGTTTATCATACGGAGAAGAAACGTGCTCTGTCCGTTGCTACGAAAAGGGGGGGAATCCTCTTTAATGATTTGAGATATGCACGTTTTGCTTTTAAAGCATCAGTCATGGGAAATGCTTCATTGGAGAGTTTTTTATTCGTTGTCTTAACAATTTACTTATCTAAATAAAAATGTGCACATCAGTTTTGGTTTTGGCTGTTCGTAAAAAACCAACGAAGCGGACTTAAACGAAATTCGGATGACAGAGATAATTGAATGCAATTAAGTTGATTAATATATAGTATGAGACCGGTTTTAGGTTCTTACCGTAGAAAGTTAAGAAAAAATCATTTAGTCTTAATGCTATGTTTAGTTACAATCGTGGACTCAGCAATAATTTTTGTACTATGTACGTAAAAATAGACATATTACGGCATCAAAGAAAATACACCCAACTCTTTTTTTTTACTCGGTATATACGGTTCTTAGAAAACCGTGCAAAAAATCGTGTACAAAAACATATGCGACACATGGTAAATTTGGGGATAGGTTCCACAATTTTAAAAAATCGTGTAAGATGAAAAAAATCTCTAAATATTTTCCTAATAAACCGTGCAAAAAACAGTAACAATAAAATTCATGTTAGATATTTATAAAACAAAAAAAAATTAATTTTTATTAGAAATATATTAAAATTAGTGTACATTTTGAAAATTTAGTCTATAAATAAGTATAACACATAAAAATTTTATTTGAAGTAAGGAATAAAACTTTACACTAATTAAAACTATTCATTGCTACTCGATAACAAACGTGAACGTTTATTAACGACTGGATTAAAAATGCTATGGTCAATAGATGTGTCAGATATGTCTAGTACAACTGTGGATTTTTGATTGAAATGAAGAGTTTTCTTCGTTATTCATGCCCTCCGTTGGTTTTATTTGTTGATTAGCGGCTATGGTTTGGTTTCACAAGTTTCTTTTATAATACTTGATATCCTGCAGCACAAAACTTATGATTATGAGTAAGAAACTCAGGATTATGAGTAAGAAAATGTTCTATACTTGTATCAAATTTCAAGCCCTCGTGAATTAAGGGAGTTCACCCATGTGAAGAGTTAAAAAAATCGATTTTTTTTCTTCATAAATTACTTCCTTAATATGCCTAGAATACGGTAGTAAAGTGATTTTTTTGAAATTCAAAGTCGTTATAAAGGTGCAGGTGTTAGAAGAGCAGCTGTTCGGAGTGTTAAGATTTTCATTGTTTAAATCGGACTTGAAACTTATATATATAAAACGTGTTTTTCTCAAAACCGTGTTCTTCAAACTTTCCTCCATCATATCTCAAGAACGGTTGCGACCGAATGACTTCAAATTTATTGGGTAACTCAGCGCATATAGATGCACCAAATGAACTACGATCATTCAAAATTCTAAATACTTTTATTTTTTATAGCAAAAACATAACAAAAAACCCATTTAAATTCGAAACTTCAAAGAACTACCAAAAATCCAATTCTTGACATTTTCAATTGAGTATAGTTCACTCAGTGCATTTTAAGCTTATAGATTAAAACACCGTTAACTTTTCTTTATATTTCAGACAAGCCAATCAGCCGGAATCGTAGAGGAAGTGAGCGTCTATTTTTTCGAGGCGGGTGTGTTCAGAGCGCTATAACTCACGTTCTGTTGGATATTTTTGGCTAAAAATTTATATTCATACTGTTAAGATGCATATAAATAAATGATAAAATGCGTTAAGTTCTATCATTTTACTAGTCAAAAACAATTTCCTAAAAATGCTTCAAAAACAGGTCATCACAAGGGTGAACCTCCTTAAATCACCTGTTAATAGCTGAACTTAACTCACGAGGGCTTGGAACCCTTCGAATTCATCATTATTGACTTCTTTATTAAATAAATTGCCATAAATTCGATCAAATCTACCTCATCCTAAGGGCACGAATCCCAAAATGTTTTAGAAATTCGTGCTATAACAAAATATTTGTGTAAAAAAAATCATTAAATTCGTGTACCGTGTTAGTATTTCAAAACCGTGTAAAATAAAGACTGTAAATATATATATATATATATATATATATATATATATATATATATATATATATATATATATGGGAGACAACAAGGGGTCCAAGACATTTGTCTTTTCTTTAACTTTATTTTAAAACTTAATAAAAATTAATTAAAAAGGTAGCTATTCTAACAGATAGGTTTTTGTGATGTCGGTAACGCCTGCTCACGCACCTCCGTCTTTCCTCCTTTTCGCTTTCTCTCTTTCTCTAATTCTTAAAAGTCCCATAGTTTCAGTTCGTGTTTGGATTTGCTGCGCCTGCGCGCGAAGACTGCGTGGAGTTGTCGATAACCATTGGATACTATATCCGGCCAACCTGACTGTAAATTGCTGTCCGCAGCGGTATCATCCGATTTTTTTTTTTTCATCGAGACCAGAGGAGAATCTGAAACATACAAAAAAGACGGAAGGACTATACGACAAGGACTATACGACAAATATACAAAGATTTAACATATCATAATTCTCTGACTAAACAGTTTCTCCATCATGTGAAGGCACTTCTTCGACATCCGGAAGGTTCCACAGGAAAACATTGTGTTTCACAGGCATGAGAACGTCTTTTTAATGAGTTCTTTGGTTGAACGCATCGATATTTTCCTCTCTAGAGTTCTGGACGTCTGTTCAAAACGATCTTTTTCCTCCGTTTCCACTGCCAGGGCTCAAAGATCCTTCGGAGCAACACAAACCGTCGATGTTTACTAAATCCATAGGTGAAGGGGCTGTGTGACATGTTCACGCTCGTTTTCATGGCACCACAGACTTTCTTACACAATACTATATCAGAACATTTTTCTCTTATAATACTCAATTTTAACTTAGTACTCTTAATTTTATTACATTTATAATCCTTAATTAGAGAACTCAAATCATTTCTAGTATTAAAGTTTTTAACATGTGACAAATCATAACTAGAGTTTTTTGTCACACTTGAAACAGAAACATTTGAAAGAGAAACAAACACCAGAATCTGCACTCAAAGAGGATCCACTTTCACTCAATAAAACATCGCTCTTTGCGGGCCTAGTTTCTTTATTTCAGAATATACACTGGGATGTATACAATTTCTTCGGTCAAGGTCGGTGATATTGTCGTTCGAACACTTAGACCGGGAGAGTGTTGATTAAGAGAAATATTTATGGGTTTAACTCGTTACCATACGCTGAATTGCCAAAACATGAACTTAATGTTATGATCTCTTCGGAAGGTTGGTTCACTCTAATTAGTGAGGAATTTAAAACTTCTGGCAACCTGAATCAATCAAGGCTGTTACGGGCTGATTTTCTACAAAAATGCTTACATATTGAAGATTTGCGAATCATCGCTATTTTGTTTTTCGCAATCGACTTTCAAAGTATTCACGTTTATTCTATTATGGATGTGGTCGTTAGATTCTTTAGGCTTTAAAACGCTTCTCAAAAACTTTGCGTAAGAGATGAATCACCGCATATAAAGCAATTTTTATTTTCTCTTTCAAGATATTGGGGATAGTTCTCTTTAATCTTTGGTTTAAAGTTTTGTGATCTATTTTTAAAGGGGTCTTGGGTATATCCATAAGTAATAGGAATTTCCTTACGTGATCCGCTTCTAGATGAAATATAAATATCGCACTCTTTAGCTAAATCAATAGGCCTAAACCAATCTTCTGCTTCTCGAATGCTAATATGAGTTGCAGTTTCCTTTATTTAAAGTTTCAAATAATTTATCAGAAATTATAAGATCACATAGAGATTCAAAGGAATTAACTTTTCTTAACGAACAATAATATTGGAAGTTTGCCGTCAATCTTGCAGCAAATTGGATGCATGTCTCGCCTGATGATTTTACAGCATTTTTAAATGAGTTTAAACACATCGTCGAGGGGTTAATTGGAATTCTCTGAGTACTATAGATTTTAGTTTTTCATAGTCATTTAATTCTCCTTTTTAATATACAATAAGACGTTATGAACTCTTTTCGCCCAGAAGATTTATTAAAATTCAGATTTATATTCGTCATTTATTTTCTTGGTTAAAAATGCGCGTTCTAATGATTGGAAGAACAGATTAAAATTTTCAGATCTGGTGGGAACAGGAAGAGATAAAGTTTTAATACTTTTTATCAAATTTTCTATGTTAGTTTCGAACTGTTTTTCTTCGACTTTAGCTGCAGGATTTAAACTTAATGCTTCATTTTTAGCCGTTTGAAGTTCGAAACTTTAATTTTTCTAACTGTATAACTGAAGTTTCGCGAGCTCAATTTTCTGTTTTTCTAAAGTTGCCTCTCTTTGAGTTTCGCGATACCCCCTCTCATCTATACAGTTTTGAATTAAAGTTTTAACGAAATCTGGGGCACTTTCAAATGTACTACTGTTCTCAATTTTAGTCTTTAGTTTAACTATGGTGTCCGTACTTTCCACAGTACCGTCTAGATCCTCAACAACTGGCTTCTGAGATCCTCTTTAAGAGCGTTTTTATACATTTTAGAAAAATATGGAAAGATCCTACGATATTTTTTTCATCTAGCTCCCTTGTTGCTCGCACGTACGATGTATCCAAGAATTGAAGAAAAACGTTGATTCCACTGATTTCACCCAAAGGTTATAGATGAACTATAGTTCTTGAACAGATAAATTGTTCGAATTGACACCTCTTCGCAAGTGTTTATGTGATATTTCCAACCTCTACACAGGCGGAATTTTTCGACGATAGTTCCAACCTAGAATACACAGGCGGAATATTTAGAAGTTCGATGAAAAATATAACCTCTACACAGGTTATTTTGTTAATAGTTCCGGCCTATACACAGGCGGAGTATTCACACTAAGTTGGTTCAAAATCGAAATTTTTCGATCCCGGTTTTAGCCCCTCATAATTTGTGGGAGACAACACCTTCCAAGACATTTGTCTTTTTCTTTAACTTTATTTTAAAACTTAATAAAAATTAATTAAAAGGTAGCTATTCTAACAGATACTTTTTGTGATGTCGGTAACGGCGCTCGCGCACCTCCGTCTTTCCTCCTTATACGCCCAGTGTATATTCTCTAATTCTTAAAAGTCCCATAGTTTCAGTTCGTGTTTGATTGAATGCGCGCGAAGACTGCGTGGAGTTGTCGATAACCATTGGATACTATATATATATAAAGGGTGTTTTTTTTAGAGGTATAGAAATTTAAATTGCAATAAAACCAACGATGTATAATTCGATTGACATGATTTTTTTTTATTCGAAAGATAATCTTGTGGTATTACATTTTAAATATGATTTCTGGCATAGGATACGGCTGGCTCGGATGTAGTCCAATCTGACGTCCAATTTTCGATGACTTTTTCCAACATTTGTGGCCGATAGGCAATAACACGGCGAATGTTGTCTTCCAAATGGTCATCGTTTGTGGCATATCCGCAAAGACCAATGACTTTACATAGCCCCACAGAAAATAGTCTAGCGGTGTTAAATCACAAGATCTTGAGGCCAACTCACAGGTCCAAAATCGTGAAATGCGTCACCAAACGTGTCAATTTTTAATAAATCGTTGTGGCACGAGCTGTGTGACATGTTGCGCCGTCTTGTGGAACCACAGCTCCTGGACATCATGATTGTTCAATTCAGAAATGAAAAGTTAGCAATCATGGCTCTTATACCGATCACCATTGACTGTAACGTTGTGGCCTTCATCGTTTTTGAAGAAGGATTCCACCAGCCCATAAAGCGCACCAAACAGTCAGTTTTTCTGGATGTAACGGTGTTTCGACATACACTTGTGGATTAGCTTCACCCAAATGCGGCAGTTTTGTTTTCGCGACGTAGCCATGCAACCAGAAGTGCGCTGAATCGCTAAACAAAATTCGCTTATGAAAATCGGGAAAACGGCAATCTCATTTTGGGTTACCATTCGACGAATCTACGCCTTGCTTGATGATCGTTTTGATGAATTGCCAAACCAAACTGAGAATAAATCACTTGACAGCTTGTTAAATCGGTCGCCATCTTGGAAAGTAATGCCAACTTAAACTTCTATACCTGAAAAACACACTCTTTATATATATATATATATATATATATATATATATATATATATATATATATATATGTATGTATATATATAAATCTTCTGTGCGTGTGTTTGTTACTAAACTCCTCCTAAACGGCTGGACCGATATTTCGATGAAATTTTTTGTGTGGGTTCAAGTAAATTCGAGAATGGTTTAGATTTACAATTCGGTCCGATATAGCAATTAGTTAAGAAGATATTAATTAAAAACATTCAAAAAATACAACTCAACATTCACCTGCATTGTTGTAACAATGCTATTGATATAAAATAAATTTTCTTTAAAAAATGCTTTAACTCGTGAGAAAAAACCCTTTTCAAATTTTGACATAAATCGCCAAAAGGGTCGCTAAGTCGCCAACGTGGCTGTATTTGTAATTTTTTAAATAATTAGTATTAATCAATTAATTTTTATTAATTATAATTAAATCATTGTATTGTCATCCAAAATAATCATGTACATTACATTTCAGCTCAATTGAGCGCTTTAAAATGTATTTTATTAACGATTGAAAATTCCACCAAGATAAATAAATAAATGAATATACAAACAAATAAAATATGTATAGAGATCGTGAACTAATAGTAGGAATTTAAAAAGACGTAAGTTGGCGTCGAAAATTGATTTTCAGCCAAACCCGGTCTTTATTGTTACGAAAATGCAGACGATTCACGCTTTTTAACGCGTTTTTATTAATATCTTTTTAAATAATCTTTATATATGTAATTCTTCTGTGCGTGTGTATGTAACTGAACTCCTCCTAAACGGCTGGACCGATTTTGATGAAAGTTTTTGTCTGTTCCAGTTTACTCGAGAATGGTTTAGATTTATAATTCAGTTTAGAAATGTTTATTTAATTAATTTTTTATTTATAAATTGTTGATCTTGGAATGTTTTACATTGGATCCGTGAGACTGCGCTAAGATCGCAGTATCGAATATTCAAAAATCTTTTATTATAATTCAAGTTGGTCCCGACAGTTGGTGCTGTGATGATTTCAGGAAAATATTTTGTCACTTCGTATTATTATTTTGTTGAAATAAATCGTGGGTTTATTAAATTATTACATTTAGATGTAATAAGTGTTTGAAGAGTTTTGAAGTGTGCATAAAAAACTATACATTTTATGTACAATTTAATAAATATACCTGTTGTAAAATAGTTCGATTCTCAACCTTTTCACCTTTAATCAAAACAAGTTTAAGTTTTTATGCACACAGTCTTTACATTTAGCTTCGCTCATAGTATACACATACTCACACGCTATCGATTGATTGAATTGTGATAACCGTACATGTAATGAATGACGTTAGACATTGTAATAACTTTTTAATACAAATTTTACTCAAAACGGTCCAGATTGTTAAAGCTTATTCATAAAAATTTGGAATTTTTGAATTTAAGATGTGTGTACAGGACAACGTCTGTCGGGTCCACTATTATATATATATACACTCAGGAACATTGAAAATAGCGACCCAAGAAGGAAGTTAAGTACAATCGCGAAACTTTGCAAATAAGTACAGCGTAATGTGATATGCAAATGATCCAAGTTTTGTGTTAATACGCATGCTCATACACGCCTAGGTGGCGATACAATCAGGAAGAGGGTGCTATATAAGCCAGCGCAAATTCGAAGATTCATAAACGTGACGATTACCCGCCGATTGTAGGAAGACTTTGGTAAGCGAAACATGCCAGGTAAACGTGCTAGAAGACATTTCTCACAGTTAAGCGAGTTTGAGAGAGGCCTGATCATCGGGATGAAAACTGCAGGCTGGTCGACCCACCGTGTTGCTGGCCAGGTGGATCGTTCGGAGTGTGCCGTTAGAAATTGTTGGGAGCAGTGGACAGGCGAAGGTACTCACGTGAGGAAAACCGGGTCCTGAACGACCAGAAAGACCACGAGGAGAGAGGATCGAAGGATCGTGCGGCAAGCACTTGTGGACCCCACAGTGTCTCGTTCAACGACACGAATAGACGTAGGCGTAGCAATTGTTCCACAATTTCCAGGCACCTTGCAGAAGCAAATCTTAAATCCAAGCGCCCTTTCCGTACACTCCCTTTAACACCGGAACATCGGCAACTGCGTCTACAGTGGTGCCAAGCCAGATCAATCTGGAATGTCACAGATTGGCAAAAGGTTGTGTTTAGTGATGAATCCCGGTTTGTTTTGGGGACAGATGATAACCGTGCCGAGGTGCCGAGGCTCCCTGGCGAGCGGTACAATTCCCCCCACACTGTTCTACGTCACACTCCCCGCACAGCTGGTGTAATGGTCTGGGGGGCCATAGCGTATGATAGCTGGTCCACTTTAACTGTGATGCGTGAAACCTAAATGGGGCAACGTTACGTTGATGATATTCTTCGACCCCATGTAGGACCTTTTCCTAAATGGTCTCCCAGGCGCAATTTTCCAGCAAGGTAATGCTCGTCCGCATACAGCAAGAGTTGTTCAAGACTTCCTACGTCATTTTCAGACTCTTCCATAGGCCGGCCCGCTCCCCCGATTTCTCCCCTGTAGAGCACGTGTGGGATCAGCTGAAACATCAGATGCCATCGTGTCACTCTGTACATGATTTAGAGTTGGCTGTTCAAGATTTGTGGGCCCATCTGCCTCAGGACAACATAGGTGTCTAATCAACGCAATGCCGGACCGTGTGGCGGCATGTATTGCAGCTGGAGGTGGTCGAACGCACCATTGAAGTTGTCCAGTATTTGTTTCGTTGCACACCCTGTATTCGTTTAATTGTCTTGTTTTTTAGATCAAGTGAATCTCTCATCTGTATCATTTTGTGTATTAAATTTCATTTCAATCCGATGCTTTCTTCTTGGGTCGCTATTTTTAATGTTCCTTGTGATGACCTCCTTGCGTCACACCTTGAACACCAAGATTAATTTGAGGCAAAGAACCACCAAAAGCCATTTTGAATAATAATATTATTTATTTTTGTTATAATTTCCTCAAAAATCTCTGATAACAAATAATGTAAACATGTTACGTCATCTAAAGGGATTTGCCTTTATATTAAATTAAATTACTAAGAATACGATTGATTACTAATCTAGCTCAACTCAAGTAAGGTTTACCGAAATAGGAGATCCGAGAAACACACGTATTCAAATTCTTAATGGTCATTAACTTTAACTAAGTAGCTCAAACTGACGCTTGCTTTAAGCGTACGTGAATTATATTTACCGCTGGCTTATATCAGCTTTCTGGTACGTCTAGCAGCACGACGTCTTCACGAACCTATTCTCTTTGAATCTTCTAGTTTATCTTGTAACGTTGTTGGCTCAATAGCCTACCATCATCTCTCTTGCTATCTCGCAACCCTCGACTAAAATACCTTATCTCATTTACATATCCCGAACTTCTTTTTGGAATTGATTGGAAATAAACGCGAATTTATATTCCCCAGAAAGACGTCTAAGAAGATTAGTGGAAAGGTTCCGTACAGATTCGTCACATCCTGAGTGTGTATATATATATATTAGTCTTATTCTTTACAAGCAAGAGATAAACATCCAACAATCACATTCGAAAAACACATAGACAGTAGGAAAATCACACAATGAAGGGCACATGAGCAACGGAGATTATATAATGGAAATTATATAAAATGGATGCTGTAGTATTATAAACATTGCTGACTTAGGACAGCTAATATATAAAATAATTTATATGAAAGTGGAGTTGAACATGTTTTTCGGCCAGCCAACCTTCCCCCTTTATGTAAATAATACCGAGCAAAAACCTAATAAAAGTAATGGATAGGAATATCTAAATCCATTACAATATAGAGGTAACTTACCTAAAAATTGCAGAGTCCGCACTAAATCCGAGTGCAATAAATAAGTTATTGCCAGATTCTGGACCCTAATGCAGATTCAAAGTATGTGAATGACTGAAATGTAGCACTTAACAAAAGTATAAAAATAATAGAAATAAAAATTAATAAGAGAGTTACAAATTACCATAACTTCAGTGACACTAGAGAAGAAATGAATTAAATAATAATAAATAATTTTATCTAATATTATAGTCTTGAGGTAACTATAATTATGAAATATGTAAATTTATAGTAATAAATTATTATTAATCTGAGAATTTTATATATATATATATATATATATATATAGAGAGAGAGAGAGAGAGAGAGAGAGAGAGTTGGGTGTACATGGCAGAAAAAAAGTTTATTAAATTACATATTTATGCATTCAAATATGTGTTCATTACAAATTAGTACACATTTTTTTTAGCTGTACATGCACGTTCATTAAACTAGTATCAACAGAAAACAAAATCCAAATTTTTGCTCAGTTTTTAGATCGGAGCTTATTGCTATCAGAAGGGGTTTGTAGTACGCATGTGAAAGCGAGGCTCAGTTTCAAGACGTTTGGATTCTGACTGAGACAGCCGTGCTTCCGTACAACATCTTTCCATTTTGACATCTTTAGGAGACCAAACTAGCCTTCATATCCTTAATCTTCTAGATCGGATTTATTCTAATAATCACGTACATTTTCAGTGGGTCCCATCCCACGTGGGGATTGATGGTAATGAGAAAGCCGATTTCTTAGCCAGGAATGCGGCTGAAGTGGAGGTGAGCTCCATTGGGTATCTTACATTCAGTGAATTATCTTCCCTTAATATTGAATTCCATCCTCTCGGAAGAACTCCTGGTCATCCTTGGTACTTCGGAAGAAATCCAGGAAGTTTATTGAAGTTGATGCCTAGTAAATACCAGACTGCCTTCTCGCGCTTTTTGAGTGGCCACATGAAAGTTCTCACTTTTCACCAGGGTCAGAAGATATTTCCAGACACCACTTGTGTTATTCCGAGCTCGTCTCTCCTGCCCACATCTTGACTTGCTTGGATTTCAAAAAGGACGAGGTCCTTCTGGACCCTCTTCTGTTTTTATACTTTCTTGATTTTTTTGGATTTATGGAGATTGTCTAGCATTGCTAGACAACCTGAGATTAGAAACAACAGCAACAACAATGTTACTGATAATTGTAAATAACATATTTGAGTATTTTATACCAATTTTTTTGTAAGTTTTACTATTTTTATTTACAGTTAAGGTATCTGACTAGGTTGAAAGAGTGATTTTTGGGTGTTTGATGTTAAGGCTATTAGGAAAAAAAGAAATATAAATATACTGAGGAAGGAGGGAAAATATATAAAGGTGGAGAGTTTTTTTAAGTTGTTTTTATGGTGTTTATTTTATCTAACTCATAAGAATACTTTTTAGTGTGTTTTTGGAAGAATAAAACTTTCACGATAATTTGTGCAGGAAAAATGGGAGATATCTCTAAACAATCCAATCAAATTCAATGAAATTTATAACATATATGTTATGAGCCCTTAGAGTCAAACTTCAAATTTTAAGATAGTTACATTTAATGACATTTTACAGCAATTTTTCGCTTAGAACATCAATAATTTGGACGAAAAATCATAAACATCAAATTTAAATGCTCTTAAAAATATTTATTTCTTAAACTATTTTTTACCTTCGGTTTGTGACTCTTCAGATGGATCAAGAAGTGTATCAATGAAATTTAAATTGCATTTATCCAGTGAATTTTTATTTACGGCATTTTTCTTAACTTTGAAAAATTTCCTAAAATTTCATAAAAATAATATTATTTTCAAAACCAAAAGGGGTGATATAAGTTATTTATTTGATAATTATGACCCTTTAAGCCTATTTATATTCTTAAAAACAATAAAATTTTTCTAAAAATCAATTTTTGAAAAATTAATATGAAAACTAAACCAACCTAGTCGGGGGAGCTGATAAATTTGAAAGGAGAGATTTTTGAGACTCTCAAATAATCCAAAAATAGGAGGATATTTTTAGTACTTTTTATTATTGATAATTACCGATAATATATTTGAATACGATTAATCCAATTTTTAAAATATTTTTGTACAACTTTAAACAATTTAGCAACATTAATTGCCAAAACTCGTAGAATAATTCGAAAAATTAATACAAAATATTTCATATAACTGTTTCTTTTGAATTCATTTCAGCGAAAAATTTGAACAAAAACGGACTTTTATAAGAGAAGTCATTGATTGTAAGTTAGTGATGAAGCCACTCTCCTCATAATTCTACACCGAGTCTGAAGAGGCGGATACGCCCTCTAGCGACCAACCGAGCACGTTATGCTTCAGTAAAGGCCAAGTGCACGATACTTGTGCGTGCACTAAAAAAATTCATCCATTCATATTTTTAAAAATGGTTTTACTTGCCCGTATGTAATTTTAAGAAAAACCCAATTCAAATAATAAATGATTGTTACACAAGGGCCAATTCTTATCGAACCCAACCCGAACCTGTTATAACTGGTTTAATAACTGACGTTCAACGCTGTTCAGTGGTGATATGAATAGATCGCTTTAGCGTGTTTTTATGCTAAATTCAGATGTATAAAACGATATTTAAGGGCAACCATTCATGAGAGTCATTCACTTTAAACAAGTTTTTCATCTTCAGATAAATTTTATTTAAATTACGTCAATGACATCGTGAATTTTTTATTTCTTGGAAGTCAGATATCAGTCAAAAAGTAAAGAATCATTTCTGATGACGTGGATGAACTGGAAATGTAGTTAACATGGACGTGCTAAATAATTATTTTGAAATAATAGGTTCTAATTACTATATTAGTGTCGACATACTTTTTATCCCTTCTTTTTTTTTAAAAAAAAATATAATTATTAAAAAACAATTACTGTGTCCTTTGAACTACTAGAACGATGAATTCAAGTACAGTAGAACGTCGTTTATTATCGAGAGCGTCAAATATCCAGATCAATTTTTTTTTGTCAACTACATGTTCTGTATATGAATACGTTTTCGAACAGTGCAATGTTCAACAGTTGTTTAGCGTGAGACCAAAAGTGACAGGAAAACCCAAGGTCTGGGATTTTTAGGGAACTTCGGTTGTATGATTTGGTAAACATCTGCGCGGAACATTAGGTCAGTTTGTTCCAACTGAGGGGGCGTATACGTGCTCCTTTGTGTACTGCTATGGCTTCGAATTCAAAACGGAAGCGCAACGTCTTGAACATAGAGACAAAACTTAAAATGCGATGGAGAAGATGTAGAAACCTGGATGGCATGCGATGCAGAAGACTGTGGATTTCAAATGCTAAATGATGACGAGATTGTGACTTCCGTGCACGAAGAATCCAACCCTGTCGATGATGAAATGGATGAAGACGAGGACAGCAACAACAATGATAGTAGCAAGAGTCCATCAAATGCAGAAGTGTTTTCTGCCTTAGAGTCAGCTATGGAGTGGTACGAGCAACAATCAAAGTGCTGTCCTACTCAACTATTGCTGCTCAAGAGAATCAGAGACCTAGCAGTGAAAAAACGAAGGTGTGCAATGGTACAGCGAAAAATAAGTGATTATTTTACATAATAAAGGTAAAATTACAACATTTTGCACCTATTTTTCTTTTTCTTCAAGCACGTTTCCTTCATGTGATCAATATTCGTATAGTGTCCAGTTTCATTACTGAATGGATTGCATTCGGTTTTCGGTTATCCGAACAATCGCGTATCCGAAAGGTGTCCGGTCCCAATTGATTCGTATGAGTGAGTGAGTGAATATTAACGTCACACTGTTCAGCTACACGAGGGCAATTGGCGACGGACCACTTAATTTTGAACCATGGTCAAGTGACGTGGACGACACCTGAGCTGGCACCCCCCTCTTCTAACTGCCACCCCACACCAACGGGAGGACGTTTCAGCTCTCGACAGATTTAGCGTGCATCGCTGCCCTACACGGCGGGTCTTTAGTGGAACTAGGCTCGAACTCGTGACAAAGCCAGCCAGCCAGCCACGATCCGATACCTATACCACTCAGCTACCGCGGCCACAATTGATTCGGATAAGCGACGTCCTACTGTACATGTAAAAAACTATTTACATTTTTTATTCCAACAAAAATAACAGACAATTTTTATTAGATTCTATGTGGAACTGATTTTGAATGGGCTACAGGCTTCCATAATTTATAAGAAATAACATCGTTTGATTCGAAAATTGAAATTGCTTGACCATTGCACATTCTAAAAAAAAGGCAGCGAGAGCTTATTTACATCGCACTATAGAGCAACACGAGGGCTATTGGTGACGAACTTCGTAATTTTGAAAACCTCGTTCGGGTGATGAGAACGACACCTTTGTTGGTATCCAGTGGCGTAATGGAAAATATTAGGGCCCCTCTGCAGACTCAAGTTTAGGGCCCCAAGCCCAAATACGTACTTAGCGTCAAACTTTGGGCCCCTTAGAGTACTTAGGGGGGTGTACGCTACACTACTGATGGTGTACCCTTTTTAATTACCACACTATGACATGGGGATGATTTTGGGACTTTCGACAACCCTCTGCAAACTCAAGTTTAGGGCCCCAAGCCCAAATACGTACTTAGCGTCAGTCAAGCTTTCGGCCCATTAGAGTCCCTGGGCCTTCCCGCAATGCGGGTGTGTACGTTACGTCACTGCTGGTGTACCCTATCCAATTACTATACTATGACAAGGGGAAGATTTTGAATTCGACAGATTTAGCGTGCACTGGCCTTCTCTACTCTGCGGGTCTTCAATGGCAATAAAGCTCGAACTCATAACACGCCATTCACGAGCTCGTGACCATAATTACTAAGCTACCGTGGCCACCTAAAATAGTGGAACTTCAAGATCAAAGGGTTAATGCAGCGATTCTAAAACTACGGGACTCTCTCCCCAAGAGGAGCATGATAGCCCTACGTGGGGGAGCATATTGAAAAGTCAAAAATAAAAAAAAACTATTAATTTAGTGAAAGGAAAAAAAATAAAATATATTCTGACATAATAAAGATACACGTTGCATGCTTATTGCAATCTGTTTTAATTTAAGAACCATAAAGGAAAAATAACAAAATATTTATCTTTTTGCTTAAAACCAACTTACTTAAAGGGAGTTGGAAACCTCTCTCTCTATATATAATGACTATGCTAAATTGGCTGTTTGAGATGTACCTTTTCTCAACATCTGTTATATGTACGTGCTTGAAATTTTTCATACAATTAAAATACACCTTTCGCATTATATTAGAATGAGTTTTTAGCTAATTTTGAATTTTTTAATAATTTATGAAATATGTTATCAAACATTGCGAAATTTGACCCATAAAAAACTCATTTCACACACAGTATATGTTAGACATCATTATAAGTATATCATAAAAATTTACATACTTGTGAACAGTAGTTTCTCAGAAAAAGTACATAGAGCATCAAAATTTACATTTTGAGATAAATTGATTTTAATGTATACAGTGAGACTTCTAATCGGCTAGGAAATAAAAAAAATAAAAGGCTCAATTTTACAATAAAAGATACATGTTTTGGTTTATATCAGATGTTAAACTTTCAAGCAAGAACGAAGCACTTAATTTACATCTTCGCCTTTCAAATGAGCGTAGCCCAGTTTCAATGATTATTTAAAAATAGGTTTTAAGGGACTCTAATTACCCTAGAGGTTTAAGTAAGGTATTTTTAGAAAGGTTAAAATCTATACAATTTGAAAATGTAAAAATCTCAAATTGTCAAAAAAATAAGATTGTAGTTTTCCAACATCCCTTAAAATATCTATTACTTAAAAGTAACATGCACAAAATGTAATAATTATCTTAGTAATATGTTCGGTTTAAGTCGTATTGTGCTTTTAGCCTCAAAGTACATTATTATTGCATTCAATGTATTATTACTGTACGGGGGCGAGAAAAATCATGATTGAAAATTGGGTTACCGATTGTGAAAGTTTGAAAAGCACTGGGTTAAAAGGTTAAACTAATGGTTTTTGAGGGAGATAATAGCCTTTGTTGCTCTATATTCCACAAATCCTGTAATTGTAACGGTTTTTTTTTTTTACACTGTGGGATTTGTTTTATGTCGAGACTTTTCCCCTTAAAGTCCAAGAAAACCTTAAAAACACCTTAACGGTGAAATAATATGTTGCAGAATAGAGAGATAACTGATTTCTTAATAAATATATCGATTCGTTTCTGTGAAGATAGAAGCATTTTTTTAGTTCTTTTTTATGGCAACATCCTGATACAAACAAACTACTCGGTGAAATTTCTGTGAACGTGAGACGCAAGTAGGAAAAATATATTACTGCAATCAAATGCAATGTTGAAACCAATTATTATATGGAATTTAGACTTTGGAATTTAACTTGTTTATGTGTGTGTAACTCGATGATATTACACAATTATATGTAATTTGCGTAAATGATTATCTATTGAGAAAAATAAAGATTGTAAATACTTTGAAAGTAAAATACTTCAACTTTGTATCTAAACACTTCACAGAGTTCTTAGCAGTTTTTTTTACCTATTATGAATTGTAATATACTGACGTAACTACGTCATAAATAATAGTGAAATTGTACAAAGTTATTGAAAAATAAAATAAATAAATTATTAAAATTAAATGAAAATCATTTACGCAATTAAGTAAAATTAATCATTTATTGAAAATAAATTAAGTATTAGGTCGAAGAAAATTTGTTTGAAATATAGGTAATTAATAGCATATTAAAATAAGTTGCATTGAACTGAGCTGATGAATCTTTAGAGCTGAAATGTAATAAAATTTTATTACATTGTAGAGGTGTAATATTAATTAAATTAATAAAAATGCATAATTTCTTCACAAAACAAATCAAGACAGTGAAAAGTACAGTTTTATTACAAGAAGTGCTTCTCAAATATTATTTTTCCTCTGTAGCACAGTGGTTAGGGTCCCAAACTCGTGGCTGGCGGGTCGCGGGTTCGAGCCCTGATGCCGCTAATGATTCGCTGTGTAGAAAGACAGATGCACGCTAAATATGCAGAGAATCAAAAGTTCTTTCGTAGGCTGGGTGTGATAGTTTGAAGGGGGAGGTACCAGTTCAGGTGTCGTCCTCGTTACTTGACAGTGGTTCATAATTACAGATGCATCGCCGGTAGATCTCTTGTTGCTTTATTGTGAGACGTTAATAAACTCTCAAATTTGATGGTTATTTCTTTTAAATAATTTCATTTTGCTTTCAGTTTAATTTCTCGAATCCTTTGATATTTATTCTTATTTATGTGTAAGTGTTGATGTAATTTTTCTATTGGATACGTTAGAAATTGTCTAAATTATAAATGTAATAATCACCAGGCATAAAACAATTTTAAGCACTAATTTGCTGCAAACTTGTTTTTATCAAGTTTATTACTTTTCATCAATTTTTTGATTCTATAAAAAAAAGAATTATGCAAAAACATTCATTCATGTGATATCCAAACTCGAAATAGGCTGTAGGTATTTGGTTCTAAAGTTAACAGTTCGTGATCTTTTTGGGTCTTGACTATAGCAATTTTATAAAGTTATTATAGACAAAACACTAAAAGCTGCACTATTACAATAAAATGAAAAAAGGATTTTTTTCAGCTAAGTATTTTAGAATTATTTGAGTCTTCGAAATACAATACAGCGAAGTACTTTTGTAGTAATATTATTCGTCCTTCTCATTCTCTTTATTAGTCATGAATATTTTTTTTTATCAAAAAAGAGGTTTGTTGACATAGACATTCGATTTAAATACATCGTTTCGAAGTACATAGAGATGTTTCGGCACAACAAGGACATCATCGTCACTTTCATGTTCAATTATCTTTCGTAGTTTTCAGATAAGCGTGTTTGATTAAGAATACTACGTAAGCTTGTATCGAAAAATTTGCCTTATAATTGTTATTGGTTGTAATGCGAAGTTTTTGCAATTAAAAGAATAATACAAATGTTATACTTACAAAAGATGTAGGTAATTTTTTATGAGTACTGTGTGTTTACTTCAAAATGAAATTTTTCGAAATTCAAAACGCGTTCCTTTTGGAATTGACAATATAATTATGACAGCTTAAAAATTTGAAATGTAAATAAGCAAGAAAAAAAGGATGAGATTTTAAAATAATAGGGAAACCGCTGTAACATTGTGATCGAAACAACCTTCTATAACTCTTATAAATGACAAGTTTTAAATTTTACTGTTATTTACCCTAAAAAGAAAACATGACAGCATGAATTTTTAACAAGGAAACAAATTTCAAAAATGAGTTTTCTTTTGTTAAAAAACACATAATATTCATATTGGGAAACATTCTTTTTACAACTACACGTAATTCTTGTAATTTAATAAAGCTTTTTAAAATATTATGCAAATTCCCGTGTTGCTTTCAAATTTAATACTGTATTTCCTAATCTGAAACATATTACATACAGGCACAACTATTAATACTTAATTGTATTAAAATGAGATAAGTTTGTTGGGAGTGTGTTTCGTAAAACAAATTTTACCACTTTTGAATGTGTAAAAGACTTTTACCACGCATATTTATTTTCCTTATTTGCACTTTACACTCTTAACTGTTACTAATCTAGGATCTACTGGATAGAACGGATTAAGCATATATGTCGCAGGAAAATGACGAAATTAGGAATTTCATGAAATCCCTGAGGGATAGGATCAATTCACGCAAGATGTTAAAATAACATCTCTTCAGGGTTATTTCCATGATGAAAGTAAGTGATTTTATCAAACCCTGAACTGTTTCAGTGAAATGATGAAATGAACTACTCAGGATTTGCATTGGCAAAATGCTGTCTAGGGGGGGAGACACCTGGGGGGTCGAGTCCTTGTACTTCCTAACCATACAGGTAGCAATACCGATCCCCTAAATATCAACCCCATATTTAAAAAAAAATGGCTGACTTGTTCATTTCATCATTTCTCTAAAACAGTTCGGGGATTTGATCAAATCACTTACTTACATCAGGAAAAAGACCTCAAAGAGGCGTTATTTTAACATCTTGCGTGAATTGATCCTCTCCCTTAGGAATTCGATGAAAGTCCTAATTTCATCATTTTCCTGCGACATATACATATTTACTTTAGAAGCGAAGTTAAAGACTTAAGCAAATGTTTTATTGCGTGAGATAGCTGTTGTAATTCTATATCTCTCATATGTTTTAATATTTTGTGTTCTTCAAACTAGTGTTTAAGGGGTGTTGGAAAGCTAAAATCTTATTTTTTTGACAATTTGAGACTTTTACATTTTCAAACTGTATAGATTTTAACCTTTCTAAAAATACCTTACTTTAACCTCTAGGGTATTTAGTAGCCCTTAAAACATATTTTTAAATAATCGTTGAATTTGGGAAACACGCCCATTTTAATGGCGAAAATTGTAAACAAATTGCTTTGTTTTTGCTTAAAAGTGTAACGACTAATATAAACCAAAACATGTATCTTATTTTAAATTGAGCCTTTTATTTTTTTTTATTTCCTAGTCGATTAGAAGTCTCACTGTATACATTAAAATCAATTTATCTCAAAATGTAAATTTTAATGTGCGATGTACCTTTTCTGAGAAACTACTGTTCACAGGTATGTAAATTTTTTATGAATTATTCATAATGATGTCTAATATATACTAAAATTAGCTTTTTGTAAAAAACTCAAAAATTTAATTTTTACAAATTTTTTAAGTAAAAAATGGGTCAAATTTCGCAATATTTGATAAAATATTTCATAATTTATTAAAAAATTCAAAATTAGCTAAAAGCTCATTTTAGTATAATGAGAGAGGAGTACTTTAATAGTATGAAAAATTTCGAGCATGTACATAAAACAGATTTTGAGAAAAGGTACATCGAAAACAGCCAATTTAACATTGTCAGTATAGAGAAAGAGACATGTTTCCAACTCCCCTTAAATATATAAGAAAATGTTCCCTGTATATATATACTCGTATATGTAATATAAGTCACTCTAATTTCCTCTTAAAAGTTTTTCATTTAATAAAGATCCTGATCCCCTCCAGGATTACAGGTAAATAATTAACTGTTAATTTCCCGCTTAGTAGGATATAATCGTAACTTTGTCTCTTCGAAATCAAAAGTTCAGCATATTTAAATTAAGAATTATATAATGTACATCATCCAATTATCTGGACCAATCAGAAGAGACGTCCTCGGAAGTCATGTGGTTTTTTGAAATTTCGTTTTGTATAAATACCTCCCTTTCAGGGAAAATTTACCTGTTTACTGAAAAAATCTCTTCGGGATTGCAGAGAAGCAGGTCGACTGGGGCTGTTTTCCTAGACATTCAGAAGGCTTTTGACAGGGTCTGGGTCAGGGGACTCATCTACAAACTTATCACTAACAATTTTCCACCTGCTTTAAATCATCTCATTAATTCTTATTTAGTTAACAGATCCTTCAAACTAAGAGTGAATGATACACTTTCTTCTTCTTTTAATATCAAATGTGGTGTGCCTCAGGGTAGTCTCCTTGGGCCCCTGCTATTCAACATGTATATTAATGATATACCTACTCACCCTCAAACCAGTACTAATATTTACGCTGATGATGCTACTATCCTGGCTACTTATAAAAATCCCAACACTATCACTCGTGCACTCAACTCACACCTACGCCTTCTTGAAAACTTTTTTAACACATGGAAAATAAAAATTAATATAGATAAAACAATAGCCGTACTCTTCACCAGGAGAAGAAAACCAGTCACACCACCAACCCTCTATTCCACACAACTACACTGGTCTCAGATCACGAAGCACCTAGGAGTACTCCTAGACAAAAATTTATCATGAAAACAGCACATCATACACACGCGTAAAAAATTCCGGAACGCCTTGCGCTCAATTTACCCCTTAATTTGCCGGAATTCTCAAATGAATCTTTACAACAAAGTACTTCTCTACACTGCTGTTTTGCAGCCCATCATAACGTACGATTGTCCTGTGTGGGGCTATGCAGCTAATTCAAACATTAAATTTTTAGAAAATGCCCAAAATGCTTTAATCAGGAATATAACTAAGGCATGTAGATACACTAAAAATAGAGATATTTACAAAGCTATAACATTTATTCTTTTAAAAAATGTATTAAAAAAAGGCAATTAAATTTTTTGATAATCTGCCAAATTCTAATAACCTTAAAATGTCTTAAATCTTGAAAATCACAATACCAATGTCAATACTATGAGGCCCAGAAGAATCCTTCTGGACTCGTATAATCTCCCCTAGTAATTAATTGCGTAATTCCCTTCGTGGCGAATGACCATTTTCGAATTTTTTATTTTACTTTCATGTTTCCTTTCTTAATTTTAAATTATTCTCAATCTGCAACCCACACAGGCGAGCACTTTTGCCAATCAATTTCTGATCTATAACTTTAAGGTAGCGAATAGTGTTAACTCACTGATTCGTTTAGTCCACTAATCAGGAAGCTCCCTCTCAATCCAGACCTCTCCACTTCAAGGCCCAAATACATTTCAACATGGGATTGAGGAACGTTTCGTGTTCCATTTCCCAAAGATGTCAAGCTTTCAATTCAATTTCAAAATTTACCGGCCGCTACTTATATGTTTAATGTTACGCTAAGCTTTTGTCCATCGTATTTTGTTCTGTGTTTGTGTGAGTTTGTTGGCCACCTAAATAATAAAATGAAGATATAAAAAAAACATCAAGCCTCCTCATCTCCATCACTTTGGTACGGAGACAAGTAATGACCTCCCTAAGTAGGATTTCGAAAGGAGGAAAATTAGTTCAAAAATTAACCAATTGGTGTATCTGTGGTGATGCAAAGTGATACAAAAAAAAGTGTGTGTGCTTATGACCACACGATAGAAGTGATAACTTCACATTTTGTAATGTTATTTCAGGGTTTAGTTAGTGAATAAAAAACAAAGATATGTTAGTATTGTCCTATAAAATTATTTATTCATATGTCTGTACTCATAAAGTAATATTTTTGTGCGAAATATGCAATCATATTTGGGAATTACTTGTATTCTAAGAAGGAGAAACAATAGGTTTATGGTAGCTGAAATAGGTTATAAATCCTTTAGATTCAAAATTTTATATAAATATCTATAAAAAAGACTCCTTCAAGCGTTGTTCCACACTTCCTCGCGCTTCATTTGATCATTTGACATAATTAAATTGAATTTTGATTTTAAAAAATCAATTAAATGTTTTGATTTGTCTTTTGAAAACTCTGCTTTAATATTCCCACTTAAAATCATAGGTAATTTGTTCACAGAAGACCCGATCCGGCTTTGTGAATTTTGTTTGTAATTTAACAATATTTAATTCTATCCATGAATTAATTTAAGCAAGACCCGGGCTTTGTGATTTTGTTTGTAGACAGTGTGACAGGTAGTTGATTGGGAAGAGAGGAATTAATTTAAGCAAAGGGATAGATAGTGTGACAGGTAGTTGATTGGGAAGAGAGGAAATAATTTACGCAAAGGGATAGATAGTGTGACAGGTAGTTGATTGGGAAGAGAGGAATTAATTTAAGCAAAGGGATCGATAGTGTGACAGGTAGTTGATTGGAAAGAGAGGAATTAATTTAAGCAAAGGGATAGATAGTGTGACAGGTAGTTGATTGGGAAAAGAGGAATTAATTTAAGCAAAGGGATAGATAGTGTGACAGGTAGTTGATTGGGAAGAGAGGAATTAATTTACGCAAAGGGATAGATAGTGTGACAGGTAGTTGATTGGGAAGAGAGGAATATATGTCAAAACCTTTAAAAAGGGATTTAATCAGAAGATTTATATCACACAATCTCTGGCTTATATATACTAGATCTTTTGTCATTGTATAGGAGTTTTGCACATATATATCCGGTGCTGCTGCAAGGAAAGTCTTTTGGCGCAGCTTGGCCAAAGTTGGCCCTTGTGCCATTAAATTTAACAATCAAGCAAGGAAAGTCTTCTTAATTATATTTTTCTTTCTTGTATTTAAATTATTTAATGTAATTTTTTCTTAATACCTGTATACTTAATTTTGTTATTTTAAATTTTTAATTGTTTTAATTTTCTTTTTAGACTCAAAGTATGTTTAAGTAATGTGGTTAATAGAACTATTTGTGTTCATTGCTGTTCCGATTCGCTTGCAAAAAAGATTTTTATTCTTAACACAGTGCTTCTCAAACTTTCAATACTGGTGACCCAATTTTCCAACATAATTTTTATAGCCCCCTTATATAGTAATAATGCGCTTTGTCGCTAAAGCTACCATACGATACGATATTAATTATAAACCGTACAAATTCACAAGAAAGTATTAAATTTTATGTATTTGTTACTTTAAGTAATATATATTTTAAGGTATCCGACTACTTGCGACAACTTTTTCGAAAAATGAAGATGAGGATTTTTTTTTATGATTTTTAGATTTATTTAGTATATTTTAAAAATAAGAACGTAAAATTGAAAACAGAAAATTTTTTTTATTAAGATTAAAAGAGGAAAAAACTGGAGAAAATGTACAAAAAATTACATAAACGGAGCCTGCTCTGTACAAAAAGTTTTTGAACAAATTCTCAATTTTTCAATTTTAATGTGTTACTTTGTTATTCATATTTGAAATGACTTTCAGGATAAGAAATATTTTAATTTTTGCAAAAACTATAGCACTCTATCTTAGTCACTATATGAAATTGCTTAAAAAGACAATGATTATATTCACATAAAGGACTGTAAATTTTTAAATAAAGCAGTGATTGATAAATCTGAAGGACAAAATACTTCTACTGTGGTACAAAACATTCACAAAAAATTTCAGCAAATTATTTTCAAAACTTTTTGAGCAATCACTGTCCCCGTTTGAGTTTTTCGAAAAAAGAAACACATTTCGAGTAAAGCGCATTTTAAAGTTTGGCATCTTGTGTAAAGTTATGGCATCTTCTTTTATTAAAACACTTGTAGTTTTTGTTCAAGTGAATAGAAAATAAAAAGCTTGGTATTTTTATTAAGCTAATAATATGGTCTATAAAATAGAATCATAAAAAAAATTTTGGCAATTTTTGAAAAAAAATCATGATTTTAGGGTAGTCGGATACCTTAAGCAAACTACTTTTAAGTAATTTATATTTTAAACAAATTACTTTCAAGTAATTTATATTTTAAACAAATTACTTTTAAGTAATAGGATAACTATTATGTTATTTTTCGTATCTATACTTTTTAAATTGGAACAGATTGCAAAATGATATTTATTTAAAGATTTATTTCTTCCATCATCCATTTCTAAAAGTTTAAAGTAAAAAATAGTCTAGTCTATGTTGCTCTCTTTCATATCCGTCACAATTAGCATTCTCGCGAACGTCTGCGTGAGTCTGGGCAAACTATCCGACGTCTGCGCAAAACGTGTAATTGCAAATGTTGGTATTTTTTACCTTAGCAGACCTAGCTTATTCCCGAGAAGCTGGTATCACTTTTTAGTGTGGCACCGTATAATAGGCGGTACCAATTGCCGCAAGTAATTTTGATGCCCAGTTTCCTCCTCAGAGGAAGACACCTGAGCTCTGACGATGCAAAATTGAACTTAAGAATTTTGGTCAAACGGGCACTTCAAGGGATTTTTTATATAGCGAATAACCATACGACATGGCCGTTCATGACCGCTGTCGATTTTCTCCATCATGAAAATCCACCGACATGGGTTGGGGTCGAACCCGCAACCTTAGGTGCAGAAGGCCAGCGACAAACCAAATACGCCGCTCTGTTGGCACTTGCTGAATTGTAATGAGAGTAAAATCAAGAGCACGGCAATGAATACAAAAATGTAAAATGATTTTTTTATAATGAATGATCATATTGTAAATAGATTTAAATGAACTGTAATTGTAATCCTCACAAATTAGCATTTATTATTAATGTTAAATAAGGAAAAAGAATGTAAAATTTCGATAAAGAATAATTGTGTTATTTTTAATATTTAAAACGAGAAGACTTCAAAATGTTTTAACCCGGGAGCAGACGCGCACTCGATACTAATGGTAATAGTCACGCGGGGTAACGGAGTCCCCCCGGAGCTTTTTTTACAATTATTTTTATTGTACGCAATAAAAATCACAATTCCAGTGAATAATTTAACTAAGAGAAAGTATGCTTACCTACTTTCTACCTTTTTTCATTGATAATTTGAGAAAAATTCCAATAGAACCGAATTAAAATGTTTCTAAGGTACACGACCTTAATAAAGGACACAAATCACAGAAACCTAATCACCACACTATCCTATTTTTTAAAAATATTACGTTTCATTTTCATGCTTCAAAAAAGGTTAGAAAGAATCCCGCATTCACATTCCCCTAGAACAGGAGTGTCCAACCCGTGGCCCGGGGGCTGCATGTGGCCCGCCTTGAATAATTTTGCGCCCCCAGCGAGATTCTTTACAACTTTACAAAGTTCGATTATTTTGTACAATATTTTTTTGTTTAAAAGTGTGTTTTTTTTGTAAAAAATAAATCCCATAACTGTTATTATTTTATCACGCTGCTTCTGTTCCTGTGAATCTTTTTCTTTTTTCTAAATTGAAATTTATTAAACATAAATCGTGTTCAAACTTAACGCATGAAAATCTGCAACATCAATTACGATACGCAAATATTCATGCATTGAGATCGATTTGCAAAAACTAAGCAAACGAGTTGAGAAACAGGTATATCTCACTAATTAAATAAATTAAATATTATTTGACCATTGCATTATTATTATTATACGATCTATGTTTGTATACATGAAAAACAAAGAAAACAATAATATATAAGTCTTCACTCCAACAAATGTTTGTAATGGAGCCAAATCTAATATAAAGATATATATCTTTATATGCGGTCCGCAGGATTGTAAAGTTTTTCCGAAGTGACCCATGAGGTCATTTGGGTTGGCCACCCCTGCTCTAGAAAGAGGTGAGGGGGAAGCCCCACTTAGATCGAAGCTAGGAACTTTACTTTTACTTTTATTGGTGCAGGGACAAACTACCGCTTTCAGAGTGGCGGGGGGAAACGTCCCTCCTTTCCTTTTTAGGGGTGTGTATATTGTGGCCACGGTAGCCGAGTGGTATAGGTATTGGATCATGGCGTGCCTTGTCACGAGTTCGAGCCCAGTACCACTAAAGACCCGCCGTGTAGGGAAGCGATGCACGTTAAATCTGTCGAGAGCTGAAACGTCCTTCCATTGGTGTGGTGTGGTAGTTAGGAGAGGGGTGCCAGCTCAGGTGTCGTCCACGTCACTTGACCATGGTTCAAAATGATGTGGTCCGTCACCAAAGGCCCTCGTGCAGCTTAACAGTGCGACGTTAATATTCAATCAATCAATCAATCAATCAGGGGTGTGTGTGTCCAAATGAAGACGAAAACAGCCGAATGAGCGTTACATTTTCGAGTGTGACGTTCATTCAAGTTCACTCTCCGGCAAATCGCGCTAATAGAAAAAATATTATCACTTCAAAAATTCAATTAACTGTTAAATTTTATCCACTACATTCACTTCCCCGACAAGGGATTTAATGTTCTTGGAGAGTCGATTCGCAGCTCGAAACCCTTTGAGTGAGCTCGATTCTCGAGAGTAAGAAAGAAAGGACTCCTTTCAATATGACTGCCGTTCTCAGAGACTGCACTTTTCATTCCCAGCACAACATTCCATGCGAAATGTTGTGTCCTCTGCAACACGTGTCATATTTCGCACTGATATGAGTGCCAGCAATAGTTTTGTTGGATCTGCCGATAATTGCAGTTGTCATATCTCTTATCACCTTTTCTGACAAAGGCTTACGTCCTCAGCCTGGGCGGATTATCAATGAGTCTGTTTTTTCGAGCTTCTTTTTTATTCCTTTCAAAGCATTAAGAGCTAAAACGACCTCATGCAGTTTCTGTCGAGTCCCAAGTAGAGCTTCTGATTTCCCGGGTTTTTCCAATCCCGGAAATGTAATTGACGATCCCGGGATTTCGAAAATACATCAAAATTTCAAAATGTTTAAAAAAATTATTTTTAATAAAACAATTATATAAAATAAGGATATGTATAAATTCCAAAATTAATACTTATTTATATAATGAGTTAAAAATACAAAAATATGTAGTAAATTTATTATTCATTTTTAAAATAGGATTTCAGAAAGCATAAGCAATTTATACTTTTATTACTCAGCCTAGTTCTATGCTTTGGGAGGAACAATCCGGCAGCAGAAAATGCTCTATCGGCTTCAGCTGACGTTGGAGGAATTGTTTTTAAAGCCTCACATAGTTTTATAATGTTTGGTGATGGATTTTCAGTCGAGTCGAACAACTACATCTCTTGTTTCATGATGTTGTTTAAACTAGTACTTTTTTTTTGGTTGAACAATATAAAACCTTTGTTTTAGAGTAAATTGCTTTCTCTAATTTTTCATCCAACGCGTCAGTTGTTTTTCTTTCAGAATCTCCATGCTCTCCTCTGAGTGCAATGAGATGAATATTGATTCCTCCTCTTCGCAGAAAAAAGCCTGTCCCTATCTCTCTCTCTCATTTGGGCTTGTCTAACCAAACAATTTTTACTAGACAATCGTGAAATATCGACAGTAACTGCAACTGCATCGTATTTTCTGAGAAAATTCAGGTATTTCATTAATCCTATTAAATTAACGTTTCGTTTCTCATTAATTCTGTGGATTAGAGAATATTTCATATTTTTCGCCAATCCTGAATTTTGTTCGTTCAATTCTCCAATATCGAAAGACAATACACCTTTCGCAGTTAGCAAAGTTTCATTTCGACTGCATAATTTTTCTAAGCCAACTTTCACTGGCTTTAAGCCTGCTACAATTGTAGTCGCCGTTTCAAGCTCTACATTGGCCATTATTTAGTCTTCTTTAATGTCAATGAATGCTTTTAAAATTGCTGACTTTATTTCTAAAAATCTTTCAAGAATTGTCAACAAACTATTCCAGCGTGTTTTGGTCCCGGCGATTTCCAGGAAATCCCGGGAACGAAGTATAATTCCGGGGAATAGAAAAAGTACAGAAATGTTATTATTTCCCGCAAATCTGGAATCCCGGGTTGCCCGGAAATAAATCTGTGAGAATCTCCCTGGACATCAAGATTGATTTGAGGCAAAGAACGACCAGACGACATTTTTACAATAACAAATTATATTTATTCACTTGAATCAATTATCAACCTTCTAATTACAAAGATTAACCAATATATCTACGTCAATGTGATTGGCCCTTACTATTAAATTAAATCACGAAATATGAAACTAATCAACTATTAAACTCAATATCGAACGGGATTCCCGGATTAAAAGGGTCGAGAGATACATGCAATTTGAATTACTAGCATTCATTAAATTCCCACTAAATTTATTATATATGTACTCTTATGATTCGATAATCTAGATTTAAATCTCACCTTCCTTTTACTACCTCACTTTCCAGGCGTATCAAACTTTCCAATTGTAAATCACTGCCTAATGATCAGCAAGACGCTAATCTCCCAATCAACTTGAATCTTCTTAGAACTCCGTCAACCTATCTCTTGGCGTAATAGCCTACTGTTAACTTATAACACTCTCCTTAAATACTTTGACTAATTTGCATATCCCGGTTTCTTCTTTTAGAGCTGGTTGGAAATATACGCGAGTTTACAATCCCCAAAGATGCCTAAGAGTATTAGTGATAAAGTGCCGTACAGATCCGTCACAAATCCTAGTCCCAAGATTACGAAGAATCGTGGATGGTTAAAATAATACCGCTTTAATAATAATACGCGTTCTGGTAATTCACTTGAGTTGTCCCACTTCAGATGAGAATACTATTTTTCGAAGCTATCTATATGTTTTTACAGTCCAAATTACGGACGGGGTTGTCGCATATGAAAGCATAAATTTGAATTTTACTTTTATATTCGTGCTTTATACTGTCTCTCGGTTTGGTAAGTTACAACAGTGCTATAAATACTCCTATTGGCGACTTTTTGATTTGATTTGATTTTTTTTTACGGAACTGTGCTTTTCATGTCATTATGAGTCTCCAGGCCAAGTTTGGTGAGATTTATGAAGCAGTTAAAAAAAGTAACAGAAAAGAAATGCTCCGACGAAAAACCTGCAAGGGAAAAAAAGAGATCGTTAGATATTAAAGCGATATTAAAAGTCAGTAAATCAAATGTCGAGTATTTTTTAAAAGCTATCAAGCAACGAATGATATTAAATAACTATTAATACACAGGGATAATTCAAGATAGTACACTGATATCAAAACAATTAGCATTTCAACACGAGGAAAAATAATCTCAAAAGCAAAATTTAATTGTACTTTTAATTACGTCTTAAAAATGCAATAAAAATATTAACCCAATGGTTTGCCCATACACTGTACGGGCACTGATATTTTTTTCTTTCTATCTTTGATTTGCACATATTTTTTATTTCTTATAGACAGATTATTAGTGCTAGTGATTTTAAGAGGTACAGTTTGCCTATAGTGCTGAAATACTTCTCACCCGGGATTTTCTTTTTGGTGTGAGGGCACGAATTTTTCATAGAAGACAGGAATTTAGATTTTTAAAAATTTTCGATAAGGAATAGGAATTGGCAAGGCAATATGCAATTGGTTGCTGAAGAAGAAAGAAAAATATAAAGATAATTCTAAAAGCCGATATTATCTGTGCCCCCATAGCAATATAAGACTTAGTATTACACCATGCTTCAAATTGTGCGTGCATATATGTATACACTCACACACACAATCCTCAACCGTTTGAAAAAGAGGTACGAACGTGAAATTTTTTGTAAGTATGAGAGAAATGCTTTCAGGATACAGTAGAACGTCGTTTATACGAATCAATTGGGACCGGACACAGTTCGGATAACTGAAAACCGAATTCGATCCATCCATGTCCATCGAAACTGGACACTATACGAATATTGAAAATCATCATATGCGGGAAACGCGCTTGAAGAAAAAGCAAAATAAGTGAAAAATGTCGCAATTTTACCTTTATTGTGCAAAATAATCACTTGTTTTTCACTGTATCAATCAGCCGAACCGCCTATTTTCTCTTTAAGTTCCAGAGCTATTTCGCACAACAGAGGGCCCGATATCGGATCCCCTTTTCTCCTTCTTTGTGAAAATCACCAGTAGAGTGCACGATCAAGAACAACATCGTTTGTTTCCATCATGGTTTTCCTTTTCTTCGAGCCATCTTCTGAGTCAAGTTTGGATGCAAGATTTAAAATGGTTTCTCGGCTTTTTTTATGTCAAGAACTGTCGACTTTTCAACCTTATAAAACTGTGCTTGAGACGCTCCAATTTCTCCCTTCGCGAGCCGGTTCAATACTTCAAGTTTTGTTTTCTATGTTCAAGACGTTGCGCTTCCGTTTTGAATTCGAAGCCATAGCAGCCAAAACGCATTCGAGCCACAACTCAACAAGAGAACACGTATATACCCCCTCACTTAGAAACAAACTGACCTAATATTCCGCGCAGATGTTTACCAAATCACACAATGAAATTCCCCAAATCCTGACCTTGGATTTTCCCGTCACTTTTGGCCTCACGCGAAACAACTGTTCAGCATTGCACTGTTCGAAAGCGTATTCATATGCAATACATGTAGTTGACAAAAAAAAAAAATCTGGTCCGGATATTTGATGCTCCGGATATTAAACTGTTCGGATAGACGACGCTCTAATGTATACGAAGCATTCTTCATAGCATATAGTTAGTTCACTTATATAGAAGGCAGACATTTAAAGGTTTTTGTTTTCCGCAATTATATAGTAAGAAATAGTGTGAAAACTTTAAAATTGAAAATAAAAATAAAATTCCCCCCTTCTCTCATTCTGTTAAGTATTATGCTTAATTATGTGCCTTCTTTGAAACATTTTGGCTGAAAAATTGACCACTGAAGGGGTTAAAAGCTCTTTTTGCATCACTTTTTATTACTATAGAAAAAAGAATGAAATCGCACACAATTACAGATATCTCCAAAGATAAAAATTTGTGACATCTGTTTTCTTTCTTGTAGTTTTATATTGCTGCTCTAAACAATATCAAATGACCAATTGTGTGAGACGGTGACCTTGCACAATATTAATTGAAACAATTGTCATCTACCTTAATTATGCTTTTGAAATATCTTTCTATCTCTGAATTTTTGAATGCTGCTATTTCTTGAGACTTTCAATGAAAAAATCACTGCAATTCCCAATATAAGGAAATAACAAACAACTATTAAATTGTTTACAAGTCTTGTTATGAGAGTTTCATTAGAATAAATGACGAAGCGTTTTCCTTATTTATGAAATAAATCAAAACAAAATTAAATTTTTTTTGTGAGGCGTTGTAACAAGAGTAATTTGATTTTCTAATGTTCATATCTTAAACATCCTTGTTACTACTTTCAAAACAGAATTTTTTTCTTTTGTAAAAAGCATTAAATAATTAAAGATTATTTAAAAAAAACCCATTAATATATTTTTTCTCTTACTTCTTTGTATTTTCGTGTGTTCCTTGTTTTATTGTAAGAGTTTGTCATTTTCTTATGCCATTGGAAATAAAAATAGCTTTAATAGAATTAACTATTTGATGTTTAACAACTATTCCCTGCGTACATGACCTCATTCTTTAAAGGTATCCAAACATATGATGTACTTTACTTGTATATTTATGGATCTACAAAAGAGGATCAATTAAAAGTCTAATGCATTTTTTGCTGGTGCTGTAGAAATTTGCAGGAAGACCATGGTTAAACGATTTTCAGCACTATGATCTTTAATTCTAATTTCTAATGAATTTGAGTTTGCTTGAGTTCAAAGCTTATCCGTAACAATAGACTATCTGCGAGGTCTATTACCAACGCTTTAACTAATGTTTTCTTCCATACGTACAAGGCCGCGGTAGCCGAGTGGTATAGGCATCGGATCGTGGCTGGCTTTGTCACGAGTTCGAGCCCAGTACCACTAAAGACCCGCCGTGTAGGGCAGCGATGCACGCTAAATCTGTCGAGAGCTGAAACGTCCTCCCGTTGGTGTGGTGTGGTAGTTAGGAGAGGGGGTGCCAGCTCAGGTGTCGTCCACGTCACTTGACCATGGTTCAAAATTACGTGGTCCGTCGCCAAAAGCCCTCGTGTAGCTGAACAGCGCGACGTTAATCTTCACTCACTCACTCCATACGTACAAATACGCACTTTTTAGCTAGAACAACGCCTTAGTACAGGTGAACGTCATTACCAAATAATACATTTCTATTGGAAACCAGACTAGCCTTGATATATTAAATCTTCTTAATCTGTTTTCTTCTAATCATAGTGTACATTTACAGTGGGTCGTGGAAATTATGGTTACGAGAAAGCAGATTTCTTGGCCAGGATTACAGCTGAAGAGGGGATGAGCTTTACCGGGTCTCTTACGTTCAATGAATTATACTCCCTTAAGAAGATTGAACTCAATCAACGTGGAAGAACTCCTCCTTGTTATCCTTGATACTTCGGGAGAAATCCAGGAGGTTCATTCAGGCTTATGCCTAGGAAATACCTGACTGCCTTCTCGCGCTTTGTGAGCGGTCATTTATGAAAGCTCTCACTTTTTGACTGGGTCAGATGATATTTTCTGGGTGTCACCAATTTTATTCCGAGCTGGTCCTCACTGCCCACATCTTGACTCGTTTGGATTTTAAAAAGAACGAGGTCCTTCAGGGCCATCTTCTGTTTTTGGACTTTCTTAAAATGTGTGGATTTATGAAGATTGTCTAGCATTACTGGACAATCTGGGATTTGCAAATTAATATATAAATACTATACATACTTCAGTCAGCGAGGTAGATGATTGTAGCCGATATTACCACATAATGATTCGTATCAATGATCCTATACCCACAATGTCATATCATCAATTGGAATTAAGTGTTCCGGCTTTTTTTGGCTCGTCTGAACTCTGTGATTGCTTTTAACTTGTCTGCATAGCACATAGTCGTATCCTTTGTTTGGTTAATAAACGAAAATTATTATTATTACTTGCTTATAATCGCTTCCAGTTCGATTCAATGACTTCTCCAGTCATGCTGAATTCGGATCCGTCCGAGAATTCAAACAACATGAGTAGGAGGGAACAGTGGGAAACGGTGCCTGTTAAACTGAACAAACTTTTAGCCTTCATCTAATGCTGAGAGGACAATCAAAGCCTAATTAAGGAATTGATATCAATACTAAGCAGCTTTAAGGCTATTTAACATTTAGCTTTTAATAATCAAATTATAAATGCAAAAAATATTAATAATAAAAATTCTCAAATAATAAAAATTTTAAAGTCGATTATATAATTTTTATTTCTTTTTCAATTCCTACTATTAGTTCGCACTCTCCCTATATATATTTATATATATATATATATCTTGTTCAAATTTCCAATTGTTAATAAAATACTTTCTATTCATCCACTCAAGTTCAAATATAATTTTTTAAACTTGTAGTGCATGACACTTGATGTAAATACATTTTTTCAAATATTAATTCATCAATTTAATTTAATTCACGAATAAATAGCAACAAAGAAAAATAATAGTCCAACACCATAGATAAAAAGGAAAAGCGCTCATTGTGTCCCTATAGCACAATGGATAGCGCGTTGGGCTTCCAATTCAGAGGTCGTAAGTTCGATTCCCATCTGGGATTGCCTGATTTCTTAGAATGTGATTTCTTTTTATCATACTATTTTATTGGAATAATTGAATTTTAATGAATGAATAAATAGTAACAAACAAAAATAATAGTCCAACATCCTATATAGAATAGAAAACGGAAAATCGTTTTTTTTGTCACTGAATAGTGTGATTCTGTGATATGTATATACACATTTAAAATAATTGTAACTATTTAATAAAAATTAACTAAAAATTTTTTTCCTTCGTTGACCCAAGTAGGAATTGACTTAAGTTTTATTTTAATTTTACTTGTTATATGTCATTTTAATGTTTGTTAGCCATTGTAAGTTTCCATTCTATTTTCCACAAAGTCTTAACCATGCAAAATATTTAAGGGCTTTTTTAACATTTAAACTTTTAATATCTTTTTTTCTTCAAATTCCTGAATATTTTACCTTTGTGACTTATATGTAGTTCTAACAATGCTTCTTTATCTCGCTTTAATACCCTTAAAAGTCTTTTATGAAACGTTTTTTTTTCTTCCACATGTGTTCGGACCCTTAAATATTATATTACATTATAGACCAGAGATACTGAACTTGCGACCCATTGGGCCTTTTTAAGTGGCCCGATCATGCCTCATTGATCTGAAAAATTCATTTACTTATATTGGAAAATTCTTTGTTAAGCAATCAAATATATCAATTTTGATTTTTGCTGTCTATGTCGTATGGGTGCGAATTGATAAATATTTTTTTCTGATTAGTTTCACTCATACAATGGTCGCTACTACATTGCTGTCTATTATCACTAATTTTCAACTATCTTTCATAACTAGTAAGCGAAAAATATTCGAAGAAAATAGGTTGTTTCAAGGTGATTGGGGGAAGTTGACTATTTAGTAATGAATGACAAGCATGGTTCTCAGTAATTGTCTGATTTGTACGAAAGTGTTGTATTTAAAAAAATACCAATCAACACAGGAATCTTTCAAAGACACTTTTCCTCGAAGATCTCTCTCAATAGGTAATAAATAGGCTTTTTTGAATAATCTTTACAACAGCAAAAAAGTGTTTTGGCTGTGGTAATGTCACAGTGGTAACAAAGGCTCCCTATGAAATTTGTCATATTATGAAACCGTTTACTGATGCAGAAGTTGTGAAGGAGCGATTCTCAAATGTTTCCAATTTAGAAAATTCAGTGACAAAAATTTTTTAAAAAGAAAATACAAAAAATAATAATTTAAAAAAGCAAGATAGGAGTTTCAATATTTTTTGATCAATTTTTCACATATTAATTTTTTATGTTAACTTCGTCATAAAGCCTCCCCCTCCTCATGTATGCGGCCTGCTTGAAATAGCCGTCATATGTATGCGGCGCGCGTGAAAAAGCTAACGCATGAATGTGGTTTGGCAGAAAATAAGGTTGAGGACCCTTGTTATAGACGGTCTTTAGAAAGGTTTTTTTGTTGTATTTTTTTCTCTCTCTCTCATGTTCAATTTCTATCTTCATTTCCCCTTCCAGCAAATAAATACCTTCATGAAAATTTATAATTTATTTCTTTTAAATTATGTACATAAGGATATTCATAAAATAGTACTTCCCATGCCGGGAATCGAACCCGGGCCGCCTGGGTGAAAGCCAGGAATCCTAACCACTAGACCACATGGGACTTGATAGTTGTTAAGAAAACATAGATGTAATGACTTACTCTACGCGGTTGGTTATATAATGTGAAGAAACGTGGAGAGAAAAATTCTTTTTTTCTCCGTGTTTCTTCCTATTATATAACCAGCATAGCATAAATGGTCAGATTTATGATTCCAGTGTGATACTCAAGTCCCATGTGGTCTAGTGGTTAGGATTCCTGGCTTTCACCCAGGCGGCCCGGGTTCGATTCCCGGCATGGGAAGTACTATTTTATGAATATCCTTATGTACGTATTTTAAAAGAAATGAATAAAAAATTTGCATGTAGGTATTTGTCAGAAGGGAAATTTGATAGACGGAGAACATGAGAAAAAATACAACAAAATGTTATTTTGTCATTATCCTACACAGATTTTAATTGAAAAAGAATAAAAAGAAGAGAAAAAATTTGTATTTGTTCTTTATACCGGCAAGGTGGCGTAGTTGGTTTGTCGCTAGCCTTCTGCACCTAAGGTTGCGGGTTTGACCCCGGGTCGTGTCCGCGGTAGCCTAGTGGTCAAGGTAACGGACTCGCGACTGGCGTGTCATGAGTTCGAGCCCAGTACCACTGAAGACCCGCTGTGTAGGGGAGTGATGCACGTTAAATCTGTCGAGAGCTCAAACGCCCTCCCGTTGGTACAGTAGGAGAGGAGATGCCAGCTCAGGTGGCGTCCTCGTCACTTGACCATGGTTCAAGATTACGAGGTCTGTCATCAAAAGCCGTCGTGTAGCTGAACAGTGTGACGTAAATATTCACTCACTGTACCCAGGCTCAAGTTGGTGGATTTTCAAGATACAGAAAATCAATAGCATCCATGTCGTATGATTACGCGGCATGTAAGAGATCCCTTAGATGCTTGTTTGTCTTGGGTGCTCTCGAGAAAATTAAATTCCTAGAAAAAGTTCGCATCGTCAGAGTTCAGGTCTCCCTCTGGGGAGGAAATTGGCGTCAAAATTACTGGTGACGATTGGTGTTGCCGCACTATAAATAATACCAGCTCCTTGGGAATATACTAGGTCCGCGCAATAGTTAAAATACCAATCCGCAGCACCATTGGAGACAAAAGGAACTCAATTGGGTACAAATTATTCAATGGACAAAATTCATGATGGGTTCCCATGATAAAGGCAATCAATCCCATGTTCTTCATTGAAATCGAAACTGACATTAGACTTGTAAAATTTAGATCCGATTTCAAATTTGATAATTGGTATAAAAATGATCAAATACTAAGATTCTTCCAAAAGTTTTTTTCAAAATTAAAAAAATAATCATATACTGCAGAGTAATCAAGTGCATTTTATTTGTCTATGTGAGTAATTATTGTTGATGAATACCACACATATTTATAATAACCTGGACTGTGGGCAAGGTCGATCAATCTTTCATCCCTTTCAGTGGGTAGATAAATGGGTACCAAGCCTACTAGTAAACTATACACTGGAGGTTTGTGTCACACTGACCGGAATTTCTGTCTATGCACCTCATTGTCCAAGGTCACGAAAACTGAGATGGACACAGCAGACATTGGCCTCCATGGGCTGTTGCGCCACTGAATTTATTTTAGTAAATACGGTATTTACTCGAATCTAAGCCGCCATCGATTCTGAGCCGCACCCCAGTTCTCAACACGTTTTTGTAGAGACTTGAACATTTACAAGCAAAAATTTATCATATTGCTTACGCCATCGAAGTATGTTTGTTTTATCCGCTTCAAATTTTCAGTGGCCTTTGCTCTCTCTGTTTTCGTTTTTTTTCTGCATATATATAAAATTGCCACCCTTTTCGTACTTGCGTTATAGACAACTCGTCTTTTTTGTTGTTTCGATGTTTCGATATCTTTCAGGTTTAAGTGATTAAAAGAAAGCGTATACAAATAAAAAAAATCCTTAATACGAGCAGACAACGATGTTTACGATAGACTGAACGCTGAAGATAAGCAGCGGAGTGGGAAAAGTCATCGATGAAAGTGGCCAGAATTGATGGCTACTTTTTTCCTTTTGAAAAGGGTGGACACTCAATTTTCCCCATCCTACAAATGTTTTGCCTTCGATTCTAAGTCCCACCTGATTGTCAGTAGCATTAACACTAGAAAAATCGCGTGGCTACGATTCGAGTAAATACAGTTTACAATTCCTACTATTAGCTCACACTCTCTATTTATTTATATTGGTGGAATTTTCAACCGTTAATAAAATACATTTTAAAGCGCTCAATTGAGCTGAAATTTTTACTTGATTATTTTAGATGACAATGGAGTAATTTAATTATAATTAATAAAAATTAATGGATTAAAACTAATTATTCAAAGAATTACAAATACAGCCACGCTGGCATCAGTTTTGGCGACTTAGCGACCCTTTTGGCTACTTGTGTCAAAATTTGAAAAGCTTTTTTTCTCTTACTTTTTAAAGCGCTCATTTGAGCTGAAACTTTCTATACACTATTGTTTCTGGGTAAAAATACGATAATTTAATTATAATCAATTAATATTATATTAATTGAGTAAAAGTAATTATTCAAAGAATTACAGATACAGCCTCGTTGGTTTCATTTTTACCGACTTGGGTCAAAACTTTAAAAGATTTTTCCTCCCGTTTTAAAGCCTTCAGTTGAACTGAAATTTTACATACACGATTGTTTGGATGACAATACGATACTTTAATGATAATTAATAAAAATTAATTACAACTTAATGTTGTGATTCTGTCTTATGTATATACATATTTATATTCATTGTAACTATTTAATAAAAAGTAGCTAAAATAAAATTTTTCTTTGTTGATCTAAGTAGGAATTGACTTAATTTTTTTTTACTTGATTTTTTTTATATTATTATTTTATTTTTTATTAAAAGAAAGAGAGAGAGAGAGAGAGTTTCTCTGTACAAAAAATCTTGAAAACAGCGAAGTGAATGAGGTCATTGGCTGGAAACGCTGGATTCCATTTGCCATGGGACTATTATTGAATAGATAAAAAGAGCTTTAGTGCAACACAAATTCAAATTAATTGAGTTTTTAATAATATATGGTTTGAAGTCATTTCTTGTTTGAAAATAATCCATATTGCAATTCGTGCTATTTGGGTTTGCATAAGTTGCAAGTTCAAAAATTAATTTATACTATACTTATTCTAATTACATGTTAGAAATATAATTTTTTTTTACTTATTTGGGTCAATAAAGAAAAAATTTATTTTAGTTACTTTTTATTAAATAATTGCAATTTATATAAACTTGTGTACACATATGACAGAGCCACACTTTTAAGTGGCAAAATAGAAAGCGATTTTCCTTGAAATTCTCCATTTTTCTTTCTATATAGGGTGTTGGACTATTATTTTTGTTTGTTACTATTTATTCATGAAGTAAATTTAATTATTCCAATAAAATAGTATAGTAAAAATAAATCACATTCTCAGAAATTAGGTCTTCCCAGGTAGGATTCGAGCCCACTACCATCGGATTAGATGTCCAACGCGCTATCCATTGCGCTACAGGGACAAAACAAGCAATTTTCCTTTTTATGCATAGTGTTGAAATATTATTCATTAATTACATTTAATTATTCATTAAATACATTTAGTTATTGAATTAATATTTTTTAAAAAACAGTATTAATATCAAGTGTCATCCACTATAATTTTAAAAAAATTATATTTTAACTTGAGAGGATGAATAAAAAGTATTTTATTAATGATTGAAAATTTAAACTAGATATATAAATAAATAAATAAATATAGGGAGAGTGTGAACTAATAGTAGGAATTCAAAAAATATATCTTCGAATTCACTTAAAATGTTTACTATTTTAAAGTAAAATAGATAAATAATACTTTGTAAGTTGCTAGCACAGAGAGAGAGAGAGAGAGAGAGAATACAATAAAATCGATAGGTAAGAAAAAAAAAATTTGATTTGTGCTGCAAATTTGTAGCAGTGATTATTCATAATCAAGTAGTAATATATATATATATGTATATTAGATTTATTTGCATGTTTTCAATATCAGAATATAAATTGAAATAATATCTAAATCTATTTTTTTCTAATTTTAAAATACGTATTTTATTTTCTGTTACTATTGGGTGCTAATTTTCCTGTCACACATTTACTGAATATCATTTTTACGAAGAAAAAACTATACTCATCGGCGAAAAAAGAAATTCACGATTCTAAAGACAATCTGGTAATTGTGCTTTAATTCAGATAAGCAATCATCTCTTTTCCATTCAATGAGCTTCAAATCGTTGCTTCGAAACTTATCCTTCGCCACCGAATCAAAAAGAATGTCAAGTAGGGAACTCAGAACGAATCAATCTTTCGATAAAAAGAATAGCTCTCGGATAACATTTGAATCATTCAATGATTACTAGGTAAGATACAGCGTGATGAGTTATTAATAGCTCACACCCACATGCTTCTTTAATGTAATTACTCCAGTGAAAGGTAAAATATTATAAGAAAAGGAACCGACAAAAACAAACTCTTTCCTTCCCTAGTGGCTCAACAAACCAGGGTGGGCCTTGGCCTTCTCAAGGAGTCTTTTCAATGCCAGCCTTCTTACTGCTTATCTTCTCCAATTTCTAGTTCTCAAAACGAGGAGATCTTTTTCTAGGCCATCAATCCTTCTAAGATTTGGCCTGCCCTTTCTCCGTGTGCCAATTATTTGGGCATTGAAGACCTTTTTAGTGGTCACGTTGTCAGAATAGTCTTCGTCCAATCTGACAACATGACCTGCCCATTTAATTTGTTGTATTTTGCTGAAGTTAATGATGTCAAATTCTTTATATGAAAGATATTCTAAATTTGATCTTCACTTCGCCACGTTCCACTTTTTTTGAATTCCTCAAAAATATATCTTAAAACCTTCCTTTCGTAGATACTTATCATGTTCTTATCTGTTCGAGACATGGACCAAGTTTCACGTGCATATGTTAATACTGATCTTAAAAGACTTTTATACAAGAGAACCTTTATTTTTTTGTTTTTCTCTTGACTAAATTCGATTTCATACATATTTTTGTATTCCATTAAGACATCTATTAACCATAGTAATTCTGTTCTAGATTTCAGTAGTACAATCATTTCAATTTTTAATTTCTGAAGCTAAATAAGTGAAACTGTCAAACATTTCAAAATTATACTCTCCAATTTTAAAGTGGGAATTGTTAAAACATGATTTAGTGCAAGGCATATATTTGGTCTTATTCTCGTTGATTTTCAATCTCATCTTGAGGGTCTATTTCTCTAAAGATAAGAAAGCTTGTTTTAGAAAAACAAATTACCAAATTGAAAACTCGATAAATAATTTCAAAAAGTAATTTGAGTATTTGAAAGTAATTACCTTAAAATCAGGAGTATAACACGCGTACCTATGCTTTCAAGCTGCAATTTTAAATTTTTAAGTATATTCGCCGTATAACGGGAAACCAGGTTTTTACGAAGAAATCTGGATTGTAAATGTACAATGCTCTTATGTTTTGAAGTCATTTATTCGAGGTATTATTCCAAGCTTTAGAAAAAAAATAGTATATTTCCAGAACTACAACCTTTTGACTCCTTGCTTACCATGCAACCATTAGTGGATATGTTAGACATTTAAAAAAAATCGGATCCAAATTTTTATGATCTCCTTGAGTTGTTTTTCCAATCCCGTTCCATGATCTCAATGAAAGTAAGCACACCGATTCGAACCCGATCTTTTTGAGTTTCGTGATTTGAGGTTGGCAGCAACTGCCATGCAAATCGAGCTAGTATTTAAACTCGGCTCATGTTAGTTTTTAAAAAGGAAGGAGAAACGGAAATATAAGAAGTATGTGAGTGGTTTAACTCTCAGAGGGAGAGAACAACTGGTTGGCAATGCAACTGCAGGTTGCATCACCATTTTAGATTAGAAATTAATTTTACAATATTAGAAGACGGTTCGAATCGCATGTCTCTGGTAATGTTACTTTTTGAACTTATTGTTTTTATCCCTCCAGTAACGAGCGTAGTGACTTTATGATTGATTATTAAAGGCCAATTTTAAGAAACTGTTTTTTCGTCTTCATGCCTCCTCGACACATAAATTTCACTGCTAGCTTTGCAAAATTTAAATTAGCTTACCAATAAGTGTAACAAATTTGGTTATGGGCCCAGTCCATGTACTGTGTCGAGGCAGGCTAAGCAGTTGAACCAGGCCATGAACTTTGTCTATTTAAATACTGTTCCAGTCTTCAACTATTTTTTATGAACTCTGTTGCTAGTACGCTAAATCGAGTAACAGGTATGGAGTTTAACAACCAGATATCAGTGTTGACTCCAAATAACTGGAACACGTGAAAGCATGATATGCAAGTACTCTTAATGCATTATGGTTGCTGGCAGTTTATAATACAGACCAAGCCAGAGCAACCTGATGAAGAAGCAACATACAAGGAAAAATTAGATCTACAACTTCGTAAGGATAGATGTTATACGTTGATCTATACTAACATCAGTTCAGATTTGAAAAATCTGATAACGGAAACAACTGACGGAGTAGCGGCATGGAAGATATTAAAAGATCACTTCGAACCAGTCACAAGAGCAAGAGTAATTCAACTATTAGATCAATTTTTTGGAACAAAATACCAACCAGGGGAAGATGTTGGAATCTTCATATCTCGTGTAAAGACAGCGGCAACCAGACTACAGGAAGCGGGTCATAAATTGGACGACCTGTACATAGGCTTTCAATTAATAAGGTGGCTTCCTCAGGAATTCCAGTCTACCGTGCAACAAATCTACAGATGGAAAGAAGAGGACTTCAGAGTTGTCAAAATTGAAGCAGAGCTGATATTAGAAGCCAATCGTCTTCAGTTGATGAAACAAGATTTGGAGAAAGCGGAGAATGCTTACTTGAGCAGTTTCACTTCGAAGAAGTCGAAGACGTTACCTGGTGCTACGGCTGCAGCTCATGGAGAGCCAAATGGCAAGAATGATTACCAAAAGAAAAGTGGTAAAGTATTTAACTGTAAAACTATTAAAAATGTTAAACAATCTATTAAGACTATAGGTCCGTGTTATGTATGTAATAAGTACGGACATCTTAAAGTAAACTGTAAAGAGAAAAAGTCTCTACAAAAATCTCCTTCAACTGTAAATGAAACTTTTAATACAGAGTTTAATATAAATTTGAGATTTTGTGAAGCTGAATGTAGTCTTTTAGAACTAGATAAACAACTCGTAACTAGTTGTATCTTATTTGAGAAAAACTCTGATAAAGGTGGTTGGGTAATAGATACTGCTGCCACGAGTCATTTTTGTAATGACAAGAGTTTATTTTTAGATCTTAAGCCGATAACTAACATGAAAATGTCGTTAGCAACGGAGGATAAAAGTTGTCCCGTAGAAGGAATCGGTACACTTAGATTTCGGGTAAAATATAAGGGGAGTTTTCATGAAATAACTTTGACTGATGTATTATTTAATCCTAAGTTGAGGAGAAATTTATTATCCGGTTCCAGATTAGAAAGTAAAGGTGCGCATTTTGTGGGTACTAAAGGTAAAATTAATGTTTTTAATAAAGACTGGATAAAATTGTTCTCGGCGACACGCCATGAACATTTGTATTTTTTAAGCCAGATCATTATATTATACCAAAGAGTAAAGAAATTAGTTTTTTTTTAGTGATGTAACCGCTAAAACAAAAAAAATCAATAGAAATATGGCATCAGCGCTTTTGTCATGTTAATAACGATTACTTGGTAAAAACTAGTAAAAATGATAGTGTAAAAGGTCTCCCACGCTTAAATGATAATGGTAAGACTCATTGTATACCGTGTAAATTAGCAAAGTCCAAGAGAGTTTCATTCAAAAGACGGGGGCCGTAAGATCAAAACGTCCATTGGAATTGTTGCATATGGACCTCTGTGGTCCAATGCCAACTGAAAGCCAAGGCGGTAATAAATATTTCTTGAGTATAATTGACGATTATTCAAGAAAGGTGACTGTATTTCCCATCCGAAATAAATCTGACGTATTTCATACGTTTATAAGATTTCAGAAACGAGCAGAACGTTTTCTAAGTAAAAAGGTAATAGCAGTTAGAACTGATGGCGGACTAGAATTTTGTAATAAGGATATGGATAATTTCTTGACAGAACTGGGTATAAAGCATGAGATAACAAATTCATATACGCCAGAAATGAATGGGGTCGCGGAGAGATTCAATTTAACCGCTCTAGATGGCATCAAAATATTGCTTAAGTCTAGTGAAGTTCCCCATAAGTTTTGGGGAGAAGCATTACTTTGTTTCACTTATGCGTGGAATCGAATTTGTCACAAAGACAGTAACAAAACGCCTTTCGAAAATATTCAGGTAGAAAACCATCGGTATTGCATCTAAAACCTTTTGGATGTTTGGCATATGCTGGTGTGCCAAAACAAATTAGAAAAAATTCGATATGCGTGCGAAAATGGGAATTATGATGGGATACGCACAACGTACTAAGGGTTATAGAATATGGTTGATAGATGAAAATAAATTAGTCGAGACTATTAATGTAAGATTCGATGAAAATAAGAGGGGAATTAATTTTAGACAAAAAGTTAATAGTAACCTTGGATATAATTTAAACCTTCCTGACTATTATGATGATGATGATTTTGATAGAGTAAAGGATTCATTAACGAGTCGTTTAGTTTCAAAGACAAGTACGGAAACGCCCTCAACATCTGAAAAGCCAGGTGTATCTTCCGATAATCATAGCTTGATCCCATGTACAGAGGTTAAGTGGATTCGAAATATAGGTAGGAAAGTAACTGGATCTAACGTATACTATAGTATAGAAGGGGAAGCAACCCGATTGAAATCTTTTAACGAAATAGAGAGATACTGTAAGAGGCATAATATTGAGTATGATCCTAGTTTATTTAATTTTAGAAAAGATAATACCGAATCCCAGGGATTTTCAGATTTGTCAGAGCAACAAGCTCTTATGGTTGAAGTAACTATTCCTAATTGTTACAAACAGGCGATAAGATCCAGAGACGCATCTAAATGGCATGATGCAATGGATAAAGAAATTAACGTAATGATGGAACGTAAAGTTTGGGATTTAGTTGATCATCCGGATAATATAAAAATTTTAGAAAACCGTTGGGTTTATACCATTAAATATGATGAAAATAATAAAATTGTTAGATACAAGGCCCGCTTAGTTGCGCGAGGTAACACACAATTACGAGGTGAGTCATTTGACGAGGTATTTCAAGAATACAAATTAGAACTTTCAAAAGTTAAATCATTAAAACTAAGATGTTATTCAGACTCAGATTTTGCTACAAATAGGGATGATCGAGTGTCGATGGGAGGGTTCATAACTTTTATAGACGAAACGCCAATTTCATCGCGAACTTTCAAGCAAAAAATCCGTTAGTCTGTCGACCATGGAAGCTGAGTATGTTAGTTTAACAGAAGCAGCTAAGGAATTCATTTGGCTAAAGAATGTAATTGATAATAAAAGTTTAAATTTGGAATTAAGTGAAAATGTAATGTTTTGTGATAATCAAGCTGCTATAAGTTTTCAAAGTCACCGGTAGAAAATTGTAGAACAAAACATATCGATGTTCGTTATCATTTTCTAAGGAATTTGATATACGACAAGGTTTTCCAAATTAAATATATAGGTACCAAAAATAATTTGGCGGACATTTTTACCAAACCCATGGTAAAGGAAAAATTGTTAGAATTTTGTAGAAAATTATTTCTTTTAGAGAATAAGACTTTGTTTCTTTAAGATTAAAATATTAGTTTGTTTATTACAATAAAGATTGTGAATAAAATGTATTTTTGTGTTAAATTGTATAACATGTGATTATAGATTAAAATTAATTTACTGATTTGTAAGAGATAATGGTACGAGAGATTGGAAAAAGGGGGCCGATTGTTAGACATTTAAAAAAATCGGATCCAAATTTTTATGATCTCCTTGTGTTGTTTTTCCAATCCCGTTCCATGATCTCAATGAAAGTAAGCACACCGATTCGAACCCGATCTTTTTGAGTTTCGTGATTTGAGGTTGGCAGCAACTGCCATGCAAATCGAGCTAGTATTTAAACTCGGCTCATGTTAGTTTTTAAAAAGGAAGGAGAAACGGAAATATAAGAAGTATGTGAGTGGTTTAACTCTCAGAGGGAGAGAACAACTGGTTGGCAATGCAACTGCAGGTTGCATCACCATTTTAGATTAGAAATTAATTTTACAATATTAGAAGACGGTTCGAATCGCATGTCTCTGGTAATGTTACTTTTTGAACTTATTGTTTTTATCGCTCCAGTAACGAGCGTAGTGACTTTATGATTGATTATTAAAGGCCAATTTTAAGAAACTGTTTTTTCGTCTTCATGCCTCCTCGACACATAAATTTCACTGCTAGCTTTGCAAAATTTAAATTAGCTTACCAATAAGTGTAACAGGATACATGCTATGTATAGGAGAAAATCCCATTCTAACCCCATGTGGATATGGGGTTTATTTAGGTGTATAACCAGTGTAACCAGCTCAGGAAACCTTATAAGGTAGACTTTCTTTTATTGGGATTGTGTAAAATTACAAATGATAAGTTACAAAATGTCTAGGCTACAAAAACTTTTGAAAATATTAAAAATAAAATTATAAATCTTTGTGAAATTGCTCGAAATGTCCCTTGGAACAAAAAGCTTTTGTACATTCTTTGTATAAGTGTATTGTCGTTTTTACTTTATTTTTCTTCATCTTCTTGACCATAAATAGATAAATCCATATCAGAGTTACTGTCGTATTCATCGGTTTCCGGCAAATATTCTCATTCAGTATCACTTCCGCTGAAATCGAACGACGAGGCCATATTAGCCAGAAAAAAGTAAAAATAAACAACTAAAATAGTTATAAATTTTTTTAAAGCGAAACGAAATACGAACGAACGAACGTGCGTCTGGTCAGCATCGAAAGAAAAAATAAAATGTGCGTTATAACGTCAAGCTCGGTATCCCCAGAAATCTGGGATTTGCAAGTGTACTAGTAAGTGCAATCTGGTACTCAAGGGATTAAATTCATAAGGAATGCCATATCTTTTAAGTAAATAGTATTTCGAAATATGTAGATATCTAGCTTTTTTGCTATGCTCATCTCTATTATTTTTAAAGCTCTCATTTTTATGCCTGGCGTATAACGAGCACCCATAAATTTCGATCTTATTTTTTGTGTTAAAAGGGCTCGTTTTTCACCGGATTTTACAGTGCTTTGATTTATCTCAAATTTTAATGAAAAAAAAACTCGAGAAGAAAATGGAATTTTGCGTGTTTTTACAACCAATTTTGTACTTGTTCGCGTTGAATTCTTAATTCGAATTACTGTTAGGTTGCGCTAGGATTTAAGAAGCAGTCTTTTAAAAAAAGTAATGAACCCATATCTACTACCGAGAAAAAAACTATATGCATATTTACAGAGTAGGCTGTTTTAACGCGCCTTTAATTTAAACACTTGAATGTGTGTGAATCTATTTTTTTCTATAATAAGTCACAACACACACATGCTTCCAAAAGCGACAGACGTTACTAGTAAATTTCGTGGATGTTGATCAGGTATTAGTAATGAGTTATTTGATTATGGATCTTGTATTCATTCGTATAGTTTGTAAAATTATATGAAAAAAATGGATGTGGTTCTAAGGATTCCTTATAGTTGGGCCTTCGACCTTTAACGCTCAATAAATCCACAATGATTCGCGGGCCACACGACTGTCAAAAAAATAATGTAGTCAGGAAATTTGAATAAGAAAGGGAAGTTTGTGTTTTACAAGACTACAACCTGATTTTAAGGGAAAAGGTGGTGTTACAGATTTGTATATATTTATATCGGTTTCAAAAATGTTAAATGGAAGTCGAATTAAAATACTTAGTGTGTTAAAGATAAAAATTCACCTTTTCTTCTGAGAGCTTCTGAGACTTTGTACATAGTCATTTTTATATATTAAATTATTTAAGATACATTGAAATTTTTGAAAAATTCTTCCTTTTCAGAAAATTTTATAACAAATGGATATCAATCATATCAATAAAATGATTTAAATATCAAGAGTAAGAAAAGAAAATGGCATCTCTTACGACAAAAAGCAGACAAGGTCATTTTCCCTGAAATTGCCTTAGATTCAAACGAAGAGCCACCAAAATGCCTTTTGCGGGCCATGGATTGAAACAGGATCGAAAAAAAAATTAGAACAGTATTTGGTTATAATCATTGAAAATAACAAAAATTTAAGCCCTTAAAAAATCAGACATAGAAGTTTTGTATTTTCACCGGATATGTGGTAAATATGTAAGATATTTTTCAATCCCTGCTATTAGTTCACTCTCCCCATATATATATATATCTTCTTTTTTTTGTAGTTTTTTTTTTATTTCTGTATAATTTTGTTCTTCATGTTCAGCTTTTATATTTTTATTACGCTATTTCTTGTTATGTTCTTTATCTATTATTTCTTGTTTTTGATATATAATACATATTTCTTTTATATATATATATATATATATATATATCTTGTTCAAATTTTCAATCGAAAATAAAATATATATACTTTCTATTCATCCATTCAATTTCAAATACATTTTTTAAAACTTATAGTGGATGCACTTGATGTTAATACGTTTTTTCAAATATTGATTCAGTAATTTAATTAAAAAATTAATAATTAGTACCAAACAAAAATAATAGTCCAACAGCTTACATAAAAAGAAAAATCATTCGTTGTGTCCCTGTAGCGCGCTGGACTTCTAATCTAAAAGTCGTAGGTTCGTATCCCATCTGGAGTGACCTAATTTCTGAGAATGGGATTTCTTTTTTTACTATAGTAATTCAATTTAATTAATGAATAAATAGTAACAAACAAACAAAAAATTGTCCAACACCTTATATAGAAACGAAAATCGCTTTCTATTTTGTCACTTAACATTGCGATTCTGTCATATGTATATATATATATATATATAATTGTAATTATTTAATCAAAAATAACTAAAGTAAAAAAAATTTTTGTCGACCTAAGTAGGAATTGACTTAATTTTTTTTACATTACTTGTTTTCAATATAAGGTAACATATGTTCCCCAGAAATGTCGGGAAAAAATATTACGAACTAAGAAAATGACCTTTAAGTTTCCCCCATAAATACTGTCCTTTTTCTCTCTTCCACATATCAAAATATGTTTCATCAATTTATGCCTGGAACACAATTCAACCTGCTTAATATTTCATTTTGTGATCGCCTAGTGACAATTTTTTCTCTTTTGACTGATCGGTAATCATTACACTTTGGTAATCTCTGCTTTTGTTGCCACCGAGAACGCAGGTGGAAACGTGTGACGGTTACCATGGCAGCATTACTGTGCCGAGTCTGATAAAGTAAACAAAAATAAAAAAACGATCTTCTTTAAAAGAAACGCAAGACACAGCAGTTGTGGAAAAAAATAGCAGTGGCGTGATTAATACTGGATACTCTCTTTCGAGTATTTCATATCACTTGCTATCGATTTGTGGAGATCGTTTTCTGTTTATTGTTTAATTATCGGTCGATGAGTATCGAAGATAAACAGAGCTGAAGAGATAAGAAGTAAAAATAGTTCTTATCTCTGAGAAGACACTTCTGAAATGTCACGTAGGATTCCAGAAGTTGATGAAAAAATAAAACTGCTGGGAAATTCTTTTTTTCTCATGCCAGTGTAGGAATTATTAAAAGGTTCTATAATGTTTACTCGCGGATAAAAGCCCCCAGATTGATTATTAATTACAAAAAAAAGTTTGAATTATATGATTTATTTGTCTTTTTATATATAAAATTAAAGTTTTAATTAGTGTTTAAAAAAATTATAATTTTATATTTCTGTTAATTTTAAATGTTCTCCAACGGATAAAATGGTGAATTATGAATTAAAAATTTAGTTCCATGCAACACAGAAACATTTGAGACTGTTATGCTCCCAAATACTAACTTTCTATTGATACGATATAAAAATTTAAGAAATATATATTCAAGTCAATTTTGCTCTTTTTAGAGATATTGGTACAAAATATTATACAGTTTATTAATAAAAAGATCTAGCTGCAATAAAAGACTAAGCAATTTTGTTAGAATCAAGAATTATCAGAACAATCCTTTACCATAATTCCATTTTGTCATATAGAAGAGAAATGCTTTGAAACAAAAGAAAAATTACGTTTGAGGTAATGTCGTTGAGTATTATCATACCAATTTTAATTCGAATCGGATAAACAAATTTTTGAAAAATTCGCTAATATGTGCTTGCTTTTTAACTTTTACACTAGTACACATTCAAGTACCCTTAAAATGTGCAAGATGAATGTTGTGTCATGCTATATACTTCGTCAAAATTTAAAAAAAATATAATCTGTTTTGCTAGTGAAAAAAACATTTCCAACTATGTTATTCTTTTCAGATTACACAAATTACTACTTTGTCGATCCACGTTTTCAACACATTTGAACGAAAAATTTATCAGGTGAAAAAAAAAAGTTAATTGGAAAACTTAATTTTTCACCCTTCTCTTGTGACATTTGTTCAACCTAACGACGGTAGTTTCCAAAATATGGATTTCAGAATGCGAATCGATGACCTGGTTTTATTATTGAAGAATTTTACAATCGATAGAGGCTGTGGGGATGATCGACTTATATTTCGTCATTGTGCTTGCTATGTGACGTAAAGAATTCCATATCTAAATCGAAAAACCTTTTTTACATTTATGATTGGAAATGAAATTTTTGAAAAATTAGAGAAGGAGCAATTCTCTAATTTTTATTATTGTTATGAAAAAAATATATCTAAAACAGTTTTTTTACTCAAGCTTCTAGGACTAATAGGGTATCTTTAAAGTTACAATCGAGTAAAGATAAATCTATAGTTCTCTTAAAGATTGAAATATGTCAGAAGAAATCACCCGAAAGACTTCACACATGAAAGAATGATCGGAAAGCTGGAGGAAGGGTGTAGCTTGACCAGTGTAGTTGAAGAATTCGGAATCAACAGAAGTGTCGGTTCGTGTGCTTGGAAAAGTTTCCAAACCTTAGGTACAGCTGTTAAAAAGTCGGTGGTGGCCACCCTAGGAAAATAACTGCAGTGGATGATTGATGTATCATTCTGCAGGTGAAAAGAGCCCGATATCAGTCATCAAGTACCATTGCTCAGATAATGTGTACAGCAACAGGGCGACAAGTGTCATGGTTTACTGTGGCCAGACGCCTTCACAAAGGTAGCCTATTCACCCGTCGTCCTGAACCCTGAATCGCTTTGAAAGTGGCCATCGGCGGCACCTTTAGAGTGATGTAAGAAGCACAAAAGCTGGACATCTCATCAATGGAGTCATGTCCCCTATACGGATGAGAGTCGTTTCAGTGCCACAAGCGATTCTTAACGCCAATTGATTTGGAGAGAGGTTGGAACACGGTTTCATCCCAACAACATCACGGAAGGAGACCGTTATGGTGGTCCTGGAGTTGTCGTTTAGGGAGGCATTATTCTGAACGCTCAGACTTAGTTCCACGTTTTCGACAGAGGTTCTGTAATCGGCGATCGCTATTGTAAGCCTGTGAACGTTAACCATGTGCTTTCGACAGAGGTTCTGTAATCGGCGATCGCTATTGTAAGCCTGTGAACGTTAACCATGTGCGTCTGTTTCGAGGTGCTAGTTGACCAGACTTCGTATTTATGGATGACAATGCTCGGGCATATCGGACTGCTAAGGTTCAGTAGCTACTGGAAAGTGAAGATATCACTCGATTGAATTCCCAATCCCCATTTATTCCCATAAAACATGCGTGGGATGCCTTGAGGAGACGTTTTAGGGCACGATTACATCCTCTTGCGAACTCTCAACAAATGAAACAGATGTTGATTGAGGAATGGGTACTCTTGCCTCCAGAACTGTTGGACAATCTGCTGTTGAGTATGAAGAGACGGTGGGAAGCAACTATTGCAGTAAGGGAAGAGCATATCCCATACTAAGGAACATTTACCTGTTGTTCTTCCTCTTGGACAGACAATCATGTGTAATGTTGCTATGCGTTCAATAAAGCCTTTTTTTATTGATTCTGTAATACATGCATTGTATTCATTTTTGCAGAACTATGCTTTCGGTCTTCGTTTAAATACAAAATGCTGCCTCTCATTTCTAAATTTCATGTCTCAAATGATTTATAGTGGAGATATGGCAAATATATAAATAAATAAAAATAAAAACCCCATCTGTTGCCAAAACACACCTGTGTGTTTATTAATACTTATTATATTAAAAAGTTCAAACTAATAACCCCCAATTTTATTTAATAGAATTCAATTCCTGAGAATGCTTTTGTAAAATAAATAGCACGAATTTTTATGCTGCTTAAACAAATAATGGACATGCAGTTTTCAAAGAAAATTACATAATCCTCAATATACAATTCAATTTTTTTTACTAAATATTAAAAATTGTCTCCGAATTCTGCGAGTCAATTTTCGAAACCACTTAAAGCACGCGATAGAATTTCTTCTTTCGTAAAATAACCAGAAATATTCCATGAATTCTGACAATAAAAAAATCCCAAAAATTAATATCCAGGAATTTCACCTATGCATCAAATTTTTGATTCCTGAAGCGTTCATGCTCATTTGACGTTCAAATGATGTAATTGATGAAACTTTGGTTCTCGCTTAATTTTTTTTATCAATGATGCAACTAAACCCGCGAAATTTCATCACTCAAGAACGATTGCGTCACACGTTAACGTTCATCACGAAGGCAGATGCACACAAAAAAATGTAAACACTTTACGCGTGAATAAACATACATTGCGTTCAATGATTCTTTTATAGCCAGTTATTTGCAATGCTGATGAGCATCCAGTCTGAAAGTCGATCTCACGTGCTCCAGAAAATTAGTAAAATTTTTTATTGCGTAAAATTAATTTACAATTACAGTGAAATACGTTTAACGCGAAAACGCTTAAGACGAAATATCGGTTAACTCGAAATAATCTAACAGTCCCGACTAGGGATTGCAATACCGAACCAAAAGTCCAATACCGGTATTCGGTATTTTTTAGGTCTTAATACCGGGATACTGGTTTTAATACCGGTAGTAGAAATTCTAGAAAAATAAAGAAACCACAAGTGTATCTTTGTTTCATTCGCCAGTTTTATTAGAGAGTGTAAATATCGTAAAAAATAATTTGTAACGTATAAAGTATCGGAGTAAATAAAGAATAACAGAAAAGTAAAGGATCCTCTTATTTATTTAAATAACAAAAAAGTGTCACTATTCAGTCTGTGGTACTGTTACAAATTTTTGAAATGTGATCTTAAAAAACATAATGCATCAATTGTACAGTATGATATGCACAGATACAATATGAATAATAAACTCACTAATTAAAAAATTATCGACATATCACGCACTTTCCTTACAACTACAGCCTTGTTTTCACACATACGAATATCATATGAGACAACGAATCCTGTGCGTGTGCAATATCACTCTGAGCTATAGTTTTGGCCCGTCTCCTTGGATGATTCACCTAATTTATCACGCCTCTTCAATATACGATGCAACTTTGTATTTACAGTCTAATTCATTTAGCCCATTAGGAAGACATAAAAACAAAAACGTACACTGTTTTGTTATGTTGGTGATGCCTGAATATACAGTGGAGACAATTTTAAAAATTTTAGTAAATACCGGAAAAACGGTATTTAAACTTGTGAATACCGGTATTACAAAATTGTACAAAAGACTCAAAATACCCCGGTATTCAGTATCCCGGTATACCAGTATTGCAATTCCTAGTTCCGACATACAACTAAGTATTTTTGGGCATTTTTTCTCTTAACCCGAAACGAAAATCGCTGAATGTATCCGAATCCTCGCGACAACTTTTATTTTTAAAAAAAATGAAGGTATGGAGATTTTTTTTTGTTTTTAGATTTATTTAGTACATTTTAAGAAAAAAAGGCTAAAATTAAGAAGAGAAAAATAAATTATTACTACTAAAATGGGAAAAAATGGGTAAAAATTGACAAAAAAAAATTACATAAACGGGGCCCGCTCTGTACAAATAGTAAATGAACAAATTCTTAATTTTGGTGAATTATATTTCTGAAATGACCTTCAGGATAAGAAATATTTTAGTTTTTACAAAAACTAGATCACTTTATCTTAGTTATAATATGAAATTATTTAAAAAAAACAGAGTGATTATATTCACTTAAGGGACTGTAAATATTGTAATAAAACAGTGATTGATAAATCTGAAGGTCAAAACATTTCTACTGTTATGCAGAACATACATAAAAAATTTCAGCAAATTACTTTAAAAAGTTTTTGAGTAATCACCGTCCCCGTTTAAGTTTTTTTGGGAAAAAACACATTTCGAGTAAAACACATTTTAAAGTTTGACATCTTGTGTAATGTTAAGGCATCCGCTTTTACTAAAGCACTTGTAGTTTTTGTTCTAGTGAATGGAAAATGAAAATCTTGGTATTTTTATAAAGCTAACAAGGTGGCATATAAAATAAAATTAAAAAAAGTGTCTGTTTTTAAAAAAGTCACGATTTTAGGTTAGTCGGATACCTTAACATGCAAAGCTTTCACTTTTGGGGTTGAACAAAATACGGAAAACACCAGCCGGATTGGACTGTCCTATTGTATCATCGGATAAAATTCATTGTAATACATGATGATAATGTATGTACAGTCCCAATTATTGGATACAAAGACATTTTGAAGTTTGCTCAAAGCTCAAAAAATATTATTGATATAGATTCTAACCATGAAAATAAAATGAATATTGCATCTCCTGTTCCCACATCATCCGAAATAAGGAAGGTTATGAAAAGTATGCGCAGTTATATAGACGCACATTCCAATGGTGAAATAAATAACAAAATGGACGATATTAAATAATTCGTTGGCAATTTGATACTAAAAAAAGCAATACAAAGAAAAATATCAGATTAGTTTCCAAAAACTCAATACATATTTTTTCTTCAAAAAATTTGAAAATTTTGTATTTAAGTTTTGTAAGTTCTAGTGAATGTTCTTGTGTTTCATTGTTTTTTATTCAGTTCCTACTATTAGCTCCCTCTCTCTATATATTTATTTATCTTGTTCAAGTTTTGAACCGTTAATAAAATACTTTCTATTCATCCAATCAAGTTCAAATAAATTTTTTAAAACTTGTAGTGAACGACACTTGATGTTAATACAGTTTTTCAAACATTAATTAATTGATTAAATTAAATTAAATTAATTACTGGTTTTTGACGCCAACTTAGATTCGTCTCTATTGCTGTAACAATGTAACTGTTAAAACAATGACAAAAGTAAACGTCGAAAACCTGTTTTTCAGCCAAACTAGCCAAATAGGGTGTGCATTGTTACAACAATAGAGACAAATCATGCTCTTTTATCAATTTCTACTATTAGTTCACTCTCTCCCTATATATATATATATATATCTTATTAAAATTTTCAATTAATAAAATACTTGTTATTCATCCATTCAAAGTAGGAATTGACTTAAATTTTTTTTATATATTACTTGCTTAATATATACATGCCTATGTAAATAAAATAATCTCAAATAAACATAATTTTGTTGATATATGTTTTTCTTACAATATCCCTTAACACGAAATTCTTTTAACACGGAAAAATATTTCAGTCCCTTCAGTTTCGCGTTAAGCAATTTTCACTGCACTTGTGTTATTATTGTCTTTTCAAGATAGAAAATTACTCGTCAAACATACCTTTCGAAAAAAGTAATAATGAATAAATTGAGAGTTTAATATAACATTGTGTGTGTCAAGTTGACACATTTTAATGTAAAAAATTTAAGAAGAATCAAGATTGAAGAATGATTTAAGAATGATAATTTTTTTTATTTCATGTGACTCAAAATGGAATTTATTACTAAAGAACCATTATATTCTTCAGGGCCGGCTCTAGCAATTTTGCCACCCTGGACAAAAATGGAAAATGCCGCCCCAATCTCCAATGCAAAAATTATAATTTAAATATATATATATATATATATATATATATATATAATTTTAAGTCTTAAAAATACAAATTAATTCCAAATTAAAGACATAATTATTATCTGTTACGATTTCAAACGAGTAAAATGTAAGAGAGTGAATTGCCCATTTCAGTAGTCCAATTTCTTCAAAAAAAGAGTTAACTGATGTTGGGGGTTCAAAGTGTTTATTTCACATAACTTATAGTAACTACACTCAAAACTAAAGAGAAAAAAAAACATCTTCCGTGGCTCTCCACCAAAAATTTATTACTCCTGTCCTCTTTTAGATATAGTTGACACCAAGCATCGTTTGAGTGAAAGGAATGTCCATTGTGACCCCACTCCAGGATGGGGAGAAAGATACTAGTGAAAATGTGTAAAAATATCAAATTTTATTATTTAAGATACATTCCTGTCTCAAACCCTTTAAGTTTCAACATAAAAGAAAACTGACATTAAACATACAGAGTACAAAATAAGGAAATAAAATACTTTGAATAAAATACCAAATTCACATCCTATAATATTTCAGAAAATATATCAAATTATCTGTAACAAATAAATATATATATATATAATTTTTGAAATTTGATTCGAATGCCGTCTTTAAAATTTGCCGCCCCGGACAGGAGTCCGGTTTGTCCGGCCCTAGAGCCGCCCCTGTATTCTTAAAAAAGTATTCAAATTACTAGAAATAATTTCAAACTATTTCTCTTTCAACAGGCATACTATTCATAAACAAGTAATAATATATTATATACAGGCATACTATTCATAAACAAGTAATAATATATTATATACAGGCATGCTATTCATAAACAAGTAATAATATATTATATACAGGCATACTATTCATAACTATATATAAACAAGTATACGGTAATTCAGACCGTAAGTGATCAGAGTTCTAAGAGTAAGTCAATTGAACCATTATAAATTATTAAGTATCCTTTCTGCCGTGTAGTTGCTCCTATACTTTATAGAAGTGTGCATTTCCTTCCCTGGGTTATTGAAATTTAGTGAAGGAATAATAAAATATAATTGTTCTGGCTTTGGCTGATCTTTATTCTAACTCTCAAACACCAATGAACAGGCAGGCCATTCATTATAAAGTGATGTGTTCCCAGGTTTCTGTGGAAATCGGATATAATTCTTGTGCTTCAGTTGAGAATCATTATCAACTTAATTGGAAAGTGAGTATTAGAGAACCGGCACCTTGTTTTGTGATTCAGATGAATAAAAACTTCATTATATAGGACCGAGAAGAAAAGTTGATCTTCTGATACTCTGAGATGAGTCGTTTAAAAAATAGTTTGTAGATAATTTGTGTTTATGATTTCTTTTTGACGAGTGACCACCTCTTTCTCTCAACTCCAGCACCAATGGAAATACATTGAGCCACGACAGTCTTAACGTGCATAGGTCTCTATACCCGGAGGGTTCAGGACTCGAACCCGTGACTTGACAACTCCAGACATGAGTTCGCGACTATGGCCACTAGGTTACCACGGCCATTTTAAGGTACATCTTAATTCCACCGCAGAGAACCGTTCAGAAGATGTAAGGTATTTTACATTAAATTCAGCTGAGCTTCAAGTGAAAGTTAGGGGGTGAGTAAGTGAGTGAATATTAACGTCGCACTGTTTAGCTACACGAGGGCTTTTGGCGACGAACCTCGTAATTTTGAACCATGGTCAAGTGATGATGACAACACCTGAGCTAGAACCTTCCTCTCTTAATTTTCACACCTACGAGAGGACATTTAAGCTTGACAGATTTAACATGTATCGTTCCCCTACACGGCGGGTCTTAAGCGGTATTAGGCTCGAACTCATGGCATACCTATCACGACTCCGTTATCTTGTGTAATGGCGTGGCACATAGGAGGCTTGACACATAGCACACGATAGACTAGAAAGAGGGCGCTGCTGTGAACTGTTTTGGCTTTTGAGTCGGTAGGAGAAAAGAAGAAGAAGGTGGTCTCGAACTTAAAATGGAGGAAGCTGCCTGTAGTTCCCGATGCGATTTTTAATTGTAAATGAAATTGTTAATCTAGTGATGTGTTTTGAAGGAAATAATAAAAACGGTAAATCCGGTTAGTTAGAGGTGATTAATTCAACTACAAGACGATCTTACACTTGACCACTGGGCTACCTCGGCCGGTAGGGAGGGGGAGCGAAGTTATTAGAGGGTCTTAGGGTTAACTTTATCATTTGACCATCATTCAGACTTTAGTCCATAATCAAGAGTCACTGTAAACCTCTAAAATTAAATTAATTTTAACCAAACAAAATATTTGTGTGTTATGCGCTTTTACAAAAGAATCTGTCTCTCTCTTTTTTTAAACTTTAAATAGAACTTATCTGCTGATTTATAAATTAATGTTTAACGCATTTCACATCAGTTTGGTAATATTTTATTAAATCTTTTTCAGATTAATTTGATTTTAAATTAAAAAAAAGTAATAAAAAAGACTATTTCTCATTTTTTACCCTATTCTCCCCCTTCCCCCTGCATGCTTTTATTCCAATATAAATTTACAGAAATAGAATTGCGAAGAAATGGGCTTATATATAAGGATGAATTTTTTTCCCTCTAAAATATTTCACACCGCGTTATTTCATCTCTTTTGACTCTTGAGTTTATCTGAAAGTAGAAACGGGTTTTGAAGCGATCATTCAAATCTGAAGGACATTCAAGAGAGCAGATAACGTTAAATGAAAAAAAAAGAGAGAGTCTAAAATTACAATTTAATTTTTTCACATACACGCGGGAATATTTTTTACCTCAAAATAAGGAATATTATTAATTATTTTGTTTTTTATGATAGAGTATGTATTGATTAAAATAAAAATAAGTTCTTGTTGCAATTAATTATAAACGGCCAGATCGTGTATCTAGTATACCGTAACATCAGAAATACTAACACTTACGAGAAAAAGCAACTTCGCGGTACTCAGTGGTTATGGTTGCGATCTCATGGCTGGCTTGTCGAATTCGACCCCTTTTGCCACAGAAGATCTGCCGTGTAGAGGGTTTGAGCTGAACTAAGTGGCGCAACAGCCCATGAGTGCCAAGACTTACTAAGCGTATCTCAGTTTACGTGACCTTAGGCGCTGGGGTGCATGTGCATATATTTCGGTAAAGTGATCAGTCTGACGCGAAACCCCAGTGTTCAGTTCCCAACCATGCTTGGTCAATCCACTGAAGGGATGAAAGTCTGAGTCGACCTTGCTCATCCCGGGATTTGAAAGCCGGACCTGTGGCGTGGAAGTGTTATACACTAAAACTAAGCCATTGGGCGGAGGGACTGATGCACGTTAAATATGTCATGATTCATTGATCTACCGTTGGCGAGGTGTGGTAGTTTGGAGAGAGGGCACCAATTCAAGTGTTATTTGAAGTTTGTGTTTCATTTTCGCTTCTATCTGTATTCAAGAGGTTTTTCAGAGATGTAATGGGAATATATTTGAAGGATTTCATTATACCAAGCAAGTTGAATTAATTGAAAATGAAACTAATTTCACACTGAATACTATAACAGCGAAAATTATTGTATTTCTTTACTACGCCACACTATAACTATACAAAATTTATGATAAATGTATATTCTGTTCATGTAACACTATTCAAAATTCATAACACATCCTTTAAAACAATAATGAATTTTTAAGGATCCAAACAAGCATCGCATTATTATTGATAATAGAGTAACCGAGTAACGTTGTATAAAGTATATAAAGGAACGGAAAAGAAAGAAGGGTAGAGTGTTAAATAATAACTACCGCAAAGAATTCACAGTTAATAGAAAAAATGTGTTTATTTGAAGGACTTGATTACTACAAACAAGCTATGTATATCTCATTATACTACAAGCTTCTGAAAAACACAATTATATAGCTTATTCTTCTTCTAAGAATATGCAAAAGGGTGTCGAAAAGATGTGGTATGGTATGGAAATTAAGAGAAAAATAACTAAAAAAATTAGCATCAAAATTTTATACTTCCATAAAAGGGTTGAATCTTCTAAAAATTAGAAAAACTTAATTTTGGTTAGATGATTTTAGGTTCAGAATAAAATTATTTATTTTGCAATATAAATGACCCAAATCAATAATTATTGATAAGCTATTATTGAGCAGTGAGTAGTACAAAAAATGTACATTCTAACATTCATAACCCCAGCTCTCTCTCTATATATGTTTCAAACTTTTTTTCGTTTTTTTCTTTATCCTGCACTGTCATTTCGACAATAAGGTTTCCATTAAAAATTTAATATCTAAGAAAAACTGTTAAATACACCTGATGTGTGTTTTTTCTTGTAACTATTTAGTAAAGTGATCTCTCATCGCAGCAATGGCCGCGCTAGCTTAGTGGTCAAGGTATCGGATAGTGACCGGCTTGTCACGAGTTCGAGCCCAGTGCCACCAAAGACCCGCCGTGAAGAGGAGAGATGCACGTTAAATCTGTCAAGAGCTCAAACATCCACCCGTAGGTGGGGTGTGGTAGTTAGAAGAGGGGATGACAGCTCAGGTGTCGTCCTCGTTACTTGACCATGGTTCAAAATGACGTGGTCCGTCGCCACACACACAAAAGCCCTCGTGTAGCTGAACAGTGCGACGTTAATATTCCCTCCCTCACTCATCGCAATAAATGTTAAAAAAGTTCTAAAATACCTCCGTTTTTCTTTAAAAAATGTTTTGATTTTTTACCATGAGAAAGCTTAATTACGTTAAATTCCTTACCTTTGTAGCAGTACTTTATATACAAATTAATTTTATTTTTCCATTCATCTATATACTAGCGAAAATCTTTTCTGCATACTCAGCTTTTAAAAATTCTGAAAAATAAATTTTTGATGTACCCTAGTGTATATTACAAGACACACATGCCGCCTAACTAACATTAGCATTTTTTCCAATTCCTACTATTAGTTTACTCTCTCCCTATGTATATATCTTCTTCAAATTTTTAATCGTTAAATAAAATACTTTTTATTCATCCATTCAAGTTTAAATACATTTTTTTTAACTTGTAGTGGATGACACTTGATGTTAATGCAGTTTTTTCAAATATTAATTTATTAATTACATTAAAAAATAAATAGTAATAAACAAAAGTAATAGTCCAACACCATATATAGAAAGGAAAATCGTTTGCTGCGTCCTGTAGTGCAATTGATAGTGCGTTCGAATCCCGCCTGGGATGACCTAATTTCTGAGAATGTGATTTCTTTTTTTACTATACTATTTTATTAGAAGAATTAAATTTAATTATTGAATAAATAGAGTAACAAATAGAAATAGTCCAACACCCTATATAGAAAGGGAAATGGAAAATTGCCAGGAAAATCGTGTTCTATTTTTCCACTTAATAATGTGATTCTGTCATATGTATATACATATTTATATTAGTTGTAACTATTTAGTAAAAAGTAATTAAAGTAATAAAAAAAATTTTGTGGACCTAAGTAAGAATTGACTTAATTCTTTTTTATATTTCTTGTTTAATAGAAATACAATTTTATCAATTCTACTTTTTACTTTGCCTCTATGATTAGTAAAAGAAGAAAAATATTCTCAATATTTTTCTATTTACTTTTCTTAAAAAATATTCGTAACCTTTCTATACATTTTATCGTCTTTTTATAAGTTATTCCTCCTTCAAAACCATTGACATTAATGATAAGTTCACCTCTTTGATACTTCTTTAAGACCTTGCACCAAAAAAAGAAAAGAGAAAACAAAAATTTCCAAAAGGAAGCTTCTCGCGTGATCCAAATAGATATTTTCCTACTTGACATCGAAAACCCTGGATGGTTTTGATAACCCCTGTGACTATAGTCACATAGACACACCGTTTCTGAGATATACAAATTGTATCCTATCGTAAACAAGTCAACATTCCATTGGAGGGGGCAAAATATCATAGATGAAGGAACAGACTCGAAATAGATTTGTGATCAAATGTATCCAAATAAGAAGATTATTCATGCACGTGCACATCACGCTGCAATCAAATGAAGATTCTTTAAAAAAAACGATTTGCTGCAAATTGCAATCAGTTCCGTCGATAAGAATTTCTACATTGTGAAAAATCACACGTGGGAGTGGGAATTTTTGATTGCCTGTTACTTGTCTGAGAGGCTTATTTTCGAAAGGTCTACTTAACGCTGGGAACACGTGAAGAGTAAATGATTTTTTGAGCAGCATTGAGGTGGTGAAGTGTGATTATGATTATAACCATCGTGTGATCAAACACTCTTAAATTTTTTTCATTTATATACCTTTGAGGAAGGTCATAATATGTTACTTTTAAAATATTAATAAGTGGATGATTCAAACAGCAAGTGGCAAGTGGCATGTAATTTACGGAGTGCCTGTCCCGGAACGGGACGTACCTCCTCATCAGAATTTTAGTATTAAGAGCCGAATTAATGATTTTACTTAAAATTAAATTTAAAAGATATAATAAAAATGGGCAGAACAATTCTGCTGGAACGGCGACAGAGTGAATCTGTCGGCCGAAGAAACAGTCGCACCACTTTCCTGCGATCTGATTGGCCGAGACCGTTCGCTCGCAGAGAAGTGGGCGTGGAAGATTCAAACAGCTTTTACATGCAAAGGATATAAATTTCTCATATAAAAACATTTTTATCAAGTATATATTAGGAGTATGTATATTTTATACTCCTGTATATATATATTTCCCGTATTTTTCAATCTTTTATTTTGTAAAAGGGGTCTAAACCTTGAATTTTGTATTTTTATCCATTTACGAACATTAAAAGTATCCGACTAGTAGCGACAACCTTTTATATAAAAAAATGGAATGGAATTTTTTTGTGGGTTTTTAGAATTATTTAGAGCATTTTAAGAAAAAAAAGCTAAAATTAAGAAGATAAAAATAAATTTATACTATTAAAATGGAAAAAATAGGTAAAAATTGACAAAAAATTACATAAACGGGTCCCGTTCTGCACAAATAGTAATTGAACAAATTCTCAGTTTTTCAAATTTGATGTATTACTTTGCTATTCCTTTTTGAAACGACCGTCAGAATAAGAGATATTTTAATTTTTACAATAACTAGAGCACTTTATCTTAGTTATTATATGAAATGGCTTAAAAAAACAGTGATTATAGTCCCATAAAGAACTGTAAATTTTGTAATAAAACAGTGATTGATAAATCTGAAAATTAACTTCTACTGTTATACAGAACGTACATAAAAAATTTCAGCAAATTATTTTCACAACTTTTCCAGCAATCGCAGTCCCAGTTTGAGCCTTTCGAAAAAAAACACATTTCGAGTAAAACGCGTTTTAAAGTTTGACTCCTTATGTAAAGTTATGGCATCTGCTTTTAATAAAACACTTGTAGTTTTTGTTCTAGTGCATGGAAAATAAAAAACTTGGTATTTTTATAAAGCCAATAAAATGGCCTATAAAATAAAATCATAAAAAATTGTCATTCTTAAAAAAAGTCATAATTTTAGAGTAGACGGATACCTAAAATGAATTCATGTTTAGTCTTAGTTAAGAAGTCCTTACCTTTATTATTTAATTATGATAAAATTAAATATCAAGAACATGATTTATTTTTAAAGGTAAAAAGGGATGAAAAAAGAAAATTATTTTTCCATTAGAACACAATTGAATAATTTACTATGAAAGTATTGATCTTGAATAACGTTTAGCATCTCTCATTTGATAAGACATTTGTAAAATGAAAATTAAAGCGGTTTATCGATTATTTTATTCGATGAGCCAATTAATTAATATTTTATTTATCTTGTAAATTATCGCATTTAAGGTATACGACTACGTTCGGAACCGTGATTTTGAAAAGCGCATGAATGGATAATTTTCATGATATTTAGTGTCATTAAATTAAGATATATGCATAAAATTGTTTTAAGGACATTTTGACAAAAAAAATTTATTTAAATACAAAATTTTGGCAAAAAAATTAACTTGGAATAATCTTTTTTCCAAATGTTCTCCTTTTGTGAAAAATGGTTCTATTATAATAATATTTTTCCTGTATATAGCTCAGACCTCTCTACAGAGGCTCAACTAGAATTTTTGAAATATATGACTTAGAAGTTTGTTTATTCATATTTTACGACAACAGAGGGGAGAAATTTTATGAAAAATGCCAACAATTATTTCAATTAGTGGTAACTCTGAAAATAATGTGATTTTTCATAAATTCTAGTTTAGCAGCTGTAGAGAGGTCTGAGCTATATACAGGCAAAGTATTATTATAATAGAACCATTTATCACAAAAGGAGAACATTTTGAAAAAATGTTATTCTAAGTTAATGTTTTGCCAAAATATTATATTTAAATAATTTTTTTTGTCAAAATGTCCTCGAAACAATTTTCTGCATGTATTCTAATCTGAGTGACACTAAATATCATGAAAATTATTCCTTTATGCGCTTTTTTTAAAATCGCGGTTCCGAACGTAGTCGGATAGCTTAAATATATGTAGGGTTGTGTCCTACATAAGGAACTCCTTTGTAGTGAGTGAGTTTATTAATATCATACTACAAAGCAATAGGAGTGTTATTGACAAAAACCTCTGTGACGTTTTGGAAAATTAATGTTAGCGTGAGAGTTAAGAAATTAAATAATTGATTTTTTTACGTCACAGCGATTGATTACAGAACTTACATTTAAATTTAAATTATACATATTGTAGATTTTTTCAATACTACAGAATATGTCCTTTGTGAGGGAAGTGCAGCAACCTGTCTGTTACCAGGATTTAAAAACTTCCATACATCACTATGTCCATCATATATGGCAAGAGACTTGGGATCAACAGATCCTCAACAAACTGCATAGCATTCATCTTTCCACTTCTCATTGGGCAGCACTACCAGTGCGAAGACATGAAGTCCGCTTGACTCGACTTCGCATTGGTCACACTCGTTTCACGCACAGGCACCTTCTGTTGGGTGAAAATGTCCCAGAATGTCCTGCCTGTAAAGTCCCATATTCGGTTTATCACATTTTAATAGATTGTCCCGTTTTGAACCATCATCGCACCACCTTTTTCATACATCTGTTTTAACCTTATCTGACTTGGTGGGGGAATCTCCCCACCAAAATTTATTTGCCTTCCTTTTAAAAATTGGATTTTTATATTTGATTTGATTTGTGTGTTTCTTTGTATTTTTAATGTATTATATGTATGTATGCATAAACTTGTGTGTATATACTTTTATCTTTTAACAAGCGTTTGGCGCAGCATAGCCAAAATTGGCTCTTGCGCCATTAAACCCTACACTCAACTCAACTCAACTCAGCTTGTGAGGGAAGAGATAAACACAACCGATCTTCTGGGTGCTTCAAACGGACTGTCTTTTCCCACCTTTGTTGGGGTGAAGCTGTCACCTCTCTTATACCTCAAATTTCAGTCGGGGTTCCGGCTCGAGGGAAAAGTGGTTTTGTTCTCTCGGTCAGCGGTTGTCGGGGGGATGTCACATGAAAAGACCCTGCAGTATTTAGCGGTGCGCGTATGCATAGGAACGGTATTATACTATCCACAAAAGAAGCCGATTTTGTATCTGTGGGGCGCGGAAACGTCACACCTCGCAATTTTGTACCACAGTCAAGTAACCAGGACACCACCTTAGTTGGCATCGTCTTCTCCAAACTACCACACCATGACAAAGGGAAGTTCTAAGCCAGGACAGATTTAACGTGTATCAGCTCCTCCACAGTGTGGGTTTTCAGTGACACTAGGCTCGAGCTGATGACACGCCGGCCACGAGCTTGAGAATCTGACCACTAGGCTACAGTGGCCATGATATTCCCTCGTGCAATAGTCATTCCAACTTTTCATTCTAGTTAAGGTATCCGACTACATTCCGAACCGTGATTTTAAAAAAGTGCATAAATGAATAATTTTCATGATATTTGGAGTCACTCAGATTAGAATACATGCATAAAACTGTATTAAGAACATTTTGACAAAAAAATTTTATTTAAATACAATATTTTGGCAAAAAATTAACTTAGAATAATCTTTTTTCCAAATGTTCTCCTTTTGTGAAAAATGGTTCAATTATAATAGTATTTTGCCTGTATATAGCTCAGACCTCTCACCACAGGCTCAACTAGAATTTTTAAAAAATTCACATTATTTTCAGAGTTACCACCAATTGAAATAATTATTGGCGTTTTTTTCTTAAAATTTCTCCCCACTGTTGTCGTAAAACATGGATAAACCCACTTCTAAGTTATATATTTCAAAAATTCTAGTCGAGTCTCTGTAGAGAGGTTTGGGCTATATACAGGTAAAATATTATCATCATAGAAGCATTCTTAACAAAAGGAGAACATTTGGAAAAAAGATTGTTCTAAGTTAATTTTTTGCCAAAATATTGTATTTAAATAAAAAATCTTTTGTCAAAATGTCCTTAAAACAATTTTATGCATATATTCTAATCTAAGTGACACTAAATATCATGAAAATTATCCATTTATACGCTTTCGCAAAATCACGGTTCCGCACGTAGTCGGATACCTTAAAATACTATAAGATATATTTTTCTTGCTTTTCATAAATGATTTACTATATTTTGGGTATTTCTATATATATATAACTAAATTTAAAATTCATGTTTTAAAAGTCAGTTCAGATGCAAATTTTAATTAGATTATTTTTGCTCGTTTAAGTTTTACAGTGGATTATACATATATATATATATATATATATATATATATATATATATATATATATATATATATATATATATATATATATACAACACAATCAAATTGTGCAAGAGAAACCGTTCTCCGTCATTTAAATTGATTCTCAATTACCATTAGCATTTTTTTAAAATGGAATCGTTATAGAATGCAGATAAAATATCTTAAAAGGTTCATCAATAACGATACAATTTAAGAATCTACAAGCTCTATATCTGTTTGAAAATTTTTTAAATAATGGTTTCTTTCAAAAAGGCTTGCTTATGTTTATTACATGCATTTCCTTCACACACATATATATACATTATGAAACTATTTGCTTTTGGCCATGTGTGTAAGTGGACTAAAAAGAGAGACAAGTACTCTCAATGGGATAAATAGTTTTCATTTTTTATAATGTGAGCACTTAGGCATGCGTTCATATAAGTATCTAATCCGGAACCGCCCCTGATAGCAGCTCATCCCAAAACGTGATACGCACGTGCTAATCGAATGGCCATTTTCCCCGGAGTATTTTTAGTACACCCTTCAAACAGTCCATCGTAGAGTACTATCAGTATTTCCATAGTGAAAAATGCCATATAAGGAGTTTAAATTTTCAGATTACAGCTGATGAAAATACAATGAAGTTTCTTTTCAGTATTCTTGAAAAATCTTCCTAACTTAAGAACCACGTGAACACTACATGACTACAAAGTTCCCTAAAATAGTTTTCATATTTTTTTTCTTGTTGCTGTCGCCCTTCGTATTTGATTATTGGGAAGTTAAGTTAAGCACTTTAATGATAAAGGATATAATTTTAGCATTTCTATTAAAACCAGTTATAAGTAGCATGATGCAATCACGTGCAGAAACTGGAGGAGTATTTTGAAAAATGATCCTTTTTACTGTTTATTAGTTTGGAGCTCAGCGCATACTTAGAGCTATAATTATATCATGTTAATTTTGATTCCTTCTTTTTTTTATCTCCATATGGTGGATAAATTATTCATGGAGTTTAATAGGTCTTATATCTTTGAACTCACTTAAATGTTAAATTACTTTGCATTCGAAAAGAAAAAAAAATGATTACTGTTGAATATTACCCTTATTATTCTTTTCATAGATGGAAAAGAATATTGAGAAATTATAAAATTATTACTAAATGTGAAATAATGAGCTAGTAGTTAATCTCCTTTATTTCCTTTATAAAACCTGTCATGCAACGTTTTTAACTTAGTGAAAAAAATTCAAAAATAAAGAAAGTGTGCAAAATCCAAACAATATGCTCTCTCACCCTTCTTTTATAGAGAATAAGTACCTCCTTAATTTATACTGAATATAAATATCTAATTTTTTTCTTGCTTTCGTAAAGAAGACCTTAAGCCACGAGATATATATATATACATTGATCCACGGACCGGTACCGGGCCGCGGATCAAATGGTGCCGGGCCGCCTAAAGAACATTAACTATTGGCATTTTATTTGAAGTGGTGCATTTCTCTCGGATTTGCGCAACTTTCCACGAAATCCCTTTATATTCCACGTTAAATCACTTTTATTCATTTTTGGTGTAACTATATTTTATTCTGAAAGCATATTTAAATGTAACTAAATTAAAATTGTTAAATCAAAACAATCTAAAATATAAATAATCAACGTGTCCCACTCTCAGTCGGTCGCGGTAAAATTATCAAACGTTGACCGGTCCGCAGCGATAAAAAGGTTGCGGAGCACTGTTTATATAAACCATCTACCAGATTTTTATATACAGACCCATCTACACAAAAAGTCTTCAGTGGTACTGGGGCTCGAACTCATGACACGCCAGTTATGGCCTCGCGATTATAACCACTAAGCTGTCACGGCCTAGTAAATGACGAGAGAAAGGTCCTTTTTTATACATGTGTATAGAAAATTTTAGTGCTCGCACATAAATATTCCTTTCCTATAGAGTGCCGATGAGTGCAGAAGGGAAAATGAGCCACGTCGGGTGAGTGAGTGAGTGAACATAACCGTCGTCTTATTGAACAACAAAAGGTTTTTGAGCTATGGTCACGTGAAGAGGACGACACCTGAGTTGGCCCGCCCCTTTTTTAACTTCCACACCACACCAACGGGAAGACGTTTGGGGCTCGACAAATTTAAAGTGCATTGCCCTCCCACACGGCGTGTCTTCAGCGGAACTAGGCTCGAACTCATGACACACCTTGACCACTATAGGCTACCACTACTGCATTGAATTTTGCGTAAGCGTAGAAATTCTCAAAGACCTTAAGGTATCCGACTACATTCGGAACCGTGATTTAAAAAAAACGCATAAATGGATAATTTTCATGATTTTTAGTGTCACTTTAATTAGAATGCATGCATAAAATTGTTTTAAGGATATTTTAACAAAAAAAAATTTATTTAAATATAATATTTTGTCAAAAAATTAACTTAGAATAATCTTTTTTCCAAATGTTCTTTTTTTTTGTGAAAAATAGTTCTATTATAATAATATTTTGCCTGTATATAGCTCAGACCTCTCTACAGAGGCTCAACTAGAATTTTTGAAAAATGCACATTATTTTCAGAGTTACCACCCATTGAAATAATCATTGGCGTTTTTTTCTTAACATTGCTCCCCCTTGTTGTCGTCAAATATGAATAAACCCACTTCTAAGTTATATATTTCAAAAATTCTAGTTGGGCCTCTGTAGAGAGGTCTGAGCTATATACAGGCAAAATATTATTATAATAGAAGTATTTTTCACAAAAGGAGAATGTTTTGAAGAAAGATTACTCTAAGTTAATTTTTTGCCAAAATATTATATTTAAATAATTGATTTTTGTCAAAATGTCCTTAAAACAATTTCATGCATATATTCTAATCTAAGTGACACTAAATATCATGAAAATTATCCATTCATGCGCTTTTCAAAATCACGGTTCCGAACGTAGTCGGATACCTTAAAGATTCAAAACCAATGGAAAAAGAAGGCAACGGACCATTTCGACGTCATTTCGTAAGAAGCATTTCAGCGCTGCTTACAACAGTATCGGAATTGTTACGGTTGAGATAAAACAAAAAATAAGATAATTGGCCGAGAACTCAACAAAAAAGAACCTAGTGATTAAAAGATGACTCAAAACACGCTTCTTATATCAAACACACAAACGAACCATTTTCTAACCACACCACTACACTTCTAGCAATAAAAAAAATAAACTAGTATTTACCCACCCCAAACATACAACAAAACACGAGACCCAGTTGAAACCCAGTATTTCAATTCGTCTTTATTTCACCTTGTGGTTGAGCCACCCATTTGCATACATCCAACTCGTCCCACTTTATTCATTAGAGAACATCGCCCTTTGTTGAGCCCACAAGGCTTCTACTCATAGTAAATAGGCGAAAGAGAAATTTTGTTGTCTGCGATAACCATCAGTCACCCGAGTAAACGGTTCCATTTTCATTTCGGTTTCGTTTGCATGTGTCCGCGCACGTTACAAGCACGAGATGATTCCATGTTCCACAGACGTAAGCGCGCGTAGACGTCTGTTTTCATTATCGAGATCATAAAATATTTCTCCATAATGTGCGTAATCGAGTAGGAAGGAAAGTATAATCAAAGCAATGATACTAAATGATGATTGCATTTATATTTTTTAATTTTAGTTATCTTGCATATTTGGCGGCGTAACGAAGAATTTTAGGGGCCCTTGCAAAGTCAGATTTTTGGCTCCAAGTCGGATGCTACAAAAAAGTGAGTGAGTGAATATTAACGTCACTCTGTTCAGATACTCGAGGACATTTTGGTGACGGATCTCGTAATTTTGAACCATGGTCAAGTGACGAGAATAAAGCCCTCAGCTGGCACCCATCTCTTCTAACTACCACATCACACCATCGGGAGGTTTGAGCTCTTGACAAATTTAACGTGCTTCGCTTCCCTACAAGGCGGGTCTTTAGCGGTACTAGGCTCTAACTTTTGACACGCCTTCCTCGAGGTTTGTGTTGTTGAAATTCGGAAAGGGTCATCCTGGTCAGTCAACCTTGGTTCAGAATTACGAGGTCCATTGCCAATAGCTCTCGTATTGCTAAAGAGTGCGAAGTTAGAAAAAGAGTTAATGCAATTTTTAATATTTTTTTTTCACAAAGATCAATTCATGGAAAGTACCATTCCTTTTGGTTTGCCTAGAGCATCGCTCCCCTACACGGCGGGTTTTCTGTGGTACAAGGCTCGAACTCATGACACGCCGGCCACGAGTCCTTTACTTTGATCACTAGGCTACCGTGGCCACTTCTTACTTGGGATCTCAAAACCATAACATGACATAGTGGGCCCCTAAAAATCCTGCCCCCCGATGTGGGTATTGCGGGGTTGTACGTTACACCCCTGCGTGTATTATCGTCATTCTACATGAGAGGATCATAATTGTACTCTAGTGACCAAAGCTTGTGATCCAGTTCAGCCCTCGTACAAAACAACACATGAAAATATTAAGCATTTTTTATTTTACCATAGTAGGAACTATATATATATATATATATATATATATATATATATATATATATATATATATATATATATATATATATATGTAATAATTCCCTCTAGTTTCCTTTTTATTAACCCTTTGTACTAATATTTGAAATAACTTTGTGACAAATCTATACGGAACTTTATCACTAACCTTCTGAGTCGACCTTTTTAGGGAAATTTAATTCCCTACCTATTTCCAATCAACTCCAAAAAGCGGACGGGATTCCTTGTTATGCAGATTAGATAAAGTATTTAAGTCAAACGAAATAGTAAAGTTAGAGCAGTAGGAGATAGATATTGAAGCATAAAGTTATAGTGAATTTGAATTGAAGATTTCTTGTTGGAGATAATTTAATATCAAGAAGAGTTGTGTGAGATTCCGTTGGTAATTATAGATTTATAATTAAAGTCTCATTAAAGTTTTAGGAGTGAGATTAAAGTTAAATGTCCAATGAGAACATTATTAAATATAATTCTGGAATCTCTTATCGTGGTAATCTCTGCGTGATCGTTATTTAATAAATTAATTAATTGGATCATTAATTAATTAAGTTAATTTAAAGGATATTACCTTTAAAACCTCATAATACTAGTTAGATAAATTTGTCAATAAGTCTTTGATTCTATTTGGATAAGATAACCAAATAAAGAAAGTTGTTTATAAAAATGGCTACTGGTTTTTACATGACTCCTATTTATTCTCGTTCTCAAAGTGAGGTCCTAGGAGACTTTCACAACTTTAACTCTTTGGTTTAAAATTAACATTGTAATCTTAATCGTAATCGGCTAGTCCGAAATCCCTGTCCCACCGATTCAATCCAATCAGAACTACTATTACGTAATCATCACGTACTTGCACTGCTGGTATAAAAGAAAAAATCTTGTGTAATCGCTCTCTTTTCTCTACCTGCCTTCATCATGTAATCAGCCGGCTGCAACGCGTTCTATGTTAGTCTTTGTGTTTGTGTTATGATGTTTGCCTCTTGTATGTGTAATGCCGTCCCTACTGGATCTTTATGTGTTTCCGGATGTGAATAAAAAGGAATAACGATTTACATGAGTGCCTCCTCGATAATATCGTACTCGACCACGCTCCATGTAGCATAGAAAATCACATCACCAGCCACGCCTTACCTTTGGTTCGCCATTGTTTAAATCAACCACTCGCCACGACAAGATATGCACTGCTAAAGTTTTATTATATATATATAAATACAACTTATTATATAACTATAAATTAATAAACTATAAATTATTTTTATGTGTTCTCACCATTAGCCATGAACTGTGCGTTTATCTAAATCTTAGCATTAAGCTTTCGATTGCATCGTTATCGCCCTCACCTCTTCATTTAAAAAGAGGAGGACGAAGTTACAAAATGAAGTATATAATTATGTATTTTAAACCCCCATAAACCTTTCGCACACAGTTGGTGGCCGCCGTATCCTAATGGTTATGGCTACAGACTCGTGGTCAGCGTGTCGCTGGTACAATCCTAGTACCACTGAAGACTCGCGGTGTAGAGAGGCTGATGCACGTTGAATCTTTTGATACTAAGAGTGCTCCCGTTGTGTGTGACGTGGTGTAGTAGTTTGGAGAGAGGTACCAACTCAGGTGTCATCCTCATCACCTGACCAAGGTTTAAAATTAAGAGGTTCGTTGCTAATAACCCTCGTGTTGCATTATTGAGCGACGTACATGAACTCTCGTTTTCTCACTCTACCAAACAGTTAATTTCGGAAAAAAAATATTTTTTAGAGAACATCTTTTCAACAAAAGAAACATGCTTCTCAATTTTCCAGTCTGTAGGTCTAATAGTTCTGGAGATCTATTGATTCACTCTTCTTTTTCTTCGTATGTATGTAGATAGATAATATGAGTATTAATAATCATCACTATACATAGAAAGTGTTATTGAAAAGGGAGTGTATAACATTTTATTTAATTAGACGCGCCTATAAGAAAGCGAAAATTAGATACAGAAATAGAGTGAATGAATGAGAGTTATATTAACGTCACACAATACTGCAACGCGCGAGGGCTATTGGCGACGGGCCTCAAAAATTTGAGCTGGCAATCCTTCTTTAAACTACCACACCACGCCAGCGGGAGGACTTCAAATTTGACAGATTCAACGTGCATTCCCCCAGCCCTCTACTCGTCAGGTCCTCAGTGGAAACAGGACTCGAGCCCAGTTCACCAGTGGTCATGGTCACCAGTTCGTGACCGTAACAACAAGGCTAATAACATGGCTAAAAGAAATTGGAAAAGTATGGAAAAAAAGTTTTATGTAATTTATTTCGTTTTTAAATTTTTCTGTCATTTGAATAGAAATTTAAAATTCTAGGTTTTTTTTTTTACTTTTGCCAGATGTAATACCGTATTTACTTGAATAATAAGCCACGTATTTTTCCCAATGTTAATGCTACTGAAAATCGGGTGCGGCTTAAAACAAAGGGGGGAAAAATTCGTAGGATAAGGTAATTAGAGCAATTAAAGGTTCATGTATGTATTTAAAAGTTCATAAAATTGGTAAAATAGATATTTTTTTTACTTCTATTAGTTTTCATTTTAAATTAATTTTAAATTTGAAAAATAGATTATCGATAAGCCATTTTATACTATTTTACCTTCTTCACAAAATGTTGTTGAAAATTTGGGATGCGGCTTAGAAGGGGAGAGCACGACTAAGGCAATTCATTTGGGGATGAGACTTGGTGTAATAGTAGTACTCCTTTAGGGTATTCAACCCTCAATGTAATTCCGCCGAATGACCAGTCAATTCGGAGAAAATAGCCTTTGAAACTCATGCTAACCTTTTATACAATTAAGTTTTAATTACCTTCAGTGACGCAGCAGCATAGTTGGTAGCACACCTGCTTTCTATGCAGACGGATAGTGTTCGAATCCCGCGATCTACTTTTTTTCCCTAATTCATTTAATTATGTTTTAAAATTAAAAAAATTTATTTATAAAAAGGTTTATCATAAATATTGAATGATATTTTATGTAATTAGTTTGTATTTTATAAAGTAAAAAATTACTGTAATTATATGAATATTTATATTATATTTTATATAAACATATTTTTATATTAATAAATAATATTTATAATAAAATATATTATAATAAATAAAAAGGTATTTTATATAAAAATTAGTTGCAAATAGTTTTATAACGTGAAAAACAATATATTACAAATGAAATATTATATATAATATAAAAAATATTATTATTATTAAATTATAATTATTTTACAATTAATATAATAAACATAATACGTCTTTTTTATGTATCATTAATTTAGTTATTTTATAATTATATAAATTATTTAATAAGTCTTTTTAAATAAATTCATTTAATTTTAAAAAATAATTAAATGAATTGGGAAAAAGGCTGACCACGTGATTCGAACCCTATCTGTCTGAATAGTAAGCAGGCGTGTTACCAACTATGCTAATTTAGTAACGGAAGTAGTTAAAACTTAATTGTATAAAAGGTTAGCATGAATTTCCAAGGATAATTCCTCCGAATTGACTGGCCATTCGGCGGAATCATTTTGTGGGTTACATACCCTAAAGGGGTACTATTATTACACCAAATCTCGTCCCCAAGTGAATTTCCTAGGCATGCCCTTCCCTTGTTAGATTAGAATAAATACGGTACTTTACTTTTTACTTTCATTTGTCCTGTTTCACGTTTTATTTTATTACTTTATAGCATAAAAGTATTTTAAGTATGGGCAACAAAGTATCAACTTTACACTTAACAACAATGCAGTGTTGTGTCTAGTATTTTATTGTTTAATCACTCCAGGGGCGCACACAAGGGGGGTGTCCTGGGGGTCCGGACCCCTCCCAAAGCCCTTGATTTTTTCCCCCGATTGATTATAATTCTTATATAGTACGCAAAATTTAATTAAATATTTGTTATTAATGATTAATCTTATTAATTAATGTTAATTATTTATTCAATAATTATTTTTGTACTGTTTTTTGTTCCCGAAAATCGACAAAATCAAAAGGAGCATGATACAAGAATGGTGGACTTTCGACCCTGGACCCCCCTCCCCCTTGAAGAATTCCTGTGTGCACTACTGAATCACTCCCATAAAAGATCTGTTTTCGTACTGTACCGAAGTTCACAATTACGATGTACGACACCAATAGCCCCAATATAGCTTCAATGTGCGACGTCCTTAAAAAGTGAATCATTCCCATAAAGATCTTAATGATTACCAGATGCACTGAATTTCCTGAGTAAATACATAAAAACTTGCGGCATCACTGCACATTAATTTCGGTATTGCCTTAAGGAGAAAAAAAAATGTATCAATATTAATATTTGTAGAGCATTTTGTAATAAGCGATCGAAATCTGAGTCGTATTCTATGAGATAACTGAATGCATTCCCGCACACTTTTCAGAAGCATGTTTCAAGACAGCAGACAGTATTATTGTCATTACTTATCTAAATGCATTCTTTAAGAGATTTATTACTTTTCGTAAACGCAGTCAGGAAACGTGCGTCTGAAAATGTGTACAAACTAACTTACGTCATAAGACATTTTGTTATAACTTTAAAAGGTGTTTTGGATTGATTCATGCTGTTTATGAATTCGTTTTATATAAATTTTAAAATTCGTCTTATTAATTCATGAATATATATATATATATATATATATATCCCAATATTTTTTATATCTTAATTTTTTTCTATAGAATTTTTCTTTTTCTTCCTCTTTATGAGAAAAACATTGTTCTTCTTTATTAATTTCATTTTAATTTACTGCTTGGTTTATCGTCCATGTGTGCTAGGAATAGGCTTAACTTTTCTACATGAGTCTGTTTTTTCTATGTATGTCTGCACTTAATTTGAGGTTGATTATTCCATGTATGTTTATATATATCCTAAATTTTTCAATAGAATTTTTTTTTTTCCTCTCTATGAGGAGCATTATTGTTCTATTTTATTAATTTAATTTTACTTTATACTGTCTAGTTTATCATCCACGTGTGTTAAGAATAAGCTTAACTTTTCAACATGACTATTTTTTTCTATTATGTCGAAAATTTCTGCTGTGTGGGAAAGGTGGATCCATAAAGCATTACTTAGCCCGAAATCGCTAGCCTAATTCAGCTACAGTTCTAGAAATCATAATAGGTCTCCTGTTTAGTCTGAAAACTCTTTTTGTATCAACATTTGGTGTGTCTCTTGAACTCCAATTTCTTTCTTCTTAGGCTTTGTAGGTTTTACAACTTTTTCACTTGATTTCTTATTTTATTTCATTGTACTATATATATATGTAGCGTAGTCGAGGCCATTTTATGTTGGCTACTTGTATTTAAATTTGCCTATGGTTACTTATGTTGGTTGTTTCTTGATAAACAGAAAAACTTCTTCTGGATTGGTTTTAATCTTCTTTTATTAATGGTCACAAATATATTAAATTCAATATAATTTAGAATAATTAACAGTATGGACGCACACACACACATATAGCAGAAGCAACAAGCAGCAGCGACATTTCACAGGACGAACACAAAGAGGAGATGAGCACAAAAGAATTTCGCTTTTTTATGTGAAGATTGCGTGACTCCTTTCTAACAGGAAATATGATCGGCTCGAATGGGCGGGAGCGATGATACTATTCTACATGTTCTGATGCAATGATACTATTCTATTACGATTAAGATTAACGCGTTAGTCCTGAACCAAAGAATTAAAGGTTATTTAAAGAAAATTATTTAAAAGGATACTAGAGGGAATTATCACTCACACACACACATGCTCACACACACACGCGCACGCACACACGCGCACGCACACGCACACGCACACACGCACGCACGCACGCACACACCACGTATATATATATATATATATATATATATATATATATATATATATATATATATATATATTTGTAAAATGTATGTAACTAAGAGGAGAGATAACAGTGAATGTAAATAAAAATGAGACAATTTTTTATGTACCAAAACAAAAGTTTCATGAACACAAAGTAAAACTTTGTTTTTATTTGCTGTTTTAATTTGATAAGCTAAACTTTTGAATAATTTGAAATCAAATTTATTGAGTGCAAATGAAGTAAAACATTTCAAGGATTGAATCTAATTCTGAATAATTAATGAAACAAATGAATAAAAATGAAAAATTAAATTAAATTTCAAGCTAGGCACTTAAATGCTTAAAATTACGAGCAACAAATTATTTAATTTATTCTAATCTGAATAAAACGGTCTGACCCCTTTCTCCACCCTTTGATTTGTTTACTTTTCTTAGTTGTTACAGAATGCTACAAACATATTAGTGCTATAAAATAAATCGGTAGAAAGGTGATATAATGCTGTAAAAGCAGAGCAATTAAAAAACATCTTTAATTTTTTTTTCTCTGTGAGTGTTGTACAATCAACACACACTTTTTTCTTCATTTCGACATGAACTTTTCTTTAAGGTGTGACTGACTTAGTTCCGAACCGTGCTTCTGAAATTTTTTTAATATCTAGTACCATTTTAATTAGAATATACACATAAAACTGTTTTAAGAGTTTTATTACAAGAGTAAGTTTTTTAAATGCAATTTTTTTGGTTATTGAAATGCAAAGGAAGAAAGAATAACATATTTTCAAAACATTCTCCTTCTATGAAAAATGCATCTATTTTAGTTTTGTCCTCATGTAGCTAAGACTTCTGTACAGAGCCTGAACCAGGAATTTTGAAATTTCTATGAAACATGCTTCTATTATAGTTTTGCTCTTATATAGATAAGACTTCTGTACAGAGCCTGAACCAGGAATTTTGAAACTTCTATGAAAAATGCTTCTATCATAGTTTTGCCCCTATATACTTCTGTACACAGCCTGAACCAGGAATTTTGAAACTCCTATGAAAAATGCTTCTATTATAGTTTTCCCCTTATATAGCTAAGACTTCTGTACAGAGCCTGAACCAGGAATTTTGAAACATTCATGTTATTTTTAAGGTTTCTATCAATTGAAATAATGGCCGATATTTTTTTGTTAAAATTTCTCTACTCTGATATAGTAAAATATGAACATAAACCCATTTCTAAGTTATATATTTCAAAAATATTAGTTCAACACCGGTTCTATAGCAGTGATACTCAAGGTGCGACCCGCGGTCCCCATGTGGCTCACCGGCCTTTTCTGAGTGGCCCGATCAGGGACCATTACACTAAGAAATTCAATTACTGGAGAACAATTTATTAAAAATTTAACGGGGAATTCTATCAATTTTGCTATCAATTTGTATTTTTTAATAGTAGAATGTAAGCAAGAGTCTTGGTCATACATGAAAGGAAATAGAAATTATCCCATAACTCAGTAAAAGAAGGATAAAAATAATTTTTTTATGTGTATGTTCGATAGAAAAGTTAATATAGTATTAAAATAAAAGCAAAAAATGAGTTTTAATATTTTGATCAATTTTTCTTTGTCCAATGTTGCCTTGGTCTTAAAGTGTGTTTGTCCCATTATCCGTATGTTGCGGCCCACATGAAATGCCTGTCATGTGTATGAGACCCGGCAGGAAAAAAGGTTGAGTACCCCTGTCCTATAGCTATATATATAGGTAAAATATTATATTTAGAGAAGCATTTTTCATAAAAGGAGAATATTTTGAAAACATATAATTATTTTCTTATTATTTGCAGAAAAGTTGCTTTTAAATAACTTTTTTCTTGTAATAATACTTGTGACGAATCTGTATATAACCTTTCCACTAATCTTCTTAGGCATCTTTCTGGGGAATATAAATTCGCGTTTATTTCCAATCAACTCCAAAAAGAAGTATGGACTATTTAAATTAGATAAGGTATTTAAGTCGAGGGTTGCCAGATAGCAAAGAAGATGATGGCAGGCTATTGAACCAATAACGTTAAATGCAAAACTAGAAGATTCAAAGAGATTAGATTCGTGAAGACGTCGTGCTGCTAGACGTACCAGAAAGCTGATATAAGCCAGCGGTAAATATAATTCACGTACGCTTAAAGTAAGCGTCAGTTTGAGCTACTTAGTTAAAGTTAATGACAGTTAAGAATTCGAATACGTGTGTTTCTCGGATCTCCTATTTCGGTAAACCTTACTTGAGTTGAGCTAGATTAGTAATTAATTGTATTCTTGGTAATTTAATTTAATATAAAGGCAAATCCCTTTAAACAACGTAACATTATTATATTAAATGTTATCAGAGATTTTTGAGGAAATTATAACAAAATAAATAATATTATTATTCAAAATGGCTCTTGGTGGTTCTTTGCCTCAAATTAGTCTTGGTGTTCAAGGTGTGACCCATGGGGGTCATCACATACTCTTAAAATAATTTTATACTTATATTCTAATTCAAATGACACATAATATTTAAAAATTATTTATTTTTACGCTTTTTCAATACCAAGGTTCCAAACATAATCAGTAATGTTAAATCCATTTTCTGTAGGAAATCATGGAACAAAAATTTTCCCTATGTTTTCTTTTAATTCTCAGTCCATTTTTTACTGCATTCAAAGTACTTCACAATTCGAACATTTTAACAACTTTCATTAAATAACAGGAAGATGTGAAACTATATAATTCATCACTGGATTTATTATTAAATTAAAGTTATATTTTTTCCTTGAAAAAGGAGCACAAAGAGAAAAAATTCTCCCAAAAGATAGAGAGAGAAGAAGAAGAAAAAAGATATTTTGTATTACATTGGGATTCTATAAATATCCAAAGTCATTACGGTCCACCTGTATGCGCATTGGTTGATATAGACACGTGCCATTTTTTGAGAAACGTGAGCGGATTCAATAGAAAAAAAAACAATGGAAAAAAGCGTTACTTTGAGGAACTGGAGTACGTATTAAAAACAGCTGTCTCTACATCTTGCAGTTCATCTTGAACGCTACTATATTATACGACTGTTATGACTAATAGCGATTAAAGCAGTTGCCCCTGAATTTTAGATCAATGCGATTTAAGGCCAGGTTAATCAATTCTTTGACGTCATGTTTTTAGTTTCGTTTTGGTTTTGTTTAAGATATAAAAATTATTTTTTCGGGAAGGAAGGTACTGAGAGAAAATATAAATGTTAATGTGTCATAAAACTATGACGTCTGAAAAAAGAGGCAGTTACTGATTTTTATGTGCATATATACATGAAAAAAATTTAAAGCTTATGTACTACGCTGTAAAATTTTGCTTTTTCGAGAAATGGATTTTTATTAGAATATTGCAGCCTCACAGAGCAGGAATTCGAAAGAACGGGGAAAAAGAACTCACCGCAATTTTACAGTTTACTTTCCGTTAAACAGGTTTCAATTTATATTAGGTGAACTGTAGAAATATAATACATAATCTGTGTGTTACCTTAAGGTATCCGACTACGTTCAGAGCCGTGATTTTCAAAAGCGCATAAATGGATAATTTTCATGATATTTAGTGTCACTTAGATTAGAATGCATGCATAAAATTTTTTTAAGGACATTTTGACAAAAAAAATTTATTTAAATACAATATTTTGGCAAAAAATTAATTTAGAATAATTTTTTTTCCAAATGTTCTCATTTTGTGAAAAATGTTTCTATTAGAATATTTTGCCTGTATAAAGCTGAGACCTCTCTACAGAGGCTCAACTAGAATTTTTGAAATATATAACTTAGAAGTGGGTTTATTCATATTTTACGACAACAGAGGGGAGCAATTTTAAGAAAAAAACGCAAATAATTATTTCAGTTGGTGGTAACTCTGAAAATAATGTGAATTTTTCAAAAATTCTAGCTGAGCCTCTCTTGAGAGGTCTCAGCGATATACAGGCAAAATATTATTATAATAGAACCATTTTTCACAAAAGGAGAACATTTGGAAAAAAAGATTATTCTAAGTTAATTTTTTGCCAAAATATTATATTTAAATAAATTTTTTTTGTCAAAATGTCCTTAAAACAATTTATGCATGTATTCTAATCTGAGTGACACTAAATATCATGAAAATTATCCATTTATGTGCTTTTTTAAAATCGCGGTTCCGAACGTAGTCGGATTCCTTAAGTATCATCGTAAAGGAATTAAGTGATGTAGAAATATAATACTTAATGTAGTATCTTTCTACAGCAGTGCTTCTCAAACTTTCAATATTTACGACCCAATTTTCATCACTCTCCCCTACAATAATAATGCATTGAATGCAATAAAAATATACGTTGAAGCTACAGCTACAATATGAATTTAATTATAAATGCTCTTTTATTAATACAACGCTCTTATGTTTTGAAATCATTTATTCTAGATATTATCCGAGACCTTTGAAAAAATAGTATACTTCTGAAACTAAAACTCTTTTAATTCATAAGGAATGTCATACCTTTTAAATAAACAGTATTTCGGTTATATATAGAAGTCTAATTTTCTTCTCTATGCTCATCTTTTTTGTTATTCTTAAAGCTATCGTTTTTATAATCGGTGTGTAACGAGCATCCTTAAATTTCGATCTTAATTTTTTGCGTTCAAAGTGCTCATTATACACCGGATTTTACGGTATATTATTTCAGTGTAAAATCTGTATACTTGATTTTTATAAAACCGCAAAATATTTTGTTTTTCTTCCTTTCAGTAAATTAATACTTATTTTTAATCTTTTACTTTCGACTTTTCAATAAGCCTGCGCCCCCTTTACAGGGATATAACGCCGGGGTGCGCCCCACAGTTTGAGAAACGCTGTTCAACAGAGTTCACCCATTATTTAACGAAAACTTTGTATCAAAGAGGAAACTATCAAATTGTGAGGAATAATTCTTATATTTCTGTTTTATCATTTCCTTATTAATAGAATTATAAGGAATTGATAAAACTTCGTTCTATCAATTAATTCTCCGCTAGACTTTCGTTCTATCAATTCTTCGTTAGATTTTCGTTCTATCAATTTCTCCTGTCATAATAAAACTACTTTCATATCGATTAAAACAAAATTTGTGCATGATTGCTGGAATTACATCTGGCCTCAAATAATTTCCATAATTAACAAAGAAAGGTTCAGCTGAAATCGCTAAAAATTTTTACAGTGGTTGTTGGTTATTACATTCATTCCAGAAATTACTTTTTGTGTAACTATCGAACAAGATCCACCATCCTTTCAAGGGGGAGGGAAGGATGTTCTCTGACGTCTTTTGTACTCACACAAATCCATTCAATATTGCCTTAAAAACTCAACACGAATTTTTCAAAACGTGTGCTTGGGAAATTCTTCCTTAGCAATAGGTTACCTTTTATAACCTTTTTATAACCATAACATTTGTTTAAACAACGTGCCTTAAGTTTTGATAGCCAGTAATACTAGTCTAATAACTGATAATGTTCAGAATAATGACTTTGCTCAGGTTCAGAACTAAAAATATTAAGTTCTCAATGGCATTTTGTACGTGTTATACAACGCCCAAATTCCATTTTTTTGTTACTTTTTCTCTGGAAAGAGCAAATTTTGAGAGTTTTACACAAGGCTCTCTCACAATTTTGAAAACGTAAAACTATATTAAAGTAGCACAGACTGGTTTACAAAACATTACATTAAAAAGTGCCTGACTTCCCATTCCGGATCATGGAAGTTGAATAGTCATTTGATTTTATGTATTTTTCGTTTGATTTTATGTTTTTATGTGGAAAGAAGTACAGTGAAATACGTTTAAGAGGAGTTGGAAACCTCTTTGTCTCTCTATATATACTGACAATGTTAAATTGGCTGTTTTCGATGTACCTTTTCTCAATATCTGTTATATGTAATTACATCAGTGATTCTCCAAACTTTCACTACTGCTGACCGAATTTTCAATCATAATTTTTAGGCACCCCCAAATAATAATGTATTGAATGCAATAATAATGCACCTTTGAGGGGGCGCTAAAGCTACAATACGATCATAATTATAAACCGTACAAATTAACAAGATAAGTATTAAATTTGTATATGTTACTTTTAAGTAATATATATTATTATTATTATTATTATTATTTTTACTTTTTAGTTCGATTCTCTATAAAAGCGTGTTTTTTAGTTTGTTTTTAAACTATAATTTGTTTTATAATTATTTTTACTATACACGATAAAAATCACAATTTCAAAGAATAATTTAATTAAGAGAAAATATACTTACCTACTTTCAAGAACTTTTTAATTTTTCTTTGATAATTTGAGAAAAAATCGAATACAACTAAAGAAAATGTTACAAATGTGCGTGTCCTTAATAAAGGACATAAATCACAGACACTCTTTTCTCTAACAATACAGGAACGTTATTTTCCAGCCAAACTGTCATATTTTGTTCACGTTATTGTAGTTTTGCTGTCGTTTGAAGATCTACAAATAGCATTTTAAACCTTTTCTTCCTTGTGTCTTTTTGACAAGGCGAAGTGCTACATTTATGGCTTCATAGTTTTCTTCATAGAGTTCTTTAGGTAGCATTTGAAAATTTCAATTCAACTCAAACGTTTCCTGTCTATCACTTTTCTCATATTTACTTTCGCTGTATATATTTTGATTAATATGTATTATTTCAGCAAGTTCATCAATTGCTTGACCAGTTTCAACTTCCTTCAACAGAGATCACAGATGCCCATTTTTTTATATTCTGCTCATTTACATTTATAAACCATAATAAGTCGTACAACACAGCAATCAAAACAACAAAATTGTTCAGGGGGGAAAGTGTAGCATGTTCATAGAAAATATTTTGGAACAAAAGTGGCCGCGCAGGGAACTCGATCAAAACTAGTAACTTGATTGTAAAAAAACGATTGCCACTCTCAAAAAAGAGACATATTTGTGACAAATTCATGTTAGTTCCCATTAAGACTGTCTAATAGGAAGATACTGTCAAGGTCACTGTTAACGAATAACGAGTTTTCCCAGAATTAATGATTTCGTGAGTCTGGTTTGATTCTGCGCCTCACATGCGACCGTTCCCTTGTTAAAAGTGTATCTATTCAATATAAAAATATCGATGTCAGTTCTAAAAAATAATTGTGTAAAACGTTTTTCATTATGCATTATATATTTCAGAATACTTATAAAAATACATTTTGGCCAAATAATCATTCAAAGTGCTCATATTGGGCTTATCCATATACCATAAAACTCATTCACATAGAAAAAAAAGCAACAGAAAAATATTATTTACAACTTTCCTAAAAGAAAATGAGACGCAGTGAAACATACCAGTAAGTTTGAAGGTCAAATATATGATAATCAAAAGTAGTATTTTAGAGGTTAAAAGAAACGTAATAAAAAATTTCTCATCTTGGGATTACAGTAAAGCAATCATAATGTCTTTTTTCATTTGGTTATATGATCAAAGATAGCTAAGGAGCGTTTGAAGTGGAATCTTTTATTTTTGATGATCACAAGATGATAAAAATAAATTATATCAGTGTAAATGTGTATTTTTTATTATGTCAGAAAGCATTTTATTTTGCTTCATTCCAAAAAAATTATTTTTTTAAACCTTTAATTTTCAATATGCTCGCGCCCCCCTCGCAAGGTTACTGCACCAAACGGGGGGCACGCCCCACAGTTTGAGAAACACTGGTGTACATGCTTGAAATTTTTTTATACAATTAAAATAGTCCTTTCTCACTATACTGAAATGAGCTTTTTGCTAATTTTGAATTTTTTAATAATTTATGAAACATTTTATCAAATATTGCGAAATTTGACCCATTTTTCACATAAAAATTTTGTAAAAAATAAATTTTTGAGTTTTTTACAAAAAGCTCATTTTAGTATACATTAACCATCGTTATAAATATATCAAAAAAATTTTACATGCCTATGAAAAGTAGTTTCTCAGAAAAGGTACATCGCATATCAAAATTTACATTTTGAGATAAATTGATTTTAATGTATACAGTGAGACTTCTAATCGGCCAGGAAATACAAAAATAAGCGGCTCAGTTTACAATAAAAGATACATGTTTTGGTTTATATCAGACGTTACACTTTTAAGCAAAAACGAAGTACTTTGTTTACATTTTTCGCCATTTAAATGGGCGTGGTCCATCTTCAATGATTATTTAAAAATAGGTTTTAAGGGCTTCTAATTACGCTAGAGGTTAAAGTAAGGTGTTTTTAGAAAGGTTAAAATCTATACAATTTGAACATGTAAAAATCTCAAATTGTCAAAAAAATAAGATTTTAGCTTTCCAACAGCTCTTAACGCGAAAATGCTAAAGACGAAATATCGGCTAGCACGAAATAATACACTGCTGGTCAATTGCTAAGGACGGATCACAAATTGCTATGTAGCATAACATTAAGCGAGACATGAGGCCTAGTAGGATAAAATATAGTTGCCACACTGTTCAGACATTAGAATAAAGAATATTTATTGTTCTGGAAAGTACAAAAGCTGTGAAACATCTGAAAGAAAAAAAATGTTCATTTGATCTGCGTACGGAGAAATGGAACAATGCATCTAAAAGTCAGCAGGCACCTTAAAGAAAGGTATCAGTACGGGATATGTCCACCGTGGAGTGTGATGCAACATTCCACACGTCGTACCATACTTTGCACAACATTATCCAGCAGCTGTTGAGGCAATTTATCCGATTCCTCTGTGAGTGCACGGATGAGGGTGTTCTCGTTTGTCGGAGGATAGTTTCGACCAGCAACTTGCCTCCCCAAAGCATCCCACACATTTTCAATGGGGTTTAGATCTGGAGAACGCACTGGCCATACGAGACGTTGAATACCCTCGCTGTCCAGACAATCCTGAACAGCGAGTGTTCGATGACATGTTGCGATGTCGTCCATAAAAACAAATTTATAACCGACAGCGCCACAGAAAAGACGAACATGAGGAAGTAGAACTTCATCAATGTATCGTTGGCCCGTCATAGTCCCATTCGCAACCACATGTAGGCGCGTGCGGCCATTGATCATGATGCCGGCCCACACCATGATACTGCATATCGGATATCGGTCCTTTTCCTGGATATTTTCTGGACGATAAGCAGTACCACTCTCGCGCCAGATCAGTTGGCGTCTACAATCCGATGACAGACTGAACCTACTCTCATCTAAGAATAGTACGCATGCCCAGTCCTGTTCTGTCCAATTGTGATGCTCACGACACCATTGCAAATGGGCAGTACGGTGCTGTCTGGTCAAGGGAACACACACAACAGGTCTGCGTGCGTATAGTCCTCCTCCCCTCAAACGTCTGGCAACAGTTTTTCGGGAGATCTGCTTTCCTGAGGCAGCAAGAAACTGATTTGCCACCTGCTGAGCTGTGGTGCGACTGTTCCTTTTTGCTGAAAGGTCGATATATCTTCTTCTGCAGCTGTCGTACTTCTAACACGACCTCCCTCGTGCCGTCTACTACACATTTCAGTAGTTTTAAATGACTTCCACAGCCGTGAAACAACGCTGTGAGCGATGTCGAACTCCATGGCAACATCTGTTTTTTTTCGCCCTTCTTCGATCTTTCCAATGATTCGGCCACGCATAAAATCATGTATGTGATGTCGGGAAGACATACCAAACATTTTAAGTTCGTCTATTAAATCTTTCCTGTACAACTTTGACTAGAAACAACAACTGTCCACACGCGTCAAAACCTTTAAAGCTCTTATGAACGCTATCACGTGATGAACAGACGTGGAAAAAATTTGCATACTCATACTTCTTCTTACTAATATCCCGCACTTATTCTAATTTTCCACATTTTGCTGCCTTTCATTTTGTGGCTGCTATGGATGATAGTGTTATCCGTCCTTAGCAATTGTCCAGCAGTGTACAACGGGCCCGGCAAACTTATATTATGCATTTTCTTGCATTTTTTTCTCTTTACACGAAACGAAAATCGCCTAACACGAAAAGATTTCCCTTCAGGAGAAGGAGGATATTGAAATTCAGCCGACACTTAGTGAAATGTATGAGAAAGTTTCTGTGTTATTGGACTGTTCTAATGTATTATCGAAAGAATTCGTTTCAGTAGACGATAATTACGTGTAAACAGCCCCAATTATGGCAGATAAAGATATTTTGGAGTTCGTCCAAAGCTCAAAAAGTATCATTGATGCAGATTTTGAAGACAAAAATGAAATCAATAATGTAGTTCTTGTTCCCACGTCATCCAAATGAGGAACATCATGAAAAGTATGCGCAGTTATTTAGATGCCCATTCCAGTGGTGAAATGAATAATAAAATGGATGACATTGAACAATCTATTGACAACTTGATGCTAAAAAAGACAATGCGAAGGAAAAATACCTGATTATTTTCGAAAAACTCAATAAATGTTTCGTTTTTCAAAAAAACTTAAAACTTTTGTATTAAATTTCAGTAAGTTCCCGTGAATGGTTTTCGTTTAATTGATTTTTATTAAATACATTCATATAAAATGTACTCTAATAAACTTAATTTTGTTAATTATATGGGTTTTTTTCTTCATGCAATATCCTTTAACACGAAAAAAATATTTCAGTCCCCTCAGTTTCGTGTTGAATGATTTTCACTGTATTTCGTTTGGTTGTTTTTAAAATTCAAAAGAGTAGTTTGAGGAGGCTTCGAAAAATTTTATCCTTTAATTACAATAACACTCTATCACTCCAAGCATTCTATTAAACGATGATTTTGTTGCATTCAGTTTTAAAATGACAGCGATGGATATTTAGGTAATTTTGGAACTTTTTCATGTCAGTGTAAGTAGTTGGGCTTACATAGAATCGGAATCTCGGAAAAACGTAGTTTTGTTTTCCATTAGGCATGCGCTAACCATTTTAATTAATTAGTTGCATATTATGAAGGGAACTTTTATTTCAAAATAGGAGAAAATGTCACACAAACCTTCCAAAATCAGTGTCAAAATCCGAGTTTTCTAATAGTTTGTAAAATTCATATTTTCTTGCTGGGATGTCTGAACCTATCATTTGAAATTAGCTGTACTCGAATTCTCTTACCGCTCATTTTCTAACCAAAAAAAAGTGTAGAAAGGGATAACATAAATAATGTACAAAAAAAAACTTAATGAAAAAAGTATGCTACCTTCAGATAGGGTTACCAGAAAAGAAAATCTATCAACATTTTGGCGTCTGGCGTTTCACTTTACAGTAATTTTATTGGAAAATATTTTACCTGTGTTGCTCTCTCAGCAACATTTTCACACTCATGGAAACATGATAAAAAATGCATGCATTTTTTTAAAGTTTTCGTAGAGCTCTGTTTTAGAGGAACATATCAAGAGCCTGTGCCTCGTTGTACTGTGGTTACGTATAATTAAGTATTGAATTATTTACATTTGGGCATATTAGACTTTATCTTTCCCCCATATTTTGAGCTAATATACAAATAAATAGTTTAGTTACATTATTTATGGTTATAATTCTTGTAATTGCTTCTACCTCTATCCACGCGTCGCGTCGGAATACGTAATTTATCAATGAACAATCCACAGTTGATTAGGCAAACTTTGAGGGTCATGGAAAATGTTACCTGAAATCTTCATCTTAAAGCGAAGGAGACACAAAGTTCTCTCTCACTGTGGAGCAATTTTTAGCGGAGAGGAGAATTTCTGTGTTGGATCATGTACCATATTCCCCATATCTTGTTCCATGCTACGTCAACTTGTTCCCAAAAGTAAAAAGGGATAAACATAGAGAAAGAAACAACATTGCTCATGAACTTTAAGGGTTGTAATATTATTTTTAAATATATTATTTAAATATATATATTATTTAAAGTATATTATTTTTTCTAAAACTTGGAATAATACGTCGAATAAATGACTTTAAAACATAAGAGTATTGCGTATGTACATTTCAGATCTCTTCGTGAATAGGGGGTGCGTGTTATACGGCGAATATATCGAACAGTTAAAAATTGCAGCTTGAAAGTATAGGTACGCGTTATACGTCGGATTTTACGGCACATAACATTTCTTTATCAAATTAGACGATGCCCGATTTATATCTCACTAACTGAAATACCCGTTCTTCGCATGGATTAATTTTTAAAAAATAACAGATATTACTCTTGATATAATAGTTGAATTGTACAGAGAGTACGTGGCCGCGGTAGCCTAGTCGTCAAGGTATCGGATCGTGGCTGGCTTGTCACGAGTTCGAGCCCAGTACCACTAAAGACCCACCATGAAGGGGAGCGATGCACGTTAAATCTTTCGAGAGCTCAAACGTCCCGTTGGTGTGGTAGTTAGGAGAGGGGGATGCCAGCTCAGGTGTCGTCCTCGTCACTTGACCATGGTTCAAAATGACGAGGTCCGTTGCCAAAAGCCCTCGTGTAGCTGAACAGTGCGACGTTAACATTTGCTCACTCCCTGTAACACCTCTTAAAGCCCTCGGAACACCCTTTTGGGGTCTAGTTTTGCTAAATTCGTGAATCTCTACTAAAAGGAACATGCCCACACAATTTCAAGTCTGTAAGTCTAATAGTTTCAAAAACGGGAATATATATCTATAACGCACCTTGGCGGTCGATTCAGGTAAAAACGGGAACCTTCTTCATAGATGGAGGATATAGGGCTAACTGCTTTGATCGTACCAAGCCTCGCTTCTGAATTTTAGCGGCACGCATCTTATACACTTTCTCTTATAATAAATATTGATTATAAACGAGAAAAAAAATGTTTTTTTCTAGCTATATAATAATATATATTTGCTAACTATAACAAATGAGGTAAAAATCAATTTAGAAATCACTCTCTCACGAGCATCAAATGAATTAAAAATAAGGGGAAAATAGATTGACAAAGGAAATAAGGATCCACAAAAAATAATTTGAAAGAAAAAAAAAAGATCCGTTATCAGACGAAATAGAAATAGAAACCTATTTTATTTCTTCCGAATCTTCATCCAGGCATTTGAGATCATCGAAGGTCAAACATTTCTTTAGGGAAACCTATCCCCCATTCACGTGAAAGGCTCATGGTAAAGTTTGATGCAGAATATATTTACTCAGAGTCAACGCACTCGTGATGCTATGATAGGAGTTGTGTTCTTTGGGCTTTGTACTAAATTTGAAATCAACAAACAAAACTATTTTAGCACGTAACTGATGTATAACACGTGTACGCTGCATGATGAATATCTAAAATTTAAACAATAGTGGTTTGTATTGCTAATAATGCCGCTAGACATTTTTTAACGATCAGTAATCTCTCTTTTTTTATATGGTTTGTGAAATAGCAAAACTTTTTAATAGATTTCCATTGAATATTTCGGTAGGAGGTGTTTTTTTAAAGCATATTTATTTATGACATTGAACTATATGTATAAGTTTTACCATGTAGTGTATGTAATCTATATATATATATGAATGAATGTGTATCTGGCTGTCTGTACTTGATAGATTCAAAAACCTTACATGCAATCGTCGTGAAAATATGGGAAATTATTAGGTATATCCTCGGGAAGGTTTTTGGAATCTTTTTTTAAAATCAGAGTTGAGGCTCTAGGGGCTCCCGAACAAATATCCCAAAAAATATGAAAATAACATTTAATCTATTTATAAAGGAGAAAAGCGACTCGCTCACTGACTAAAAGAGAGAGAAAGATGGAACCCCAAGGAGTGTTACGGGGTTTTAAGGGGTGTTATAGATAATTAGTTCCATTAATAAACTATTAGATGCACAGTCTTGAAACTTGGTACACAGATTTCTTTCATAGAGTAGAGATCCCCTACAAAATAATTTTTATGAAAATCGACCTCCAAGGGGCGTTGAGGGCGCTTAAGGGGCATTATGCATAATTATTTCCTTTTTTAAACTATTGGATGTACAGTCTTGAAATTTGGTAAAAGGATTCCTTTCATAGAGTAAAGATCCGCTAGAAAATAAATTTTCCGAAAATCAAATCCCAAGTGGTGCTGCGGGGGCCTAAGTCGCATTATACATAATTATTTTCATTTTTAAACTATTAGACTTACAGTCTTGAAATTTGTTACGCAGATATCTTTCATGGTGTAGAGATCCGTTGCAAAATGGGGTTTTGAGAAAACTGACTTCCAAGAGGCGTTGCGGTTGCCAAGGGGCGTTCTACGTAATTATTTCAATTTTTAAACTATTAGTTGCACAGTATTGAAATTTGGTAAGTGGATTTCCCTTTCATAGAAGAGAGGTCCGCTAGAAAATGAGTTTTGAGAAAATTAAATTTCAAGTGGCGTTGCAAAAACTTAAAAAAGGGGCATTATAGATAATCATTTATAAAATATTTGACGGACAGTCTTGAAATTTCGTAAGTGGATTTCTTTCCTGGAGTAGAGTTCCGCTACAAAATGAGTTTTGGGGAAATCGACCCCCAAGTTGCGTTGTGGAGAATTAAGGGGCGTTATAGGTAATTATCTCCTTTTTTTAACTATTAGACGTAAAACCTTGAAATTGAGTAAGCAGATTCCATTCATTGAGTACAGATCCGCTGTAAGATGGGTTTTGTGAAAATCGTTTTCTAAGTGGCGTTGCGAGGGCTTAAGGGGTGTTACAGATAATTAATTCCATTTTTAAACTTTTAGACGTACAATCTTGAAATTTGATAAGCAGATTCCTTTCATGGAGAATAGATCCACTACAAAAAAGGTTTAGGGAAAATTCACCCCCAAGGGGCACAGAAGAGGTTTAAGGGGTGTAATAGAAAAATATTTCCGTTTTTCAACTATTAGACCCACCTGCTTGAAAATTAGAAGGTATGTTCCTTTCATGGAATACATTTCCTCTAACAAAGAGTTTTGTGAAAACCGACCCGAGTGGGGTTGTTTGCGAGGAGTTAAGGAGAGTTATAGAAAAATTCCTGTTTTTGAATTTAATCCATTTACTTGAAATTTGTTGAGCACGTTTCTTTAGTTGAATAGTGTTCCACTAAAAATAGATTTTATGGAAATCAACTCCAGGGGGAAGTGGAGGAGTTATTGGGGTATATTGATAGACAAAATTCCCGTTTTTGAATTACTAGGACTGTAATAACAAAATTTGGTTTGCATGTTTCTTTTGTTGAATTGAAATCCGCGAAGAATGCTCTCAACGGGGTTACGGGGCGTATTGATGATAAAAATTCCGCTTTTGCTCTATTAAATTTTGACTTGAAATTTAGTACGTCTGTTTATTTTATGGAGTAGAGATCTACTGAAAGTAGCTTTAGCGGAAATCCATTTGATTATTGGGTTAAATGAACGCAAATAATCTTTTTACTTCTAATTTAAATATTAATAGAAATTAGAAATTATAATTTCTGTTATTCTTATATCAAGAGTCGAGAGTTACAGCCATAAATATATTTTTCAATAGAATAGAATTCTATTGAATCGAATGAGAAGTTTTTCAGTGTCATGGGTATATATATATATATATATATATATATATATATATATATATATATATATATATATATATATATATATATATATATATATATATATATATATATATATATATATATAAACTGCATCTCTTAAAAACACTAGCAAAAATAATATCAGAAAATAATTAAAAATATGTGCAAATCAAATATAGAAAAAAGAAAATATCAGTGCCTGTACGGGCAAATCGGTTGTGGCCAACATTCTGTAGCCCATACGATGTGCGGACAAACCAATTAAGGAGTTAACAATACAATTCAGATTAAAAAGTTTGAATGACTTTTCCTTGCAAAAATTATAATGTTGAAATATTTACATAAAATGCTATTTGTGTGAATTAGTATAACATCATAGTTAGTTAAATAAATTTCTGTGAGTTCCTCTGATTAAATAAAAAAGTTAATTCCCTAACATCAATAATCCATGATAATCATTTTAATTTTGTACCATTCTACAAATCCTAAGGTAATAATGTTTCAAACCTTTCCGTATTTTCGCTTTGAACAATTATCTCAATGATGTTCTGGGATTAAAAAAATATAAATAAATTTAAATTGGGGAAGAAATTTCAGCTCATCAATCGTTTTAATTTTTAACTCTCTACAAGTTCTGGAGTTATGTACCAATGCTGCCTATTACTTGTAATTTTGAATCAAAGTTGAATTTTGAGAATTTTTTAGAAAAACGTGTAACTCAAACTGAGGAAAGGAATTTCAGTTATAATGAAAATTTTTACGCAAAAATTTAATTCACGTTTGAGAAAAGAGGACTTAGTTTGATAAAAAAATATTCGTTTAAATGTGTTCAAAACTTTTTTTTAACAGTATTTAAATTGTGACGGGTCGTGTTCTTTCAACTAATAAGCCTCTTGGGGAGAGAGAGAATTTTGGGTCTTTAAAAAATTATTCTATTATAAATCTTCTCCCAAAGAAGATGATGTGAGTTTGTAAATTAAGACTTGTACATAAAGATTAAACTTCCAAGTTAGAAGGAGAGAGAGAGAGAGGTTAGACTGCCAATGGATAGCAGTGATTGATTAAATTGGGAGTTGAGGTGTAGTTTATTTATGTAATATTTAAGTTGACGATTTGGTTAACTATAGATTAAATTAAATTAGGGCGATTGGAATTGTGTGTGTGTGTGTGGAAGGTGTACTGCCTGAACGTAAGTGATCCGATTAATTAAGACTTCTCGTTTGTCGTCTACCTCGCTATTGCTTTTCATATTTAGTAGTCGGTGCATCTCTTAACTTGGTTAATAGAATTTGTGTTGTTCATAATAATAAATAAATAGAAGTTATTTCGAATATGGCTAATCTTCCTTCCGATTCCCCCCACACTTTGGACGTCACGGGGTGACCATTACATCCAATAAAAAGTATTTTTTCAGGGATTTTTTAAAATCTTTTCCTCGGTTTTATTATATATATATATATAATATTTAGTTAAAATTACGTTATAACAAATAACTGGTTTGTGATACTGATAATATTTTTAAAAATATTTTATACATTAATAAAACAGTTCCATGCAATTTTTTTTAAAAGAAAAATACAAAGTTACTTTTTTCCCTTATTCTTATTGTACTTTTTTCAGCATCTTTGTTATACTTTATTCCCGGGGTGAGCATTACGTCGATCGCGATCGACCGGTGGATTGCCAAGACATTTTGGGATGACAGCCTGAAGATTTTAGTAGTTAGTAATTATATACGGAAAATTCAAGATTGTGGCTGACAGTACGCAGACTAAGTCTTCTACTGACTATAACAATAAAAACTAACTTGAGATAAAGATATTTTATTTTTAATGTATTTTGAATTGTTTCATAATATGTCCATCACTTGATATAATTTTATTTGTGTGGCTATTATTATTATGTTTTTGTATCTTGCGCTTTGCTTTAAACGCGATTATAAAAGTGTTGTTACAAAAGGTAAGTACATACTCCGTATTTATTACAGTTGAATCTGTTTTGCGCGGTAGATAGGGACCGCATAAAAATAAATGCACAAAAAAATGTTGTCGTAAAATATGGATAAACCCACTTCTAAGTTATATATTTCAAAAATTCTAATTGAGCCTCTGTACAGAGGGCTGAGCTATATACAGGCAAAATATTATTATAATGGAAGCCTTTTTCACGAAAGGAGAATATTTTGAAAATGGGTCATTCTATGTTTTTTTTGTCAAAATATTGTACTAAAATAATTTTTTATTGTAATACTATTCTTAAAACAATTTTATATACATTTTCTAACCCTCTAAGTGGATACCTTCCTCCTGAAAAGTTATTCCGAAAGCGTTTTACTCTTATTTTGCTATTCCCTTCAAAAATGCAACAGACTTCAATTCTTTCCCCCTTTTAAATCTTGGGAGGTCGAAAAGGGACAATTTTATGACTTAGTTCGGCATCTTTGTTCAGTGAGAACCAGGATAGCAATCGTTTACAGCTAGCTGTTAAGTTGCCTTGGGCAATCTTGTATGAAAACCGTAGTTCTACTCTGTCGTTTTCCCCATAGATTCAGTCACAGTAAAATTAAAACAAAATGAAGGGTAAAAAAAAACATGAAATAAATGGCGTGTTAAAAGTTGAAAAATAGTTATATTTTCTTCAAACAAAATTTATTTTTCTGTCATTTATTAAAAATTAAAAAAAAAATATTTTGGTATTGCGATTTGAACCAGAAAAAAGCATCCTGTATTCATTTTTGAATATGAGAGTAAGAAAACGCGCTCACTTTCCTGTTTTTAAAAAAAGTTATGAAGTAAAAAGAGTAAAGGCCCTATCTTTTTTTTTAAACAATAAGACAATAAATGGTGCATACGATGATTATATATATTTATGAAATAAAACAGATCTTTCTCTATTCAATTATATTTTTAATTTAGAATAACATAAAAAATGATTTCAATACTTTTAATTTATTTAAATTTAAATCATATAAATGATATTTTTATATTAACTGAATATTTTTCGGAAAAAAATCTAAATTTTCATTCCTAGTGCTCTCCTTTTCGAACTCCTTGTATTAAATAAAAATATCTTTTCTACATCGGCATTTGTGATGGACATAACACACATTCAGTCAATAATTTTTAATTTTAATGGGGGATATACTTCTCAAATGCGCATGACAGTACTTCTAATCATTTTCTACTCAAGTTAAATTTCTTATCTTTCTGTTTCTTTTATTACAAGGAAAAATGTCACACATCGATAACTACATTTTCAACAATTCAGTCATTACAAATTCTATTGTGAGAAAAGTTCTCCCTAATTAATTTTGTCTTTCAAAACAGTACACTTAAAACAATTTTGTTCTGTGAAGTTAACCGACAGTTCCACAATGATACACAAATATTTCCTGCTGTAGGGAAGATATAGTTTGAGATGTGGTGTGCGGTTGTGAAAGAATGTTTTCGTACGTGTAGACTATTTTTGAAAATTTAAATATCACTGAAGCTGATCATATAACTGCAAATGAGCCTTATTTTAATGTGTGCTGGTATCAAAGTAAAACACTTTACAATATTAAACAGCCTATGGGTTTATACTCAATATCAAACTATTCGCAAAATGGCTTACAACTTCTATTCAAATTGTAAAGAAACTGAAATATAAATATATCTTACTGCAGTCAAAATTATTCATAAGATATAAGTATCCTATTTCTCCACTTATTTCTGTATATTTTAAAAACTGTAGCTGAATGCAATTTTTTATATTTATAAACAAGGCATAACAGCTCACACAGTCGTAAAAATGTCTTTATCATTTTTAAATATACTACTATAAAACGTATATGGATTGTAAGATCAGTTGTAAAATCCTAAAGCTTTTAGAGGAGCTAAAAACATGTAATTTTGGATTGATCAAATTTTTAATATAATACACAAATATACATGTTATTAAGCAAATACATTTGAAAAATCAAACTTCCTTCTGAAATAAACGTAATTGAAAGAAAAATGTTTAATTGTAAATGAGTGGAAATACATGTTTATCTAAGGGGTATCCCCAAAGTGAGGTAATCCTCAAACTTAAGACTCAAACTCAGTGGCACAACAATCCATGAGGGCCAGGAACTACTGTGCCCATCATAATACACGTGACCATTGGACGCTAAGGTGCATGAACAGATGTCCCTATTTGGTGGTCTGTCTGAAGAGAGACCTTCAGTGTTTAAGACCCAAAGCAAGCTTGGTACTCATTTATCGACCCAATGTAGCGGGGATGAAAGGCAGAGTCGACCTTGCGCAGCCCGTTAATAGAACCCCAGACCTGTGGTGTGGAAGCGCTATACACTACCACTCGATCCTATTCGGTGAAAAATAAAATTTAATGTTAGAATCTTATATAAATCCCTAATGAATGAGTGAGTCCAAACTTTTTTTTTCATGTAAACTGTTTAGACGGAAATGGTTAATTATGAACATTTCACAAGTTACATAAATTAAAATTAACCGTAACAATTTACATAAATTTTTAAGGGTGCAAAAGGTGTATTTCGGCTGCACGAATTAATTTTAAAAGGAATACGGTTACGAAAAAGTAGTACAAATCTATCTAAAGTAGGGTTGGTTACCTTACATATTGTCAAACACAACAATGTATTGGAAGCCAATTCTACAATTCGTTGTTATAAAAATGTATGGAAAAATACAAGACTTATTTTTGCATTTGTCATTTATATATTTTTTTTTCCTGAGAACTTTAAAAGCTAGAGCGGCATCCATCAAAACCGGGGGTCCCTCTCTGTTTTTCCAGATAGCCCCTTGCTAAGCCGGCTCTGCCATAGTAAGTGAAAATGCCGGATTTTGTTTGTCAAGATCATTTTATAGCAGACTGCATTTTTCATGTATTTTAGATGCTCGTTTTATATTTTCTACATCAATATCTTAATGTCTGAATTTAAAATTACATAAAATTCTTAACATTCGCATCAATGACCATGACAATTTTTATTAGTATATGAATGTGTCATCAAACGATTACATGACTAATATTAACATATTATTTTAACCATTTAATTAATATTAAGTATAACATAACGCACACAAATTTTCTGAACTTTAAAATAAATATTTCGAAAACTACTTCAGATATACTCAAAATTTTTTATTCCTACGCTTTAGCTTCTCAGTTTTTCTTCTCTATGTAAGAATTTATTGTAATTGTATATTCATCAATTTTTTAGTATATTTTTTGCTCTTAGCATGCTGTTTTCAACTGAATTGTATGAAATCTTCGAAATATATTAAAAGATACCAAAGAAGCTATATAATAAAATTTGAAATTTTTATTATACTCAAACAATTGCTAAAACTTATGGTAAATAATTTTTAACTGCGCGATGCATTTTTTTTTCGAAATTTCAAATGGAATTTCTAACATAAAATTTCTAGCTTTATACGGTCGAGATTTCAAAAATTATCCAGATTTTAATTACTTATTCAGTTAGCCTTTAAAAAAGATAAATGTTGAGGTATTTTGTATAAATAGATATTTTTGAACAATATAATTCGAATGTTTTTGAATAGCTCGAATTTAAAATTGATTTTTATGTTTATTTATATGCATAAATGTCTACTGTAAATGTTTCCGTATATTTTTGATTACCATTTATTCAAACATTCAAGTTAAAAAAAATGTGTGAAAATCTTCATTCATGTTCTCTTTGATGTAAACTGAAGTTGAAGCACTTAAAATTCAAATATAATTCGGTGTGATTTAACAATATATAACTAGGCACTGTACTTAAACTTCCCTGAACACTTGGGCTTTGAAATCTAAAAAAAAAAAAAAACTAATAAATCTTATTTAGTTTTTTTTCGTTATTATTTTTATCAGTGTAAGAAAATGTTTCAAATGATTTGATGAAGTTTAAATTTATTCACTTTTAGTGGTTAGAAAATTGAAAATTGAGTTTGGTGTTTTATTAATTTTTTCGGTATCTTATAATAAAGTAATCATGTTTCAAAAACTGAAAGCTTTGCTTAAAATAAGAAAAATGAAGCGAAAGAATATACTTAAAAAAAGATAATTTGTCTAACTATATAAAATAGCAGATTGCACTGACACGCCCCAACTTGTTACAGTTTCAAATTAATATGAAGCCAAAAGGGAATTGTAACATATTTTACTTATGCGTTGGGACTTTTCAAAACTTTTAAAATACGAGGTAACAAATAAACACTTCCTGGGGTCTAAAGAAATTTCCCCTTCCGATTTTTTACGATTGCCCCAGGGTCAAAACACGGGGTTTTCTGCGAGCCATAAAACTTCCTATCAGTGTCCTGCTGTGTTGCTTCCACCGTCCCCAATTATCTTTCAAGATGTTAAACCTTTAAAAGGGGGAAAGGATTTCAGAAAAGTGCGGCTAATCCGCTTTTGAAAACGTTACTTGAAGGCAGAAAAATCCGTGCAGTGCATTTTCGAAGCATCTTTACACTGACGGAATTTTCCGTGCTATCCGCTTAGAGGGCTAATCTAAGTGACACTAAATATCATAAATATTATCCATTTATACGCTTTTGCAAAATAACGGTTCCGAACGTAGTCGGATACCTTAATGGAGATAAAAACAGTACGTAAATATTTTCGAATCAAACTTCTATTATTTTTATGCTTAAATGCTGCATAAGATCTATTCAATGCTATTCCAGAAGCAATTTCATATGCCATATACAGACTACTGTGCAAACACCTTTAAAAATATAAAATGTTTTGAAAATATTATCCCAGATGATGACCTTCGCTATTTATATACTTATAATTAAATTCAATAAATATAGCAAATGTAATAGCTAAAAGTAGACATGGAAAATACGCAGCCGTATTCCTTCAAATTCAGAAAATGGAACTGATGTCTATATTTAATATCTAAAGGAGAATTGAATTTAAGTATACCTCACTATATACCATAACACTCTTGAAAAGTTTATATATATATATATATATATATATATATATATATATATATATATATATATATATATATATATATATATATATGTGTGTGTGTGTGTGTGTGTGCAAAATATTGGCCGAGTGTAGTATTTTTTCGAGTGTTAGTAGGTTTTCATTAAACACATCTTCAGTGGACGTTGATCTTTATTTTGAAGCACATATCAAAAGCTTAGGACAAAATTGCTGTACATTTTCACGCTGACGAGACACACAAACTTGCGACGATTATAAAGCAGAGTGGACAGGAGACAAGCAACAGCAACATCTTGAAGGACACGACACAAAGAGCAGCTACTTACATTCTTACATGATGACGGCTAAGAGCAAGGGAGCGGGATTGATGACGCTGGATGTCGCTGGGAAATGGAACGCGAAGCGTTCCTCCATCCCATATCGAGTTTGTTGATGTGGCCTGATGTGGGTGGGCCTGCCTGAGAGAGTGTCCTGATTGGTGGATCGAACTTGGCAAGAAGGCGTGGTTACAAGAACGGAGTTGTTCTTCAATACGGTTTCGGTGGGAATGTCCTGAAGATATCTGATAGGCCCTGCTGTGATTGGTCTATGGCACTGTGAGAGTAGGCACTCAATTGGCTGCACTGATGCGTTGGAATAAGTCAAAAGGGAGGTCTAGAAAACTTGCCTGTGTGGGGTTGCAATTAAGTATTAAAGTTAAGAAATTAAAAGAAATTAAATTAAAACAGAAAAATAAAATTTTTGAAAAATTAGCAAGGAATGTGGTCACTCGCCACCCGACGAGTGACTAAATTGAATGTTAGGGGGGATTATACGAGTCTAGGAGGATTCTCCTAGGTCTCTTGATATCTGGCTCTGGAATATAGTTATTTAGCATTTTAACGTTGTCATTATTGATATTAGGTAAATTATTAAAAAAGGAAATAGCCAGCTTTTGAATGTAATTTTTAGAAGGTAGAATTTTAATATCTTCATAAATCTTAGAATTTCTAGTATATCTATCAGCTTTAACAATATTTCTAATCAACGAGTTCTCTGAGCAACCTCGAGAATTTTAATATTAGAATCTGCAGCGTAACCCCACACAGGTGATTCATAAGTCAAAACTGGACGCAGAACGGCAGTATAGAGAAGATATTCAATACTGAATTCCGGCCAATTAGCAGAGAGCGGGATTACATAAGAAGTTTGGTTTTATACCAACAGTGCAAGCGCGTGATGATTACGTAATCGTAGTTCTGATTGGCTAGAATGGGCGGGAAAGGGATTTATGATGTAATAATATTAGTCGATTACGATTAAGATCAGGGTGTTAGTTCCGAACCAAATAATTAAAAGATTATTTAAATATTATTAAAAGAGTTACTTAAAAGGATGCTAGAGGGAATTATTACACACACACACACATATATATATATATATTGTGGTTATGACCCCGGGCAAAGTCGGTGGATTTCCATGATGCAGAAAATAGACAGCGTCCATGTCGTATGATTATGCGGCATGTAAAAGATCTCTTGAGTGGTGTTTGGCTAGAGTACTCATCGACAAAATTAAATTTGTAGTGCGGTTTCGTATCGTTGGAGCTCAGGTGCTTCCCTCTGGGGAAGAAACCAGGTGTTAAATTTACTCCGGCATTTGGTATACCACCTATATGGTGCCGCTAGGTCTGCAATGGTAAAATCCCAATCTGCAGCCCCATTAGACATTTTTATACATCTTTCATAAAGGAGGAAAGCGACTCAACTCTCTCATTCAGTCACTCACACATCACGAGATCTCCGAATTCAATAGACTTAAAGACTTGAAATTTGGCACGCACGTTTCTTTTGTTGAGTAGAGACCCACTAAAAATAAGTACTGCGGAAATCGATTCTGAAGGGTTGTGGATTACGGAGCAGTGACAAATACCGTAAAAAAACTCTCGGGGATCGTAAAAAAACGTTTGCCATTCCCCAAAAAAAGGAGATATGTGACAAATACATTTTAGTTCCCACGAAGACTGTCATATAGGAGGATACTGACAAGGTCATTGGTAACAAAGTTTTCTCAGAATTAAAGATTTCGTGAGCCTTCGGTGACTCTGTGCCCCTTGCGTCCGCTCCCGAGTTAATTCTAAAGGATATTAATTGCTAAATATCATTTGTTTTTATGATCGAAATGTGTAGACTTTATTAAATATTTCTACTTTGACATAATTTAGCTATTGACAATCGATTCCATTCGGATTTAATCCCCAAGTGGGATTAATTTTTAATCAAAACTAACACAGTGGCAGAAAAAATTCCTTGTCCATTTCCACAAGTTTTTTTCCCCAAGAATTTAATAAATTTTCCCCCCATTTTCATTTATCATGTAGCAGTTTATCAGATCTGATCTACCGTATTATCAAAGTAACAAAATTGTCAGTATTAAAGTTAGACACGTGATTTATTATTTTATTATAAATGTTTAAGTATTTTATATAATGATCCCATTTTTTTTAGCAAAGCAAGTATCTTGTTTCCATGGAAACAATATGGCTCGTCCCCCCCATTACAACGTTTTAGAACAGAGATGGGCATTAAGTCGATCGTAATCGACCGGTGGTCCGCCAAGACGTTTTAAGGTGACCGCCTTTCCTAGGACTTAAGATATGCATACTAAAAAACAATGTATGGAACACCGATTCCAGCCAGACTGGAGAATTGACTTTTCACATTCGATGAGACTGTGTTTACTAAAGCAAATGATTCAATAAATGTGTTGATGACACATGGACTTTCATTGAAACCGCACACGATGACGCCTAATACGTTCACTGCCGATGTAGGGGGAAAAGGCTATCACTGTGGTGCCATCGGTATAAAATTTTTTTCCTACACGCATACTGAAGGAGAGAATACATGTTGATGATCAGCTCTTCCAGCAATAGCACGGGATTGACTATTGAGACATCATCCCACACCCACGCTTCTATGAGATTGAGTTCTCGTATTGATGTCATGTCTCACAATGGCGTGGAGTTCGGCAGCTCGGTTTCAGATTCATCTGTGCAAGTATGTTCTTTGGTTTCTATATTTAATACTTTCACACTTCACGGTCTCGTTGTAACCTGACATATTTTAAAAGAGGGTTACAATGTCGAAAACAAGTCTTAAGAAAAGAAAGCATACAATTTTAATACAGAATGATACTGGGTAGACTGCAACACCTGAAAAACTTTAGAAGTAGCCCGTAACCTACTTCTGTTTTGTCTACCCACCCCTGTTTTAGACAAACAATTTCTATACTAATGATCATAATCAATAGTTTACATACAATCAGTGGCGCACACAAGGGGAGGGTCCTGGGGGTATGGCCCCTCCCAAAGTCCTCGATCTTTTTTCCGATTGATAGTAATTCTAAGTATATAGTTCGAAAAATTTAATTAAATAAGTGTTATTAATGATTAATTTTATTAATTAATGCTAATTATTTATTCAATAATTAGTTTTTTACTGTGTTTTGTTCCCGAAAATTGACAAAATCAAAAGGAGCATGATACAAAAATGGTGAACTTTCAACCTCCCTTGAAAAATTCCTGTGTGCACTACTGCATACAATTGATACGATTAATTGGATTAAAGCCGTATTAGAGTTATCATCTGAAGGGAAAACTTTAATCAGATCTGAGTGAGTTTACAACGAGTATTGTATTTGTTTACTGTATTTAAAATACAGAAGGAAATTAAAGCTGTTTGAATGATTTTACAAGGACAGTTTTCTCTCTCCAAGAAAACTTCCGCGCTACCAGATTCCCATACTTTCAATCACCTCACGTTTCCTCTATTTTTATCAATCCTTTCGACGTAGTAATTGAAAGGGAACCAAATTATTATCAGTGCATCGCGGCTTTATCTTTGTTAGTAAAAGGAATTGGAAACACGAATTTATCTCAGTGAATGAAAAGGGGGAAAGAGTCACGAAGAAGAAGATATCTCCGTAGAGAGGACCTTGATAGATACAATGGTTTCATTCATTTAGAAGCCATATCCCGTTATAAAAGCTTGACATTGAAAAAAAAAATGTTAACACGTGTCTTACCGATGTTTTCGAAGCTCTGATTTGTTTGAATTAGAATTTCTCCACCGTGTCATCGGAACGCCGAAAAAAGACGTATCAGATGTGTGTGCGTTAGAACACATTCTTTTGAAATACTCTTTTTCGTATAAAATTATTGTTCATAGTTTTTTTAAAAGAAAAATTCACGTGGCCGCGGTAATCTAGTAGTTATGGTCATGAATTCGTGATCAGGTGTCATATAAGTTCGAGCCCTAGTACCATTGGAGGCCCACCGTATAGTGGGGGCTGATCCACGTTAAATCTGTAAAGGCTCAAAGTCTTCCGGTTGGTATGATATAGTACTTCGGAAAGGTGCCATCTCAGGTGTCGTTCTCGTCACTTGACCGAGGTTCAAAATTCCGAGTTAGGACGCCAATAACCCTTGCGTTGCTTTGTAGTAGAACGTTAATAAACACTCATTCACAAGAGTGCATTCATCTTATTGTTAAAGAAACTAAAATACATTATCGTTTAATTCTATTATTAGCTCACACTCTCTCTATATTTATTTATTTATTTATCTTCGAGAAATTTTCAATCGTTAATAAAATACATTTTAAATCCCTCAATTGAGGTGAAATTTTATATACATGATTATTTTGGATGACAATACAGTAATTTAAATATAATTAATAAAAATTAATTGATTAAAACCAATTTTTTAAAGAATTACAAATACAGCCACGTTGCCATCCTTTTGGCGACTTAGCGACCCTTTTGGCGACTTGTGTAAAAACTTGAAAAAGGTTTTTTCTCACGTTTTAAAGCATACAGTCGAACTGAAATTTTATATACACGATTGTTTTGGATGACAATACGATACTTTAATGATAATTAATAAAAATTAATTACCACTCAATGTTGTGATTCTGTCCTATGTATATACAGTTTTATATTATTTGTACTATTTAATAAAAAGTAGCTAAAATAAAAATTTTCTTAGTTGATCTAAGTAGGAATTGTCTTATTTTTTTTTTATATTACTTGTTTTTTATGCTGGAAAATTCAATTAAATTTTACAAAATTTATTATTTTTATTTAAAATCATTTTGCAAACAATAAACTAAAAACCAATATTTCTGATGAACTATGTTCTTTAATAACATATTAATAGCAATTTCAATCTCACTTTGTAATATTTATTCTATATCGAGCCTTCATCAATTCAATGTTTGTTTCATAGCAAACTACTCACTTCAAAGAAACATGAGTGGCCGCGGCAGCCGAGTAGTATAGGTATCGGATCGTGGCTTACCTTGTCACGAGTTCGAGCCCAGTACCACTAAAGACCCGCCGTGTAGGGCAGCGATGCACGTTAAATCTGTCGAGAGCTGAAACATCCTCCCGTTGGTGTGGTGTGGTAGTTAGGAGAGGGTGGTGCCAGCTCAGGTGTCGTCCACGTTACTTGACCATGATTCAAAATTACGTGGTCCGTCGCCAAAAGCCCTCGTGTAGCTGAACAGTGCGACGTTAATATTCAATCAATCAATCAAAGCAACATGAGGGCTATTGGTAATGTGCTTCATAATTTTGAACCTCGATCAAGTGACGAGGGTACCATCAGTTATGAAAATAATTTTCTTACCTTATTCTCACACAAATGTAATCAAGGTTTGCATTTCTAACTTTTTTATTACTTAAGGGGAATCATTGCTTTTGTATTTCTCTTATGATAACACCTTGTAACGTTTCGTCTCGCAGTTGTGATCGGCATCTTTGTGGAAATAATCACCACGCGTGCAAAGACCCTGTGCAACTTTGAATTATTGCATAGTACCAGCTTGGATCACCCGTCGACCCTTGACATCACGAGGGAGCCTTTCCCCGCTTCTGGCAGGATGTAACGGGATGTTAAAAGGCGCCGCCTACTGAGAGAGGGAGAGCCAAGAGAGAGATGCTTTAACATTCCAAGTGAGCGGTCGCCGAAAGGTCCTCTCACGAACCACTGTTTTGAACTCTAATAATCTTTTAATAAGTTTAATAGCTTCAATGTATAAGTCTATAAATAATAGCTATGACGTAAATAAACTAAATATTTAAACTGTTCAGTATCACGCTACCGTTATTTATCTCAAACGTTACAACCCACTATGTAGTCCAGTAAAACTTTAAGAGGTGTTGGAAACCTAAAATATGACAATTTTAAGATTTTTACATTTTCAAAATGAATAGATTTTAACCTTTCTAAAAATACCTTACTTTAACCTCTAGGGTAATTAGAAGCGCTTAAAACCTATTTTTAAATAATAATTCAAATTGGGCCACGCCCATTTAAATGGCGAAAAACGTAAGCAAAGTATTTTGGTTTTGCTTTAAAGTTGAATAAATGATGAAAATCAAAACATTTAATCCAGAATTGCTAATAAAGTGTTTACATACAGGTACACAAAATCCGAATGGAAGTGTAAACAACGCAATATGGTCTCGTGTACCGAATAAAATATTTGTAAAAACTAGAAATTTTGAGAAAACTTAATATTGAGCGGAGTGATTACACGGTACAGGCAACGGAGCGCCTCGACAAACAGAGGCTGTTAAAGGCTAAATACTCATGTTTACAAAGAACAAAGAAAGTTAGGAAAGCAAAAAGACTTAAAAGGAAGAGAGAGGATGATGAGATTAAAAAAAAACGTAGATCATTTGAAATATGGAGTGGAATGTTTTGATGAAAAAGTAATTATATATTAAAGTTCATTTATCTCAAAATGTAAATTTTTGATGTCCGATGCACCTTTTCTGGGAAAAAAATGTTCACAGGTATGCAAGCTTTTCATGACATACTTATAATGATAGCTAATATATACTGAAATGAGCTCATTGTAAAAAAAACTGAAACATTTATTTTCACAAATTTTTTTATGTGAAAAAAGGGTCAAATTTCACTATGTTTGATAAAATATTTCATAAATTATGAAAATCTCAAAATTAGCTAAAAGCTCATTTCAGCATAATGAGAAAGGAGTACTTTAATTGTATGAAAAATTTCAAGCATAACAGATTTTGAGAAAAGGTACATGGAAAACAGCCAATTTAACATTGTCGGTATAAAGGTTTCCGACTCCCCTTGAGCAAGGAGAAATCCCTGACAATTCGTAAATTTATCCTTTTTTTTTGTCAAATGAATCTTTTACAAACAAAGAACAGTTTAGTTGCCAAATTGATATATGCTGTAACATTCCCGCGTGAGCTATAAGAGGATATTAGGCATAGATCCTGATCACGAGAAAAGGTTGCAACAGGGACCTAAAAAAGTTTCTGGAAAGGTGGTGATTATGTAGAACACCCCTCAACTGTGTTTCCTTATAATCTTCCATCATAAAATTATACATCCTTAAATTCCTTCAGTACTTCTAATAATTAGCATTTTAAGTGCCTTTGCAGAAAGGTCTTGAACTTTGTGTGCGTAGGTAATTGGTATTTCAGAATAAGAGGAAAATATTTGAGGTTGAGTGTGAACGACAGGAAAATTTTAAACAATGTTTAAGATTTTTCAACAATGATGAACCAAAAAGGTTACAAATACTGCGCTGCCAAAATTTGATTAGTTAAAAAATTAATAATTCAATTCTTGTGTCACTTATTGTTAATCTGATGAGTAATTTTTCATTTGGTATAATTGGCAACATTTGACATATTTTCATTGTAGAAATTTTTAAGGTACCCTACTACTCTACAATCGTGAATTTTGCCAAAAATTGAAAAGGTTTTTTTTTTTATTTTATAGGTCATTTTATTAGCTTTATAAATATACCATGTTAATTATTTTCTATTCTTTATAACAAAAACTATGAGTATTGAAGTAAAAGCAGATGCCACTACTTTAAACAAGTTGTCATACTTTAAAATGCGTTTTACTCGAAATGTGTGCTTTTTTTAAAAAAAAATGCTCGAACGGGGACAGCGATTGCTCAAAAAGTTTTAGAAAATAATTAACTGAAATTTTTTGTGTATATTCTATATAATAGTAGAAGAACCTTGAGATTTATCAGTCACTGTTTTATTGCAAAATTTACAGTTCCTTATGTGAATATAATCACTGTTTTTACAGCAATTTCATATAATAGCTAAGATAAAGTATTCTAATTTTTGTAAAAATTAAAATATCTCTTATCCTGAAGATCATTTCAAAAATTAATAGCAAGGCATCAAAATTGAAAATTTGTTCATAAATTTTTTGTGCATAATGGGTCCTGTTTATGTAATTTTTTGAAAGAGAGAAATAATAATTTCCTTTTTTCTTCTTATTTTTAAGATATTTTTTAAAAAATGTACTAAATAAATCTAAAAACCGCAAAAAAAATCGCCATATCTCCATTTTTTTAAAAAAAGTTGTCGCAAGTAGTCGGATACCTTAAGTTATATATAATACGTATAAAAATTAACACGAATTCTTGTAGCAAAATGTAACATATTTACTTTCGTTTTGTGTTGTGTTCTTACCAATGCCATCCAAATGACGGTGTTAGATCGAGTCCCACGAAATTCATTGTAGTAAGGAACGTCAGTCGTTTTTGCAGCAGTTTTAAGCACCAAGTAGGTGGCAAAACTATTTGGCTCCATTCCACCCCAATTTTGAAGGAGAACATCCGGGGGTGGGTTCCAGTGGCGGCGCTAGACCACGCGTGGACGTCGGCGAAATTAGGGTTCGCGAAGCCTCCTTTTTTCCCAGTCAAGAAAACGTTAAATTACATAAGCCGCGCGAGTTATAGTTAAACTAATGTATGAGTAAACGAGATTGCTAATCAAATGATGATAAAAATTACACAAATAGAAATTAAAATAGACGAACTTTTCCGTTTTGGCCTCACTGCACCTTTTCAGGATTATGCCATAGCTAACACTAGCCGCTATTTCAGCTTCAATTGATAGAACTGATAACGCAGATAGTCTCTCTTAACTCATCGTGCTTCTCAAGTAGGTCTTAATCAATTTTAACTTTGAGAAGCTTTTCTCAGCGGAAGCTGTACTGACGGGAACTGTGCGCATGATTCTAATTGTTATATTAAAATATTTGGATATATTTCTTCTCTCTCCAAATTATTTTCTAAAATGTACTAAATGAGTTGTTTCGCGTCGTTGATAGAGTCTAGTGAATTCGTTTTTAAAAGTTGGAGTTCTTCATACAGTTCGAAAGGCTGTATGTCGCTGTTTTCGCCTTCCCGAAGTATTGTACCTAAATCATTACAATACTTGAGAATGTCTTCTTTTGATGTAGAATTTAAATAACTGATATCATAAATAAAACCAAATTGTTCAAAATATTCATTGAGCACTTTAAATCGGCATTAGGTGTCGACTATAATAGCATCAATCATTGTGTGTGTTAAAAAAGTTAACTCTGTACTGCATTTCAAAAGATTGAATAGGTTCATCAATATGTTCTTAACCAAACGTACGTTTTTTCCTGGCTGTTCTTTTTTCTTTAAATTGAGACTCAATTTCGAAGGAACTTTTCTCTACAAATAATCGAGCTTGTGCAACACTATTGTCAAATCCTGTATTACGGAATTCTTGAATCCAGCTGCAAAATGACCGTAAAGTATCATTAGAGACTTTCAAGTTGACTTGAACCGATTGCCATAGTTTGCTTATATCATCTAATTGCAAAATTATTGCTTTTACTGCTCCGATTCTACTTTCCCACCGTGTTTCAAACAGAGGATTTAATGTCAATTTTAATTTAGTTTTTACAATATCCCAACGCTTACTTGACTTTGAAAATAGCACATAGATTTTATTGATGAAGCCAAAAACGTTTTGGCTGTTGCAGAAGAGTTAGTTGCATCAATCAAAAGCAAATTCCAACTGTGGCATCCGCACGGCGTGAAGAATGCTTTTGGGTTTATATTGAGTATTCTTGTTCTGACACCTTTATTAATACCGACCATATTGGCGCCATTATCATATCCCTGTCCTCGATAGTTTTGGGTATCTAGACCATTTCTTTCCAGTTCTTGTAATATTGAATTTGTTATATATTCTCCCGTTGTTTCTACGAAGGCAATAAACCCAACAAAATGTTCCTCTATTGTTCCAGTTGAGGAATTGCAAAATCTTAATATTATTGACATTTGTTCAACGCGGCTGACATCCCTGGTACAATCGAGCAAGAAAGCGTAGTATTTTGCTTGTTTAACTCTGTGTATAATGTCTTCAATAACTGATTTAGACATTAATGCAATTAATTCATTTTGGATGTCAAACTCAGATAATGTTGAGTAAGTTGCTTTTCATTAATACGTTGCATATGCTCCCGTAGGGTCAGATCATATTTCGATAACAACTTAAATAAATCTATAAAATTGCCACTGTGTCTGCTATCGTTCAATTTAAGGGATTCTCGATGAAGGGATTCTAAATGATAAATTGTGTGAGGCTAAGTAGTTTATTATATCATTCTTTCAAACAAATTATACCAGTACTTTTGCGATTCCTTAATCAATCTCTTGTTATCCTTATCTATTGTTTTTCCGTGTTTGATTCCTTTATAGAATTCCATCCATTTAATCATGCATTCCATGTGTCCTTGACTTTGTTCATGTCTTTGCAATATCCGACTCAAATCTTTCCAGTCACAACATCCTTCTTTTACCACCTGTGTCTACAAATGTGAAAAAAAGTCTACATGGAAAGCAATAAACTTTATCTTGAAAAATGGAGTAAACTAACCATCTGCGATGTTGCTAAGTTGTTTAGTTTCCATAGTGTTGCCAGACGATTCTGGATAATGCCCGTAAAGTACCAATCACTCTCTTCACTCGCTCAACTGTATGAAAATAAATAAAAATGAATAACTAAATTTTAAATAAATAAAAACTTTGCGAGGCCGTCGGCGGTCGCCGACGTAGCCGACGCCTAACGCCGCCACTGGTGGGTTCGGGGATCTCCGACCCATCTGTCCCTACGATCAACAACTCTCGAGGTGACTTTCGACTCACTGAATATTTAGAACGCCCTCATGCCGCACAGGCACGATACATTTACCAACATCCATATTTTTACCAGGATTCGAGCCCGGATCATTGGCACAGTAGTCAAAGTCAATAACCACTATCTCATCTCGGTGGCATTTTCGTTTGTGTAATCATAAATGTATTGTATATAAAAATCGTCTTCACATGTAAATGAAAGTTACTGTTGGTGGATTAACAAATCTTGAATGCAATTTTAATAATATTTTCACTCCCAAAAGCTAATTTCATATCTTGTACTTATATTCTAATTAATCTTCTGTTATTTCACAGATAACTGATGTTGTAGTCCAGGGGTGTCAAACTCGCGACCCGTGGGCCACATGCGACCCACATCGAGCATTTTTAGGACCCGAGCAATATATCGGCGCACAATAATATATAATAAAAACAAGTAATATAAAAAAAATTAAGTCAATTCCTACTTAGATCAAAAAGTAAATTTTTATTTTAGCTACTTTTTATTAAATAGTTATAATTAATATAAATATGTGTATACATATGACAGAATCAAAACATTAAGTGGTAATCAATTTTTATTCATTATCATTAAAGTATCGTATTGTCATCCAAAACAGTCGTGTCTATAGATTTCAGTTCGCACCTAAATACTTTCACACGTGAGAAAAAAAACCTTTTCAAGTTTTGACACAAGTCACCAAAAGGGTCGGTAAGTCGCCAAAAATGATGCCAACGTCGATATATTTGTAATTCTTTAAATAATTAGTTTTAACCAATTAATTTTTATTAATTATTATTATATTATCATCCAAAATAATCCTGTATATAAAATTTCAGCTCATTTGAGCGCTTTAAAATGTATTTTATTAACGATTGAAAATTCCCCCCACCAAGATAAATAAATATATAAATAAATAAATATATAGAGATTGTGAGCTAATTGTAGGAGTTGAATAAAAAAAATCCCCTCGAGAAATTGAAGAGGTAGTAGCAGAGAAGAGATGTCAAGTTTCAGGATGAAAACATTTAATTTTTCTTGTTCTTTTACATGTTTACTTTCATGTATTATTCAAAATAAACCTAAGTTTTTGTGAATATTAATTTTTTTTGCGGCCCACCTTAAGTTAAACCTTGTTTGTTTGACCCAAGCTAGCCTCTTTGAAAGTGTGACATTCCTGTTGCAGTCCATTCTTCCTTTACATTGTGATGTTATTAATAGAATGCAAACATATCACCGATACGCTTCATCAGTAATTAAAAACATCTCATTTTTTCCAACTCATTACATTAAATTCAAACAATAAATTTAAATAATATATGATGTTATTTTCCTTGTCCTTTTCAATAAAAAAGCGATATAATTTCATTTACTGGAGAAGCAATAATTCTTTTAAAAACTCTGACATTGACCAGTGTTCCCTTTATAAAAAAAATTATGATAAAAATCCTATTTCCTCTACTTACTGACCTACATATAGTGATCGTGCAGTAAGATGTAAAAACCATGCCCCATTTGATGAGGAATCAATAAATGTGTCTGGAAGACATAATTTATTATATAGCGAAACGTTTTTTTACTCCTCACAACCAAACTTGAAAATACCCCTGATTCCCAAATCCATTTTTACCCGCTGTCGCTAAGAATAACGCAACCACCGTGATTGTATAAGGGGGCCGTTATCTGCCTACACTTAAACGACACTGACAGTTATCACGTAAGCATGCACAGATGCGTAAGTCAACAACCAAATCGTGACGACACACGCATACGCAAAAAGAATCGATTTTCCGTGACTCACTCCACGAAAAATTGGAGTACTCCAGAAATTTTACTCCATAGATCACGTGATTCGATCGTGGTTGTTTCTGTTTATTGAAGAAACAATGCACGCCGGCTTCACGTGTTCCGGTTTCAATTCGTCAGCACCCGGGAAAGCCTCACGCGATTTATTGATAAATTATTAAAATCGGGCGATTTTGATGAAATGTGATAATAGATTGAAATTTCATGCAGTTTTCTTCCCCCCTCCTAATTTTGATAACATGTTAGGGGTTTTTTTTTTTTGCACATTGAGATTAATTCAGATTATTAAGAATTTCGAGAACTTTTTAGTTTTTTTTTAAATATTCAGCGTTTTTTTCCCCCTTCCGTATTTGGATATAGTAGTGATATTTTGGTACAGATGCACTCAATTGATTTTGAAACAGTAATCAGAGTACATTTGCAGTGCGAACGTCATTAAAATGCCACCATCGACGACGTCGCTTGTTAGCTTGAAAGTTGGTATGACACAACTGTTGTCGCAATCAAATCCCGATAAATTGAAAGCTATTTCACAGAAAAACGTTGAAACATGTGATTGAATTAATTTTTTTTAAAAAATGTTTTACTTAATTCATTTGATTGTCAATACCTGTGCTGATCATATAAAATCTGAAATCATTATTTTTATTTTTTTGACATTATTACTCGAATATTAGTGTCTTTTATAAGTCAACTATACATTTCAAGTTTATTGTCAGGGCCATAGCTACCGCCGTATCAATGACACAAGGCCACAACTTTTTTTTTTATTTCTAATGGGTTGGTATCACTTTTTAGTGTGGTGCCCTATAAGCGGATACCAATCGCCGCCGGTAATTTTGACACCTAGTTTCTCCCCTGAGGGGAGGCACCTGAACTTTGACGATGCGATACTAGGATTTAATATTTCCGAGAGCATCCAAGCCAAACAGAAACTCTAAGGAGAACTTTTATGGATCAGCGTGCCATTTTTTCTAAAGAAGTGTTTAATGAGATATAGTCGTGCCGTCAAGTGATTTTGACTTGTATTATTGGGAAAATAATAAAACTAAATTCTAACAACACAAAACTCTATTTACTACGAAAAAATACCTTTTGCACTGTATAGTAATAAATGCTTTAGTTATATGTGTAATTCAAATTAAAGTTACTTTAGTGAGACTTCTGTTGTTGCAGATTGTGTGGATGAAAAATAACTTCATCTGTCAAACGGTTTCTAAGCAATGAATTATTTTTGCTGTGGTTCACTTGTTTTGACAAGAGGGCTTGTGATTTGTTTCAAAATACCGTTTTACAGATAATGTTCTCCATTAAACTATTCCAGAACATAAAGCACACACCACTTTGTCGCTTTTATTAATCATACCATGTTTCTCGGCCCACCAAATTTGAACTTCTCTGTTACACTTACAATCTTCCACTTTTTGTTCTTTTGCTGAACTAACATTGTTAAATAACTGTTAAAAATCGTAAATATAACACAAATAAACTGTAAAATACAGTTGGGTCAATGAAATTGACTATGCTATGCGTAGATAAACTTTACATTTTAAGCAATTGTTGTCTATGACGTAACTAAGGCAATAACGAACGAGTGTGCTCCCGCCGCCCCGCGACCTAACACTCGCTGTCAGTAGCGCACACAAGAATTTTTCAAGGGGGGTCCGGGGTCGAACACTCAACCTTGGGTGCAGAAGGCCCCCCCAGCCGGTACAACGTATGTGAGCGAAAAAGCGCAAAATGTTATCAATGGTCCCGTTAACAGAGCTCTTATTTTCAAAACAGGGCGTCCAAAGGATTTTGACATACGGCTCATTCTGGACTAACTACGCCAGTGTTCATCAACACATACCTAATTCAAGATACACTCAAACCACCTCCATATAACGAATCTCTTTGTGTGTGTGTGTGTGAATTTCTCTATTTTGCGCACCTTTTCTTGGAACGAAGAACATTTTACTATTTTCTTCGTAAAATAACCATATATAGCGAAGTGCATTTTTATTTAACGAACGTTTCCTCTTGTGAATAGATTTTTCTCTCTCTATTTTTAAAGTATTTCAGGATATTTTTCAAATTATTTTCTCTTTTAGAACTTATTTTATAGTGATCAATGACCTTGAACTGGTTTTACCATGTGCCTAACTCATCTAGAGCAATGAAACGGCTATAATTTTTCGAAAAAAAAAAAAACTCAAGTAAAATTAACAGATTTTTTCAGTAATTAAATTTCAGGATATATGTGAAAGCGTATGCTTAAAATTATTGGTTATAAAATAATGTATGTTTGTAGGCTTATAAAACTGGAAAATATACTTTTTACATAACATTTTTTTAAAGTTGAAAAACAGTTTATTCCTGAACAATGTTTTTTCCCCCTTGTTCTTGCAGATTTCTTTTTGATGTGTAAAATATATCAAAGGAATAGATACCACTTTCTTTTTAAAAAAAAAAAGCTTGGTAAATTACTTTTTTAAATAATAGATAGTGTTTATTAACTTAAAAATTTTTTATGGGTTCTCTAAAGTATATTAAAAGATGAATATCTGTTTAACGAATTTTCCATATAACGAACTTTTTTAAAAAGAGGTTCGTATGTATTTCCATTGATCACAGAACTTACTATTGATTGAAATATAAACACGAAAACCCATTTAAAAGCCATGAGGGGTTCCTGTTGCATTTAGATAAAAATAATTATCTCTAATAGGTCATAACACAGATTCGGGAGATTGATTGAACATGTGAGTAAACTCATAATCACTCAATCTGAAAAATATATCCATGTTTTGAGAGAGACACATTCGATCGTTAAAATTTTTCCGTTGGTTACTTTTGGTTGTATAAGCTTATAACACACACACACACACAAGTAATATATAAAAAAAATTAAGTCAATTCTTACTTAGATCAACAAAGAAAAATTTCATTTTAGCTACTTTTTTATTAAATAGTTACAATTAATATAAATATGTATATACATAGGACAGAATCACAACATTAAGTGGTATTTAATTTTAATTATTATCATTAAAGTCTCGTATCGTCATCCAAAACAATCGTGTATATAAAATTTCAGTTCAACTGAATCCTTTAAAACGTGAGAAAAAACCTTTTTAAGTTTTGACACAAGTCGCCAAAAATGATGCTAACGTGACTGTATTTGTAATTCTTTAAATGATTAGTTTTAATCAATTAATTTTTATTAATTATAATTAAATTATTGTATTGTCATCCAAAATAACCATGTATATAAAATTTCAGCTCAATTGAGCGCTTTAAAATGTATTTTATTAACGATTGAAAATTCCACCAAGATAAATAAATAAATATATAGAGAGCGTGAGCTAATAGTAGGAATTGAAAAAAAAATTAAGTCAATTCCTACTTTATATGGATGAATAACAAGTATTATATTAATTGAAAATTTGAATAAGATATATACATATTAATAAATATATACTATATAGGGAGAGAGTGAACTATAATAGTAGGAATTGAAAAAAAAGCATGATTTGTCTGTATTGTTGTAACAATACACACCCGATTTGGCTAGCTTGGCTGAAAAACACGTTTTCGACGGCAACTTTTGTCTTTGTTTTAACAGTTACATTGTTACAACAATAGAGACGAATCTAAGTTGGCGTCAAAAACCAGTAATTAATTAAATTGAATTTAATTAATTGATTAATAGTTGAAAAACTGTATTAACATCAAGGGTCATTCACTACAAGTTTTAAAAAAATTATTTGAACTTGATTGGATGTGAATAAAAAGTATTTTAATAACGCGTGATTGAAAATTTGAACACGATAAATATATTATAGAGAGGGAGTGAGCTAATAGTAGGAATTGAAAAAAGGAAGACAATACATTGAAATAAATATGTTTGAAGCAAAAATTTTACTTTATGTTTTAAAAAGGTATTGTAAAATAAAGTAAGATAAAAAAAATGGGGCTGTATTTAAAAATCACATAATAAAATAAACGTTGAAAAATCAGAATTATAAAATGCATCCAACTTTTTATATGGTGCTTGGTGCTTTCTATGGTTTATTTTTTTAATACACTGTAAAAATGTTCAGATAAAGGATACTTTTAAAACGTTAAAATAATTTTTTTAAAAGGAAAGGAAATATTGAATGCGTGTATATGTAAGAAAATGTGTGTGTTTTTTAAACAATTCTTTTAGAGTTTTTATTATGATGTGCTTATAATTAATTAACTTGAATACAATCCAATTTTTGACCTCTAGACTCTCATTTGAAACAAAAGGTAAATGAACTCCCCACTATTTTTAAGGTTCCCCTTGGGTTTACAGAAAGTAGTCCACATTGCACACATATTTATAGAAAGTTACTCGCATTGGAATATTCACATACCTTCTTTTATTCTGTTTCAAAGCTGTTCTATAAAAATTTCATCCTTGATTTCCTTTTTCCAACCAGAGTTTTTTGGTAGCTAATTGAGGGTAAAAAAAGACATTACTTTAAAGCCCAGCATTCCATATTCAAAAACTTATTTCTTATGTTATTGTATAGTTGTCTCAAAATTATTTTTCGTATCCTAACCTTGCTCCCACTAAAATATTAAAGATTATTTATATAACTTTGATTCAATATTTAAACTGACAAGGGACCTCTTTATTTTGAAAAACGCCAACAGCTGCTGCTTAGGGGATCATCGTGCTAATAATCTAAAAAGAGATAGATCTCCAAGCGAAGGTTGCAATGACTTTATCATTCAGTTACTGCAGCATTTGGCAATCTCTTAGTAGCTACGTTGGATATCTGCCATGTGGATGATACATGTTTCGCGGAGTTAAGGCGGAAATTTATTTTTGGCCATCACACCACCAGAAAACTTTCTGGAGTTTTGAATTGTCTAACACAACCGCTTTTGTAACCCTTTTCCCGAAAGTTCCCCAAATTGTGTTTGTTTTGGCGTTTGCAATATTTTGTCAGACGCTGACTATTTTCTTGAGTACCGTTGTAAGTATAGGCTTTATACCTTTAACAGCTTTTATTTAAACTACCAGAAACATGTCTCATTTCCATGAAGAGGAAGAAAAAAAAACATCTTTCATGACATGTAGAAATAAATATGCTTTTTGTTCCCCTTTTGGCATTAATAGTGCTGATGTATGAGTCTAAATTTATACATTAACTCTTAGAGCTCTTTAAAAGTTAAGAAATTATTTTTAGTCACAGTACAACACAACTGTATTAAAATATTAGTGTCTTTAATAGTTTTTGAGCTTTGAATTTCTTATAAAACTTGTCTAAAACAGTGGTCGCCAGACGGTGGAAAATTGGGATATTATTCATATTTTTATGAAGATTCAGTTTAAAAAAATGACGAGTAACAAAACGTATTACGGAAAGAGTATGAACGTAGTATTTTAGCTACCTTTACAGGTGTGTCCAGCAACATTTGAAAGTGAGAATTGGCAACCCTGGTAAATTGGCGGCATAGCACTTCAATTTCTTGATATTGCTTTGCGTTCGCAGTTTGTTCTTACTTTTCGTGAAGTTCGTTTTCAGTGACGTTGAATTGTAAATAGAGACTTAAGGTATCCGACTACGCTCGGAACCGTGATTTTGCAAAGCGCATAAATGGATAATTTTCATGATATTTAGTGTCACTTAGATTAGAGTATATGCATACAATTGTTTTAAGGACATTTTGACAAAAAATGTATTTAAATGTAATATTTTGGCAAAAAATTAACTTAGAATAATTTTTTTTCCAGATGTTCTCCTTTTGTGAAAAATGGTTCTATTATAATAATATTTTGCCTGCCCTCGGACCTCTCTACAGATGCTCAACTAGAATTTTTTAAATATATAACTTAGAAGTGGGTTTATCCATGTTTTACGACAACAGAGGGGAGAAATTTTAAGAAAAAAACGCCGATAATTATTTCAATGGGTTGTAACTCTAAAAATAATGTGAATGTTTCAAAAATCATAGTTGAGCCTCTGTACAGAGGTCAGAGCTATATAGAGGCAAAATATTATTATAATAGAACCATTTTTCACAAAAGGAGAACATTTGGGAAAAGATTATTCTAAGTTAATTGTTTGCCAAAATATTACATTTAAATACACATTTTCTTTGTCAAAATGTCCTTAAAACAATTTTATGCATGCATTCTAATCTGAGTGACACTAAATATCATGAAAATTATCCATTTATGCGCTTTTTAAAAATCACGGTTCCGAACGTAGTCGGATACCTTAAATAAGCGACAATTTAGTTTAAGTGGTCAATCATATTAGTAGTTCACCAAATATAACACTGTATACTTAATGATCCATAATGTTTTACAGTTTGGCGCGACCACTGGTCTGAAAAATAGGAAAGAATTCGCTGCTTTTGTTCCCAAACAGTGTTTTCTAAATTAAATTAAACTTGGCTGCAAAAATTACAGTTCTTAATCATTTGCTACAGTTAAAACTCTATTCAGTAACTGTTACCCACCCGCTTCTCGCAGGGTACTTCCTGACGTTGTACGAATATATACTGTTCACATACATAAAATTATTGATATTTAAGTTTTAGCGCTAAGCGTTTGATTTTATTAAAAAAAATATTCTAGCTCTCACTCACCTCTTGATTTAAAGAGAGAGAGAGAGGATATGACTTCTAAATACTAATTTCTAAAATCTAAGTAGAATGATCTTTTACGGTCTCATAACACGCTCCCCCAAAGTGGATTTTCGGAAAACCATTTTTTTCTGTGGATTTCTTCTCAATAAAATAAACATGCTTACCAAATTTCATTCAAATCTAATGCTTAAAATACGGAATTTTTTTTTATCAATAAGCCTCATAAACCAATATGAGAGTCGATTTACGTTAGGCACATTCTTAGTGGATTTTAATGCAACAAAACCTTTTTTGTAGTGGATATTTATTCCATGAAAGGAGCATGTCTGCTAAATTTCAAAGCTTTAGGTCTAATAGCTCTAAAACAGGAATATATATCTGTAATGCCTCGTAAGTCCTCGCAAAGCCCCTTGGGGGTAGATTTTCACAAAATTTCTTTTGCAGCAGACCTTTACTCTATGAAAGGAACGGGCCAACCAAATTCCTCATTCTACATCTCACATTCTACAATTCTACATGTAGGTCGTAAAATCTGTTTTGTAGTGGATCTCTACTTCATGACAGAAACATGCCTACCAAATTTCAAGTCTGTTGGTCTAATATTTCTGGAGATATCATGATGTGTGAGTCGCTTTTCTCTTGAATATATTAAATAATGAGAATTTTTTTCTTTGTTATATTGCCCACAAACAAGTGTTTTATGTAAATTATTTTCATCAATTACAGATAATCGGGGGAAATAATTCATATTTTAGAACTCTCCAAAAACTATTCATTTTTCGGGGGCCAACTTACTAACTTTAAACCTTGCCTGGGGTGATCTTGGTTCAGTACACCCGAGAAAATAAAGCACCCATACATTGACCTTCTATAAACAATTAGAACGCAGGAGTTTCATAATACATGTGAATGATGGTTTTTTGTAGTAAACAAATATTTGCAAGTGAATTTTACTGAATGTTTTTCAGCGTGTCTTTATTAGGCTGTGGATTAAGTAATCCAACCACATGACAATAAAAAAATCGTTTGAGATTCCCCCAGTATATACCCCCTTCCTATTTCATTTGAATTTCAACTTTAAACTTAAATGTACACATCTTTGTTTACATATTCAATTCAATATTTTCCCCATAATTATTTGTTTGGTGAAATTATTAATTGACATTAAAATATTCTTATATTTCTCAATAGAAATATTCCATACCAAGTTTTGCTTCAAAGTTTGGTTTCCTAATTTGCTGAATATTTAGTGGAATTAAGTTTTAATCTATTTCCAGCTGTTTTCTTTAATTAAAACTTATTTAGTTACAGAAGCAAACAATAAAAGTATTTTTGAGATTTAAAAAAAATATAATAACCTTCACAGAAACACATTTGCTCGTTTCTCCTAAATTTAGATTGGAATTGTGGAGGAAGAAGAGAGAGAGAGAGACATACTTAAGAAAATTATTTAATTTAGCTTAACAATTTGTAAAGATTTATCACCTAAGTTCCGATAAATAAATAATTGAAAAGTAAACGATTTTAAATAATAAATCAACAATCAACTCGAAAAATTCTTATCTGTATACATTATCAAAATTATTGGTTCTGAAATTAAAGTATGCACATTATTGCTTAAAAAATTTCATTTCTGTTCTGTATTCAAAATAGTTAAGTTTGTATTGCATCTACTAGACATAAAATTTTTTCAGATTAATGAAAACGTACTTCATAAGCTTATTATGAAGGTGAGACTAGTTTTTTACAATGAAACGGAGGACGAAAAATTTAAGAAAAAATTCCAACGTAAATGTATGAAACATTTTATTAATTTAAACAAAAATATGCTAATTACACTTACGTTCTTTTTAATTATTTATTTAAACGAGTATTTTTCTATTGAATTATTTTTTGTCAACATGTTATTTTCTAAGATATCGGAAATTTCGGAGCAAAAAATATCCTTCTTGCTAAATTTTACGGTATATATATAAGCACTGTAGAGCTAATATATTAACATTCAATCTTGACTTCTCACTTGTCCAAAATTCATTACCAACTGTATAAACTCTTTCAACAGCTGTATTAGTTCCAGGGCAGCACAAAGTAAATTCAACAAGAATGACTAAATTTTAATATGGAATATGTTCATTTTTGAAATGGTTTAAATATTTTCACCCATCTTTTACCAATTTCAACATGTTGATTTTCCAGTTGTTCTAATTTATTAGAATTTAAATATGTGTGTGTTTTCAGCCTTTTTTCTTCTTCAAACAGACAGTTGTCATCGATTTTAATATCAGGCATTTCTTTCTATAAAAACCAAACACAATTTTATATCTCTTCCTAATTTACGTGCGATGACGTCAAAAAATACCATTGACAACTGTTTATTTCCTGTGATGTTTCTTTCAGACCATTCTTCGACATATTGGAAACATGTTTGGTTCATCTCTGAATACAGAGATTAACAGATCAGCTTTAAAATATTGAAAAGGAGGACAAGTAGGAAGACATTTTTCGAGGAAGGACATAATCCATAAAAGGAAGATGGTTAGTCACCCTATAATATATTATGGAGATATTCCTCTTTTAGAATCTCAGAAATTATTAATATATCGTAGAGATAATCTTTCGAAATCAGAAACACTATTTATGAAAAAGCTTGAAGGCTATTTTGTTTACGCTTCGGGTAAGCGTGTCTCGGACAACACGCGTATTTTTAGTTCCTGTAATTAAATATTAAATAAAAAAACATAATTATATTTGAAATGTGCCTATCGATCTGAGGAATAATGTGTATTTTATGCAAACATAATTTCAAAACTATCAATCAATTGCTTGAATTTTTCATTAAAAGGACGTCTAATTTCTTAGAATTGCATCCCCGTATCTTACAAAACCGTGTTTCGCTCCTCACGTGTGGCACACGTGTACAACCCAAATATACATCGAATCTCAAAAAAAAAAAAAAAAAAAAAACAGACTACTTCAATCTTAGATATAGATAACGATAATTTGAATTTATTCTTCAAACTTTACAATGATGAGGAAAAAAATTGCCGTTAATGTCCCATTCAAAATCCAACGAACTTCTTGAATTAAACCCCAAATGTTACATGGTTTATTATTGGAAAGAGGAAGGTTTATTTAAGTCTATTTTTGAGCACAAGAAAGGAATTTTGAGTTTTTGCATTTGATTGACGTATGTCAAGTTGGTGAATGATAAATACAAGCAAACTAGAAGTGGAACTTTAGTTTCTGTCGCAAAAAGACATGTTTTTGTGACGCGATTTCTTGTAACATGTCAATCAATTACGGGGAAAAGTCCCTATGACGTAAATTTAATAGAATTGAGATAATTATGGATAGATTTATAGTTCATATCGTATTTGAACAAAATATAGTTGGTATCACTTTTTTTCTTTGATATACAAGAATATATTCTTGACAAAATTTAAAGGTCATGACTCCTAGATGTCATAAATACGGAAAATGTATTATATAAAAAATCTTATCAAGACCAGTTTTATCCTTAATATGAAATGTTAAAGGTGAAACCATTAGCAGTTACTGCGAAATCATTGCTATAGTTTATAAAGTTATAAAACTTTTTCGTTAATGAATACATTTTATTCTCGATCTCTGACATTTATACTAAAAATAGCCTGACATTCAACATATAATGGCATTACTTCGCGAATGATTATAAAAGTTTAATTGTATGAAAGATTTCTTAGTGCAAGGGTCAGCAAACTTGAGACAGAAGAGCCAATATGTACGTGAAACAAGTCAAACTATCAAAGAGCCCCAAAAAAGAGAGCCTTATTATTAAAGAGCCTAAGCCAAGGGTGGCGAAACTTTATGGATCAACGTGCCATTTTTTCAAAGGAAATTCTGATTGAGGTATACATGTGCCGTCAACTTATTTTGACTTGTGATTATAGGGAAAATAATAAAACACTAAATACTAACAACACAAAACTCTTTATTTACTACAGAAAAATACATTTTGTATTTATAGTAGTAAACGTTTTAGTTAAACTTGTAAGTCAAATTATATAAAGTAATATTAGTGGGATTTCTGATGTTGCAGATTAGATGACAAATAACTTGTATTAGCTGAGATTAGATGTTACTTTTAGCAGAATGCAAGCTGAATCGGAGTCATCTGCCAAAGGGTTTCTAAGTGAGTCTTTAATGTCATTCATTTCTAGAAATAATGCCCCGTAGGCATAGGCCGATGAAAAAACAGCAAGCGCATGCTTCTTTAAACAGTTTAACGTATCTAGAATCGAATTTTATTGTTTCCAAAATTTGGTTACTGGTATTTTTACTTATATTGCTTGTTAATCTTTCTGTTTCAATGAATTCCCTAACCTTTTCCTTGTTTCAATAAATTTTTGTATCCATATCGAACTAGACTAGAGATCAATAAGTTGCATTTTAAATTCTTTAATTTCAAACGTCGAATTGGGACAAGTTCGGGTAATCAAATGATGTCACAAATCAGGGTACATAATAAACTTGAGCGTTTCTGATAATTCTTTGGACTGAGAAAATCTCACTGAAAATTCCTTGATTGAAGAATCAATTACGGTTCATCGCTTTGATCGGTGGCGTGCCCAAAATTTTGTGCCGCGTGCCATCAATGGCATGCATGCCAATAGTTCGCCACCCCTAGCCTAAGCTGTTGGCTGCTTGCATACGCTTACCCTGGAGGGCTCTGGTAGAGGCTATCATGCCTCTCGATCTCCAATCAAAATCTTTTATTACATTTGAATATAATTTCATCCAAAGATTACATTTCTTTCAAAACAAAGTACTACGAATGATATTTTTATTTCTGTGTATCAATGCAAAAACAACCACTGTGAAAATTTCATAATGTCGTGAATTTAAATACCATGCTTCGCGAAAGAAATTCTGAGTCAATACCTAAGGCCCCCAAAACATTAAAAGTTGAAATTATTTTTGGTTGTTATTGCAGACCGAAGTCATTTCAACACTTTTATTAACCTTAAAGCTTGTCATAAAATACAGAATGTTTCTATTACTTCTGTAATATGGAGAGGGGGTTAAGAGCATCCTCTTTTGTCCAAAACCATGAGTACACTCGAACTCATCTATGTACTAAGAATAAACGTTGTTGGAAATGGTTTTCAATTACTGTAAAATCCGGCGTATAACGCCCACCTATCCTTTTAAGCAGCATTTTTTAATGTTTAGGTACATTCGTCGTATAACGTGCATCCCTCTTTTTATGAAGAAACTCGAAATGTACGTACGCAATGTTCGAATGTTGAGATCATCTATTCGAGATATTTTTCCAAGCTTTAGAAAAAAATAGTATACATCTAGAACTACACACAACCCTTTGAGTTCATTAGATGTATCGTTTCTTTGAAAAAAAAACAGTATTTCTGTATAATTAGAAGTATAATTGTTTTATTCTATGCTCATCTATTTTTTTACTTGTAAAGCTATTATTTTTATACCCGGTGCATAACTCGCACCCGTAAATTTTGACCACAGTATGCGTGTTCAAAATGCTCGTTATACGCCGAATTTACCGTATATATATATATATATATATATATATATATATATATATATATATATATAATTCTCTACAAACAAGATATAAATTAATTAATCACATTCGAAAAAAACACATAGAGAGTAGAAAGATCATACAATGAAGGACACTTCAGCAACCGAGATTAAAAATTATAAAATGGATGCTGCAGTATTATAAACATTGCTGACTTAGGACAGCTAATATATAAAATAATTTACACAAAAGTGGGGTTGAACATGTTTTTTGGCCAGCCAACTTTCCCCCTTTATGTAAATAATACTGAGCAAAAACCTATTGAAAGTAATGGATAGGAATATCTAAATCCGTTACAAGATAGAGGTAACTTACCTAAAAATTGCACTTGAAAATGCAGATCCCGTGCTAAATCTAAGTGCAATAGAGAAGTTATTGCCAGATTCTGGACCCTAATGCAGATTCAAACCATGTGAATGTCTGAAATGTAGCACTTAACAAAAGTATAAAAAGAATAGAAACAAAAATTAATAAGAGAGTTACAAATTACCATAACTTTAGTGACACTAGAGTATATATGAATTAAATAATATATATATATATATATATATATATATGTATATATATATGTATATATATATATATATATATTATTTAATTCATATATACTCTAGTATATATATGTATATATATGTATATATATATATATATTATTTAATTCATATATACTCTAGTATATATATATATATGTATATATATGTATATATATATATATATATATATATATATATATATATATATATATATATATATATATATATTGTATTATAAGATTCATATATTTCAATTTTTCAATTGATAATTGTGATTGATTTTATATATTTAAATATATATATATATATATACATATATATATATATATATTTAACTTGGTGAATAATTGATTTTCATTAATGGCAAGACGCTTGATTCTCTTCATAAAAAGCTTTGTGAGTAAAGAAATTTTGTTAAATTATTTTTTGAAAGATACTTTTCTTATGTAATTGTTTTAGCATTTTTCTACTTTTCTTACGTAATTATTTTGTGATTTTTCTGCATTAAGAGTTTGGGAGAGTTTGTTACATAATAGTAGTGAGTGGTTTTATCATGCTCTCTGAGTTATCCATACTCTGAAGTTGTTTATTTTATTTTATTTGGTTTTCCTACCGAGTTGCAAAAAGGGGGAAAGTTGGCGCCTTCAAACTAGTTTAACCCCACTTATTCGGTCCTAAGTCCGAAATTGCTTTCTAACTCGCTAGGTTCTTCTTTTTGTAGTTTTTTTATTTCTCTATAATTTTGTTCTTCATGTTCAGCTTTTTATATTTTTATTACGCTATTTCTTGTTATGTTCTTTATATATTATTTCTTGTTTTTGATATATAATACATATTTCTTTTATATATATATATATATATATATATATATATATGTATATATAATTTATGTATATATATGTATATATATATGTATATATAATTTATGTATATATATGTATATATATATATATATATATATATATATATATATATATATATATATAATATTTTATACTATCTATTCCCTAGCTACTGCTGCTACTATCACAAGAATCTTGACTTTTTTTTTTTTGAAAAAAGTATTTTTTTTATAATTTATACATCCATAAAGAGTTATAAAAATAATTTCATTTTACGTATTCGCTTTAATGAAATCATAAGTAAAAAATTTTTAAAAATCAAAAAGCAATATATATATATATCCGAACGTAGTTTTTTTTAGATGCCTTATTTTAATTTAAAACTACGAAACAAATTTTGTAGGTAGTTGGGGAAAAGGGCACTATAATTCAACACTAGGACTTTGAGCGACGGACCTCGATACCCGAGCTAGTACTTCCCTCTCCTAAGTACCACATCAACGGGAGGACATTGAACCTCGACGCCCTCCGCACGCCAAGTCTTAATTGGTACCTGAATTCAAAACCGTGACACTCCAACTAAGCGTTCGTGACCATAGCCACTAGGCAACTTCGGCTACAGGTAGGTAGAAAAAATTTTTTACCTCTGTTACACATTTTCGAATTTTATATAAGCAAACATGTGAAGATCCCCTTGGATCTCACTTTGAGAACGAGAATGATTTGGAGTCAGATAAGAGCCAGTAGCCATTTTTATAAATAACTTTCTTTATTTGGTTATCTTTTCCAAATAGCATCAAAGACTTCTAATAACAAATAATTTAAAATAGTAATATGAGGTTTAAAAGGGGCTTTCCTTTAAATTAACTTAAATATTTAATGATCCAATTAATTAACAATTAGAATATCGATCACGCAGAGATTACCACGATAAGAGATCCCAAAATTATATTCAATAATGTTCCTATTGAACATTTAACTTTAATCTCACTCCTAATATAAAGCTTTAATGAGGCTTTAAATATAAATCAATATTTACCACACTGAATTTCAACTCTTCCTGAGATTAATTTATCCAACTAGAAATCTTCAATAATAAATCTAACTTCATTATTATACCTTTCTGTTTCAATCTCTCTCTCCTACTGCTCCTTGCTTTACTATTCCATTTGACTTAAATACTTTATCTAATCTGAATAACAAGGAATCCTGTCCTCTTTTTGGAGCTGATTGGAAATAGGTAGGGGAATTAAATTTCCCTAAAAAAGACGACTCAGAAGGTTAGTGATAAAGTTCCGTATAGGTTTGTCACAAACATAAAAGTGTTCTTTCTTTCTTTCTTTGTTTTTTTTGTATCTTTGCAGTAAAAAAATGCTCTGAAATGCAACGACGATTGTGGAATGAAATTTGTTTTCGAAAAAGAGCGTATCAGTAAATATATTTCTTAAAATTCTTTAAAAAGCACATTTAAAATTAACAAAGCTGTCATTGAAGTTTTTCAAAACATCTTAAAACATGTTTTATCTTTATCTTATATCATCTCACAGAAAACGTGATTACTGAAATCGTGACAGAATTTCAAAATAAGGCTTACAAAAAAAGCATTATAATATTTTTATAAGAAAAAATTGAGCAAAATTTACAAAACCAGACGGATTTTATATTTATAAATTACCTTTAAAACTTATTAAAAAAGATGTCAAGGTCTGTAAAAAATTATTTTGCACCATTAATAGTAACGCAATGCAATTTTTCGGCATACAAGCATTAAAAATAAGGTCTTTAAATAACACAACCACCTTAAATTTAACTCATAAAATCTTCTTTTTGAAGTACCCAGACAAAATGGCCAACCAAATTACTTCATACCAGCTCAACAAAAATTTGTTTCGTCTCGAAATCTTACAAAATCAAAATTTTTCGTCACCGTTAGCATACAACACACGTCCTAACTTTATGCAATCACGATTCCGAACACGTGTAAGCTTGCAATCACCGGCACAACGCCATTAAGTCACTGCCAGACAAAAGAAAAAGAAAAATACCAGACCCTTGACCGCATCGACCATCGGTCGGTCACTCCAACCCTGACCGGTAACCAGGTGGATGGGATGGAGCTCACCTTGGACTCTTGCTGACCATCGGCGAGCTATTCCTAGAGCAAGGTCAAACGGATCTTTCTCTTGACCTCCTGCCTTACTGACCTGGAAGAAAAGGTTTTAAAAAGGGAAAGGAAGACGTTTGATGCAATGTGGAGGGATATAGCTGTCGGGCGAATAATAATAATAATCAAAAAATAACGAGACGGGCTTGGGAAAAGTGATCTCTATCTGGAACACCCGATTTCGAGCACATTGTTTTGAATCCCTGGGAATCGATGGCTCGAAGATTTGCTTTCCCTTTCTTTGAGGTAAAGTAATACCTTTGATATTTGAGTATTTAAGCATCATAAGAGTATTCTGTTATCGTTTTTCAATTTCTACTATTAGTTCACAATCTCCCTGTGTATATATATATATTGTTCAATTTTTCAATCGTTAATAAAATACTTTCTATTTACCCACCGACCGGCCCCGGTCTGCGGCCCGGGGGCTGGAGATCACTGCACTATAAGCTACCTCGATCCAACTTTTTTAATTCAAAATTTTATTAAATGGAAAGCTACTAAAGCCATTCCTGATATAGAAATGTTTAAATTATAATTTATAGAAAAGAAGAAAAATGTGCAACACAAAACATCTTTTTTTAATTCTTACTATCAGTTCACTCTCTCTCCAACAAAATTTATACATATCTTGCTAAAATTTTCAATCCGTAATAAAATACTTTCTATTCATCCATTCAAGTTCAAATAAATTTTTCAAAATTTGTAGTGAATGTCACTTGATATTAATACAGTTTTTTCAAATATTGATTAATTAATTAAATTAATTTAATGAATAAAAAGAAACAAAAATAATAGTTCAGCACCATATATAAAAAGGAAAATCTCTCGTTGTGTCCCTGTAGCGCAATGAATAGCGCGTTGGACTTTTAATCCAAAGGTCGTGGGTTCGAATTCCACATGGGATGGCCTAATTTCTGAGAATGTATAATTCTTTTTACTGTACTATTTTTTGGAATAATTAAATTTAATGAATGAATAAATAGTAACAAAAAAATAAAAATAATAGTCCAACACACACAATATATATAGAATGAGTGAGTGAATATTAACGTCTCACTGTTCAGCTACTCGACGACTTTACAATGTATAGAAAGGAAAAGGGAAAATCGCCTTTTATTTTTCCACTTAATATTGCGATTCTGTGATATGCATATAGATATTTATATTAATTTAATTATTTAATGAAAGGAACTAAAATAAAATGTTTTTTTTTGTTGACCTAAGTAGGAATTGACTTAAAAACTTTTTTTATTTTACATATTTATTAATTTCACAATTTGAAAAAACAGATGCGGTAAGTATAGTGTAATACATTGCTGATTTTCTGTTTTACGTTTCTTTCCTTCCATGTAACCATACTTTTCAGACACCCTCTCTCTCTCTCTCTCTCTATGTAATAATAATATTCTAAATCATTAAAAATAACTAGCTTAAAGCTTAAATTAGTGGCGTACCCGGACCTTTCTTATGGGGAGTAAACATTCTAAAGAACACGTTGATGAAAGCTAGGAAAGTATTCTTTACAGTGTAAATTTTAAAAAAAATTTATCTATGGAGGTTGGATGCTTCCCCCCTCTTGTGTTAGCCACTGACTTAACATCAAATAAGAAATATAGTGAAATAGTTGTTTATATGTTTGCGTGTGTAAAGAAAAAAACATTAAGATAATTTCGACAAAATTTAAACCATCTTTGAAAAAAAGGGGAAGGAAGTGCCGTATTTCTGGAAAGAGTATTACTTCAAAGCTCCACATTACAGTAATAAACTTCCCACCAAAATAAACTCACACAATGTACTTCAGCACGTACTTTAACATTTACTTTGATACCCATGTTAATGAACGGCTATCTGTTTTTATAGTCAAATGGCAGTTTAATGGCTTTTAACATGTTGTCGAAATGTTCTCATAAAATGGAATAAAAATTTACAAGTCATCACATATTGTGTTGGAGGGAAAGTTCTGTCGTATATATTTTAAACAGACAGGTGATTTTTCTTGTAAATAAAAAAAAAACATCAGGCTAGTGAGTCATTCGGTTTTTTTTTAGCTGCTGTATAATATAAAAATATGCTATATATTTTCTTTAAAATACGACAGAACTTTCCCTCCAACCCGATAGTTTGGATTTTATACATTTAATTTTTAGAGATAACGCTTTCGATATTTTTAAGATCATTTTCAGTTATCGCTTATACTCAACACACAGTTTTTTAAAAATTAAGTATTTTTTCAGAAATTTTATTGGGTTAATAGGTTTTTAGTATATTCGGGATGTAACTAAAGATATTTAGAGCAAGGATCTTTAATTCTTAACGACTAAGAGAAACTCCCCCACGCCATTTTGAAATTGGTAGCTGTCCATTTAATCTTATTTGTAATTTTTATAAAGAATTTTAGCATAAAACGCAATTAAACAAACGAGAAAACGTTTTTTTTCCCTTTAAAAGAACTGTCAAATCATTTGGCGCCAATGATAAGACATTAACAGGGGGTATGCTCTGTTATCATTTACGTGTACTGTGTCGTGTAAAAATATATTACAGTATTTTCTCACATGTTTTATGTTATTCGGTAACTATAATTTTGTGCAATAATAAAGTATATTTGAACAAATGAAAAAAAAACGAGCCTGAAAAGGCTGTACGATTCAAATTGCATTGACACATTGATCGAAGGAAACTACACTGTTATGTATTTTTCTTATGATTTTTATTTATTTTATTTCTAAGCAAACGAAAACAAACAGTTACTGATTAATATTCACTCATAGCAACATTATGGTCCTGTAAGCTTCAAAAAATATTCGCCTTTCCAAAACTCACCAGTTTCGTTAACTGAATGCCAAACAGTTTAACACTGAATTTTAAATCCTTGCAAAAGCGTATGCTATATATATGTATTATATTATTTTAACAATATTTTCTCGTATAAGAAATGTACTGCAACATTTATTATAATAATTCATATAAAATCACCACTGAGATTGTTCTTGTACTTAATAGTAACTAAACAATAGTTATTCTTACACTTATTAACAAGTTATCAATAATTATTTTAGCATCTAATTAATATAAATAATTTCTATTCATTGAAATGTTCTAAGAAAAAAAAATCCCTTACACCACTCAATAAATTCAGAAAAAGATAAATCATCTTTTGGATGTATTGTAGCAATTCAATATATTTCTAACAGAAAATATTAAATGATATTGCTAATTAATGTTGCACTGTAAGGCAACACAAGGGCTATATTGGCGACGGACCTCGTAACCTTGAAATTTGGACAAGTGGAGAGGACGACACCTGAGCTGGCACCCCTCTCCAAACTACCACATCAACGGATGGACATTGAGCCTCGACAGAATTAAAGTGCTTTAGCCCCTCTACATGGTGGTTATTCATTGGCACTAAGCTCGAGCTCGTGTCATACTGGACATGTGTTCGTGATCATGTCCACTAAGCCAGGGCTTGCCAACATTTTTATCTCCGCGAACCGGACAACGTTTAATAATTTTACCGAGACTCACTAAAGGGGAGGACGTTGATTGTTTATAATTCAGATTGGTTTGATTTAATAATCTTAATTTTATTGGAATCTACAATCTGAGAGCACAACGACGGCCTTATTGTGCTCTCAGATTGTAGATCAGCTCTTGAAGCAATCAAGGAAGGAAAAATGGGGTTCACCCAAGAAATAAATTCATTTCTATTCTCCATTGGTGAATTGGGCAAATCATGTACCCTCCAGTGGACCCCTGCTCATGTTGTCATCGAAGGGAAAGAGATGGCCGAGATTCCCTTGCGAATGAAGTCAGAACTATTGAGCCTGTAACTTCATCTACTACGGTCTTTGATACCAACGTAGTCGCAAACCCAAGAAAAAAAAATATCGCTGCCAGAATTAAGTTGTAGACGAGAAATAACGGCAACAATAAATAGACTTAGGACAAAACACTTTAAGGGCATGAATATTCTGCCCGATGGTTCCAGATCATATGTGGAATGCAGGCACTGCCCATGCACGCAACTGTATCCCAAATACCTTTGTAACTGTCCTTCCATTGTTGGTGGGGGCTGCGGTAGCCCAGTGGTTATGGTATCGAATCATGGCAGGCATGTCACGAGTCCTAGCACAGTACCACTAAAGACCCACCTTGTAGGGCAGCGATGCACGTTAAATCTGTCTAGAGCTCAAACGTCCTCCCGTGGGTATGGTGTGGTTGTTAGGAGAGGGGGTTCCAGCTCAGGTGTCTCCCTCGTCACTTGACCGTGGTTCAAATTTACAAGGTACGTTGCCAAAATCCCTCATGTAGCTGTAAAGTGTGACGTTAATATTCACTCACTCACTCCATTGTTGGTGCCCTTTTTAAAATAGACAATGTCTGCAGCATGGACATTCTTTACTCGGATCGTGCCATGGATGTTGCCATGGCAGTGATTCACGCCTTTGGCAATATTTGACTTTTCCTTTGGCTTTATTATTACAACCTCTGCATTTTGTCATACACGACAACAACAACAATTTAATTGTATTCGCGAATATGCCTTCAAATAAAATAAAGTTACACCAAAAAATTAATATAAAGCGATTTAACATGGAATGTAAAATTATTTCCATGGGAACCCAAGAGAAATACTCCACAGTAAATAAAATGGAAATAACTTAAATGTTCATTGTGCAGTCCAGTACTGTTTGATTCTTTGCCCGGAGGGTTGGGGATCACTGGACTAAGCTACCTCGGCAAACAACCAACGTACTTAATTCAAAATTTTATTAAAATTATAGCTACTAAAGCCATTGCTGATATAGAATGTATAAATTCAGTAGCGCACACAGGAATTTTTCAAGGGGGTGGGGGGCAAGGGGCGACCATTCTCGTATCATGCTCCAATACACCACCCAACATATTCTTTTGATTTTGTCGATTTCCGGAGGAAAAAAAGGCAAAAACTTATTACTGAATAAATAATTAGCATTCATTGATTAAAATTAATTATTAATAACATATAATTAATTAAATTTTACGTGTATATACATAGGATTAAAATCAATCGAAAATAATCAACGGCATTTGTGTGGGGGAGGGAGTCTCGGAGAGGGGCCCCCTCCCCCCTCAAAAGCCCTGGATTTTTTTCGATCAATACTTGTGCACGCCACTGTATAAATTATAATTAGAAGATCAACATCTTTAAAAAAAATCAAAATATTTATTAAATATATATAGAAAAGAAGCAAAAAAATATACAACACAAAGCATCGTTTTTTTAATTAAATTTTCAATAGTTCTAACATGGTTATTACATCTGAACTAAGACATACATTCACATACATTTCATAAAATATGTATTACAATCTAGTCACAAATGAGAAACGCTATTTCAAAATGTAAATGACGTCACATGAGTGTGTGTTTTGTCATTCATATCTTTAATAAAATGCATACAATAGTTCATTGATATTCAAGGGCAACTTTGAACCCTGAGAATGGTCTTAAGCATTGTATACATGCAGGTTTCCTCGCGTTTCGGGACATTGTTTCTAAATTATCTTTTAAAAATTTTGAACAACAATATAATAACTCGGAACAGGAAAAGAAAAAGAACAATGTTTAACGCCACAAAAAGTGATAAGATTCAGATTCTAAATGGGAAAACCTATGTAAAAAAGCATTGAAGACAGTGGCGCACACAGGAATTTTTCAGGGGGTCCGGGTTGGAAAGTTCACCATTCTTGTATCATGCTCCTTTTGATTTTGTCGATTTTCGGGAAGAAAACAGAAAAAAAACTAATTTTTGAATAAATAATTAGCATTAATTAATAAAATTAATCATTAATAACAAGTAATTAATTAAATTTTACGTACTATATGCTTAGAATTATAATCAATCGGAAAAAAAATCAAGGGCTTTTGGGGGGAGGGTCCGGACCCTCAGCCCCCCCTTGTGTGCGCCACTGATTGAAGATAATATGGGAAAAATAATTTATTTATTAGAGAATCAAAACTAAGAAATTAAAAAAAAAATGTTTGTTAAAATTAAAAGGTATTTGAATGCTACACGTTGCACTCTATGTTCTGTTAAATAACTTCTAAAACAACGAGTTTGATGCGACCTTTTCTCTACTTTTTTTTAGAAACGTAAATAAGAAGGGAATTTTTTAGAAGGGCAAAAATACGATTGGGAAAATTAAATACAATTTGGTTCATTTAGTCTTATTTGAATACAGTGGTTAGGTAATGATGTATCTGTGCGAATTTTGTTAATAAATTTAAGTTTTTCATCTAATCAACCGTTCTTATTTTCTTGGCATTTTTTTTCAGAACAGAAATAATTGCAACAAATATTATTGCATGTTTTGAGTGTGATAAATAAGTAATGCCTTCTCCAATTATAAAATATGTAATTTTTCACAAATTTTTTGTTACACATTAATTTTATAACAGTTTGGAGACAAAATTACATTTAGCCCTCTCACTGCGCATCCCGCGATTGCCGCGGGTGGCGTAGATGTAGCAAAATTTGCGTTACCCGCGATTTTTACGGGTATGTATGTCGCAGGAAAATGATGAGGTTAGGACTTTCATCGAATCCCTAAAAGAGATGATCCATTCACACAAGATATTAACAATAACATCTCTTTGAGGTAATTTCCCTGATGTAAGTAAGTGATTTGATCAAATCCCCAAACTTTTTTAGTGAAATGATGAAATGAACAAGTCAGCCATTTTTTTTAAAGATATTGGGTTGATATTTAGGGAATCGAGATAATACTACCTGTATGGTTAGGAAGCACAAGGATTCGACCTCCCAGGTGTCTCTCCGCCCCCCACCTGGGCAGCATTTTGCCAATGCAAATCCTGAGTAGTTCATTTCATCATTTCACTGAAACAGTTCAGGGTTTGATAAAATCACTTAATTTCATCATGGAAATGACCTTGAAGAGACGTTATTTTAACATCTTTCAGGATTTGCGTTGTCAAAATGCTGTCCGGGGGGGAACACCTGGGGGGATCTAGTCCTTGTACTTCCTAACCATACAGGTAGTTCTATCGATTCCCTAATCAACCCCATTTCTTAAAAAAAATGGCTGACTTCTTCATTTTATCATTTCACTAAAACAGTTCGGGGATGTGAACAAAATAAGTTACTTACATCAGGGTTGATTGATTGATTGATTGAATATTAACGTCACACTGTTCAGCTACACAAGGGCTTTTGGCGACGGACCACGTAATTTTGAACCATGGTCAAGTGACATGGACGACACCTGACCTGGCACCACTCTCTCCTAACTACCACACCACACCAACGGGAGGACGTTTCAGCTCTCGACAGATTTAACGTGCATCGCTGCCCTACACGGCGGGTCTTTAGTGGTACTGGGCTCTAACTCATGACATACCTGCTATGGTCCGATACCCTAACCGCAGCCCCTACTTACATCAGGGAAACGACCTCAAAGAGACGTTGTTTTGACATCTACTGTGAATTGATATCTCCCTTGAAATTCATGAAATTCCTAATTTCATTATATCCTTGCGACATGTATATTTTCCAACTTTTTAGTCGTGCAATCCATTCTGTTCCTGTTTGTTTTCATTTATGTTTTTGTGCTCATATTTTGAGGATCTAAATCTATATTTTAAAATAAAAAGTCTTTTGCAAAAATATTTAGAATATTTAAACTCCAAAATGTAGAATTAATATGTAGATTTGAAATACGTAATGAAACAATGAGCAATTTTCGAAACTACTTTGAAAAAATAGCTACGCAGCGAGGGGCTTAAGCTCGTATGTTTGTAAAGGCTGTAATGAGAGGGGGAAAAAACTAGATTGATATAAAATAAGCAAATAAATAAATAAATAAAAATATTTTGATCAAAAGTGTATTTTAAAATTATGTACATACGTTTTTAAAATTTTTTTATTAAATGATTTATTATTAAAGTTATATGTACCGTAAAATCCGGTGTATAATGCGCACTTCTAACGCAAAAAGTAGCATCGCAATTTACGGGGTGCTGTTATACACCGGGTTTAAAAATGAAAGCCTTAAAAATGAAAAAAAGAAAATGAGTATGAAAAGATTTAGACTTGTATTTATATCTATATTCTGTTTATTTAAAATAAATTATGTACTTCATGAAGTTAAAGAGAGCGACAGTGTTCTAGAAATATGCTATTTTTTCAAAAACTTTGACTAATACCTCGAATGGAAGACTTCAAAACATAAGAGCATTACATACGCAATTTTCAGATTTCTTATAAAAAAAAAGGGAGATGCGCGTTATACGGCGAATATAACTAAAAAAAATTTTTCAAAAAAAAAAAGAAACTTGAAAGTAAAGTTGCGAGTCACAAACGCCGGATTTTACTATACGTATAACGCTACTAAGCATCATATTTTCAAAATAAACTATACTTATTCCCCCTAAAAAGTTAATACACATCTTTTCAAAATTCTAAGCTGCAATATACCAAAACCTGAAATATGAGCACAAGCAATTTTGCCAGATTTGCTCAAGTTTCAAACAAGTATGTAATCAATATAAGATTAAGTATTTAAATTTTGTTTGATTTAAGTGACCTTCATACCTATGTATTCACGCACAATTTTCTAGAAAGTAATTTATAAATATTTAATTATTTATTTCCTAAAATAAGTACAAAATTGGCATTTACTGCGATTCGAACTTTTGAAAGTAATCTTGGGTAAAAAAAAGTTGTAACAAAAACTTAGCATTTTAAATTTAAATGCTGATATCGATTATATAATATTGACGTGTAATAATGCTAATTACTCTGTTTTAGCTTTAGAGAAAAAAATATTCTTTCCTCATATAAAAAATTATTGAAGGTATCTTAAATAATAAAAGTTTACTTGCGTAATTTTTGTGAGCTTCAGCTGCATATTTAATTTCTTTAAATTTTTGAATTTATTCAACATAATTCTTTCAGGCAATATATACTAATATATTCACTAAAGAGTTATCCAAAAATTCAATACATACATTCTCTTTTTAAATTAAAGAGTGAAATTACATTGAACAACTAAAATAAAATAAATATGTCATCAATTCCTTCTTAGGTCAACAAAGAAAAATTTTATTTTAGTTACTTTTTATTAAATTGTTACAGTTAATATAAATGTGTATATACATATGACAGAATCACAATATTAAGTGACAAAACAGAAAGTGATTTTCATCGCAATTTTCCTTTCTATGTAGGGTGTTGGACTATTTTTTTTTATCATCCATTAATTGAATTTAATTATTTTAATAAAATAGTATAATAAAAAAGAAATCACATTTGCAGAAATTAGGCCATCCTAGGTGGGATCCGAACCCACGACCTTTGAATTTGAAGTCCATTGCTCTCCAGGGACACGACGACCAATTTTCTTTTCTGTATATGCTGTTGAACTATTATTTTTGTTTGTTACTATTTATTCATAATTAAATTTAATTAATGAATAATTATTTGAAAAAAACTGTATTGACATCAAGTGTCATCCACTACAAGTTTAAAAAATGTATTTGAACTTGAATGGATCAATAGATAGTATTTTATTAACGATTAAAAATTTGAACAAGATATATATAAATAAATATATATAGGAAAAATGCGAACTAACAGAAGGAATTGAATTATGATAATAAGTAAGTATAGTAATCTTCTGTGTAAAAAAATGATTTTTGTTCTTACTTTTCAAAAACTAACAATACTCTATGTTTGTGGTATCTGTAATCAGTGATTTATACCTATACTTACACACACACTCTCACGCGCGCGCACGTATTTGCAAGAATTTTTGTACATTACTAAATCGTATAATCCAGCGGTACTCAACCTTTTTTTCTGCTGGGCCGCACACATATGTCAGCTATTTCACGCGGGCCGCATACAATTATTAGTTATTTCACGCGGGCCGCATACATGTTAGTTATTTCACTCGGGCCGCATACAATTATTAGTTATTTCACGCGGGCCGCATACATATGTTAGTTATTTCACTCGGGCCGGAACATGAGGATAAAGGAGAGAGAGAGGAAAGAAATGCTTTAAAACCAAGATAACATTGGAAATTTAAAATGTAAAAAATTAATCAAAACATTATAACTCCTGTTTTGCCTTTTTTTAATTATTATTTTTTATATTTTTTTGTCACTAACACTATATTAGAAGCATTTAAGAAACACTTCTTCACAATTTCTGCATCAGTAAACGGTTTCACATGATTACCAATAATATAACAAACTTCATAGGATGTCTTTGTTACCGCTGTGATATTGCCACTGACAAAACGCTTTGTTGCTGTTGCAAAGATTATTCAAGAAAGCCTATTTATCACCTCTTGAAAGAGATCTTCGAGGAAAAGTTTCACTGAATGATTTTCATGTTTATTTGTATTTAATAAATACAGCACTTTCGTGACAAATCAAATAATTACTGATCCTACTTACTTGTTTTTAACTACAAAATAGTCAACCTCCCAATCGTCTTGAAACGATATATATTCATTGAATATTTTTCGCTTGCAAGATATGAAAGATAGTTATAAACTATTAGTTCAACCCCCATGGAATTGTCGCTATCAATTCGATCCTGTACGACACCGATAGCAAAAAGCAATGTGATATATTTCATTTCTAAACAAAGAATTTCCCACCAAATTTTTAATGCAATGTTCTTAAATAAGTAAATTTCAGAGAGCAATGGACCATAGCCGGGCCACTTAAAAAGGCTCGGTGGGCCACATGTGGCCCGCGGGCCGCAGGTTGAGTATCGCTGGTATATTCTTTTCAAATGAAAAACATAAAAAGTGAAGACTTGAACAATGTCTCGATTGCAAGTTAGCACGTAGACATTTGTGGCAGATGAGTCTTCCAAAGGTGAAGAACGTTGCCATATTATGAGAACTGGGGCATATCCATCGAAAGGTGAAGGTGTTTCACTCCTTTTAAAAACATCACATCAGCATACGAATTTCCAGAACAAAAACATATAAATATCTAATTAAATCTAGGTTAATAAAAAAAGAGTATACTTTCTTAATATATGAGTAATTAATAAAAACAATCCACTCCAAAAGCGCTATGACCGACTCAACTGTCAAATGAAAGTGTCCATTTCACAAGAATACCTCCTCTCAACGCGTTCAAGGTTTTGTTTGCTCTCCAAACACGAGTTTCTTTTTTTATTAATTTGAAATATTTTTTGTTGTTATTTTGTTAGTGGCATCGGACAGAACGATGACAAAACGGTCGAGAAAGGAGTCAAAGACGTGGCCAGGAGGGTAATAAAGGAATGAATGGAAGAGAGAGAGAGTGTGTTAATTCGGTTTTCGGTCCAAGGTCTCAAACGTGCCTCCAAGAGTTCTGGGTCAAGGTCACTACGCCAAGGTAAGGAAAGACGGCAACTGCTGCTGTTTAAAATTGGCTACTTAACTTGTCTTGTTTTTTCTTGCGGTGGGGTTTCTTCTTAACCAGTTTCTCGAAGTAGGATGATTCGAAACATTTTTTATTGTTTTTTCTCAGGTTGGTTGAAACTGGATTGAAAGTGAAGATAAATGCCGAGATATTAGATGCCGTTTCTAAGCTTATGTGATAAAATGATGCAATGACTTGATATACTTCATGTTGCTCAATATGATTTAAATAATGGAACACAGGTAATTATATTTTATCAATGTCATCTTAAGTTAAAATGATTTCATGGAAGAACAAATTATGATATGTAGGAGATTCAAAAAATTTTCTCGACGCCACCGATAAACAATGGCCGGGGGTTTTATTATTTTTTTGAAGGTGCCGGAGATACAATTAGATCTAGAGTTATACTTACGTCGCACTATAAAGGTGCGCGATGGCTATTGGCGATGGACAGTGGAGTTACGTAACCCCCCGCATCGCGGGGGGGAGGGGACCTAAAGCCTGATTGACGTTTATTACATATTAGGGCTTAGGACCCAAAACCTGACTTTACAGGGAGGCCCTAATATTGCCACTGGTAGTGAAGCTTATAATTTTAAACCATGGTCATGAAGAAGTCAGTCAAGCGCTTGGAATGAATCTTTTCAAAGAACAGGAACTATATATATATATATATAAAGTTCGCGAAAGAAATAGCACAGTCTATAGTTTATTTACAATGTTTAGTTAAACTGAAGAAAAAGGAAACTACCTTTCTTAAAATACAAGGAAGTTATTTATGTTTGCGAACAAAAGTAAATTTAACAAAGGTATATCATGGAAAAATTAATAAAATATATTCTAATGATGCGTAAAAAGTCTCCTTATTCCTAAAATACAAGAATAACAAATCATTTCTATATATGTTATATTCTTATATATATTGATCTACAACAGGGGTCGCCAACTTTTAGCTGTGACATGCCAAATCAATCTATTAATATAATTCGCGTGCCATACTCTAGGATATTTTTAAAACAATTCAATTCCTGCGATAATGCATGCAGATTTAAGAGATTAGAGATCTATAATATAGATATTTACAATTTCATTATACATGAATTTTGCATTATTTGAAGATATTGCTTACCTTATAAATGCATATGCAATTTTCTCTCTTCAATTAATTAAATATCTCCAGCATTTACATTCAGTAATTTACAAAATAGCTGTAAATTTATCTTTAGGGTTATTTTTCACAATATTCTTAATTCCGTAAATGTCCATAATTCTGAAGATGTTTGTCAAATAAGGTTCATTACAAATTTATCAACTTCCATCCACTTAAAACGTGACAAATGTGTAGAGTACTGCAGAGTGTGTCGCTGAGAATTGTACCGCAGGCCATAGCTTGTCGATCCCTGATCTACAACAACAAAAACAGCCATGGTAGTCGAGTGGTCATGGTCGGAACTCGTGACTGACGTTTGCAAGCCGCGAGTTCGAGCACCAGTGCCACTGAACACACTCCATATACAGGAGATGATGCACGTTAAACCCAGTGGCACAACGTACACCCCCGCAGCCCCTGCATCATGGTGGTCCCCAGGATTTTATGGGGTGGGGCATAGGAATTTAATGCTTTGAAAATGCAATAAAACACGCTACATGTTTCATTTGACTTTATTGTTAGTTTCCTACTTCCACACAATATTAGAAATTCGAATTTACACAGCTTTAAACACAATATCTGTTAAATGTCGCCCTCCCTTATCAATACACTGATGCAGTCGATTTCGAAAACTTTGAGTCACCTTTTCAAGCATATCGACCGAGATTTGTCAATTTCGGCCCGAATGTTGTTCCTTAGGTCTTCCAGGGTCTTGGAGCGATCTTTGTAAACTAGAGACTTGAGATAAGACTACAGGAAGTAATCAGGAGGGGATAAATCAGGTGAGCATGCATGCCAGTTTACGTCCCCACGCAGGGAGATCATTCTTTCGAGGAAGGCTGTTCTTAAAATATAAATGGAAACCCTGGTCTGGGCTGTGGCCCTACCTTGTTGTAACCGCACGTTGTCAGGATCCCTTTCTTGGAGAGTGGGTAAGAATTGTTGGATCATTGTCACATAATGGTCTGAATTGACACACGAACTCGTTCCCCACTTTCAGGTATTCTAACAGTCTTTAGAGGTCATTTCCTTTCTTTCAGATATTCCCCGTTGCTCGCAAGGTATCCATCCACATTAAAATACATTTCTAGTCAGGAACATGACCTCGTGGAGGAATATCGAAGTGACGACGAAAGGCAAGTTGCACTGCAATCACCGACCGACCATTAAAGAAATACGCTTCCACGGCAAAAGCGCGCTGCTGCCTCCACTCCAATATGTTTGAGACTGAGAATGCAGGGAACACAAATATATCACTACACCTCTTCCACCAAACGCTTCCACACGCCTCTCCTCTCCCTACGACAGTGCTTCTCAAACTTTCAATACTGGCGCCCCCTTTTCAATCACAATTTTTATCGCTCCCCCTTATACATAATAATTTACTGAATGCAATAATAATGCACTTTTACGATAAAGCAACAATATTTATTATAAACCGTACAAATTCATGACATAAGTATTAAATTTTGTATATGTTACTTTTAAGCAAAAAAAAAGTTAAGTAATAGGATAATTACTAAGTTATTTTTCCTTTCTCTGATTTTTAAATTGGAACATATTACAAAATGCGGTGGTTGCTTAGAAGACAAAATATAGATATCAGCTAAATATAGAAAATGAACTCAGAGGGTCAATTTCTTATCTTAAAACTCCTTTCAAAAACTTTGCTCTGTAAGACAAGCCCATGGAAGTAGCTAATAATTATTAAACTTGTTCTTAATTTAGTATTAATTAATTAGTCATAAAATACTCTGTGCACCACTCATACATTAAAAGCAGTGTTTCTCAAACTTTCAATACTGGCGACCCAATTTTCAATCATAATTTTTGTCTCGCCCCCTCCCTGTACAACAATAATGTATTTACTGCAATAAAAATGCACTTTGAGAGAGAGACGCTAAAGTTACAATACGATCTTAATTATAAACCGTACAAATTAATACGATAAGTATATTAAATTTTGTGTATATGTAACTTTTAAGTAATATATATTTTAAGAAAATTACTTAAAATATGTATTACTTAGAATTATGTTATTTTTCTTTCTCTAATTTTTAAATTGGAACAGATCGCAAAATGATGTATTTAATTAAAGAATTATTTCCTTCAGCATTCATTTCTCAAAGTACAAATGTCATTAGAAAAATAGTCTAATCAATGTCTATATCAGTCTCTATCATATCCATCACATCTGGCATTATAGGGTACGTTTGCGTGAGTCTGGGCAACGTATCGGACGTCTGCGCAAAACATGTAAAAATGCTTTTCCTCGTACAATTCCAGTCAGTTTTGGTCGACTCGATACTCCTATAGCCACCGAATCTAGCTTGAATGTACATTTTTTAAAATTTCCACGTTAATTGTAATTCACGGTAATTAAGTATTTACGGCAGTAGATTAAAACAATATCATACATACATTTTAAAGTCGTAAGCAAACATTCGACCATAATAAGGAATCAACAAGTACACAGACGAACGAGCATGGTTCCGAAAATTAAATCAAGGCGATCTTCTCAAAATACTTAAATTTTGGATTTACCACTACTGAAGTAAATGATGGAAAAAGCCCCAGCTCGATATGTGTTAAAACTTACAAATCTGTAGAACAACATGTGAAAGTTGTTTTTAAAACATGTAAAATCATTTAGCTATGTTGGCAAAGAATTTTAAAAAGTATTTTCTGAATGAGGACAGCTTGGTAGCAAGTTACGAGTGGATTAAGGATCTATTTCAAGATACTCCAAAAGGGCTCTCAACTTCCAAAGAAGAAATCCTCATAGATTTCACATCCAGTGAAAAATTAAAAGGCAATTTTGTAATAAATCGCTCTTTGAATTTGGGGTAGAGGTGGATGAGGAATTATCTGTACTGAAAACAAAAGCACTTCGTATACTATTACCATTTTCAACATCCTACCTTTTTCAAACCGGATTTTCTGCAGTGGATGCCTTGAAGACAAAATATAGATCTCAGCTAAATATAGAAAAATAACTCTTTAAGTGTCAATTTCTGATATTAAACCTTCCTTTGAAAAACTTTCCTCTACAAGACAAGCCCGTGGAAGTCCCTAATAATTATTAAACTTGTTCTTAATTTAGTAATAAGATTGATTGATTAAATATTAACGTCGCACTGTTCAGCTGCACGAGGGCTTTTGACGACGGACCACGTAATTTTGAACCATGGTCAAGTAACGTGGATGACACCTGAGCTGGCACCCCTCTCCCCTAACTACCACACCACACCAACGGGAAAACGTTTCAACTCTCAACAGATTTAACGTGCATCGCTTCCCTACACGGAGGGTCTTTAGTGGTACTTGGCTCGAACTCGTGACAAGGCAAGCCACGATCCGATACCTATACCTCTCGGCTGCCGCGGCCAAATTCAGTAATAAGAAATTATTTATAAAATACCTTCTTCAGTACTGATACATCAAACGTATACTGGCTGAAACACTGACTCTTCGCACGAGATCATTTTTTTAAAAAATAAAACATTATTCTTGATATAATAGCTGAATTGTAAGGAGAGTAAAACTGTGTGCACGACATTGTATACAAAAATGTAAAATGACTTTTTTTTAGATAAATGCTATAATTGTAAATAACTGTTTAAAAGAACTGTAATTTTAAACCTCACACAATAAGCATTTAGAATTAATGTTAAATTATGAAAAAGAACATAAAATTCCGATGAAGAATAATTGTGTTACTTTTTAACATTTAAAGCGAGAAGACTTTAAAATGTTTTAACCCGGGAGCAAGCGCGTACTCGATACTAACATTAATGGTAGTCCGGGGGACTCAGTCACCCCAATCATTTGTTTAGAATTATTTTTACTGTACACGATACAAATCGGAATTCTAGTGAATATTTTAATTTATAGAAAGTATACTTACCTTCTTTCAAGGACTATTCAATTCTTTGATGATTTGAGAAAAAAATCCAATAAAATTGAACTAAAATGATTCAAAAGTACAAGACCATAATAAAGGACGCAAATCAGACACTTTTCAATTATCCTACAGAAATGTTAAATCAATCAATTCTTTTCCAAATATCGCAAAACTCAATTATTTACAATTTCCCTAAGCGAAAAGCAAACGCATAAAAGATGGGAGGGAACTAATATTGATAATAACCATACCATAAGATTGAAGGTCAATCAAATGATTAGCAAACGTACTATGCAGCCTGGCTGAAAAATGAATCATGACTTCCTTTTCTTTTCTACAACTAATGTACAGTATTTCAATAATAAATACAGTGGTGAATTGTTTATCTTCTTAGAATTTTTCTCTGGGTCTGTGGGTTTCGTTTTTTCTTTTAACGAGTAACATTTTATGTTAAAACGTAATAAAAAAATCTATCATTGAGGAAATACAGCAAATAAAACAAAATGTTTTTTTTCTTTAATTTGGTTTTGGGAACAAAGATAGCTATTTGATGACGGAAAAAAGCCAGATAATAAACATAAATTATGTCAGTGTTGTTGTGTGTGTATTTTTTTTTATTATGGAAGTAAGCATTTTGTTTTACTTCTCTTTCCGGTTATTTTTTTTTAAAAATCTTTAAATTTTCGATACTGTAACGTCACGTCTCGAAAACAACAACATCTGGTGTCGGTTTCTTTGTAGATTCGACGCCCACACGTGCAGCTTCCGATGCAGCGCAACCCCTGTTTGACCCCCCCGAGGAATCTAGCGACCCGACCGGAAGATGAGGGGAGAGATGCTTTGAACTTGCACGGGAGCGGTAACCAACGAATCCTCCTCTCACAAAACATTGTACTCTAACAATCTATAATTAATTTTAATAACTTTAATGTATCATTTTGTAAATAATTTTCAATAGTTGTGACGTAAATAAATTCCATATTTTAATTCACCAAGAATACGCTACCGTTATTCTTTCAAACGTTACAGCTTAGAGTTTTGGTGGCAGCGCTTTGGGATAAAAAGTTAGCATTCAGGACCCGTGAGAGGAGGAAAATTTTGGATTTTTACGGACGGACCGCAACGCAGGGAGAAAAAGAGATCTTCGGAAGAGCCGTGCTGCGATTCAATTCAGCTTCGGAGAAAGAGAGCGTCCTGCTCATAGAAGATCAAACTGATCTATAGTGTTAACGGCTAGTGTCCGAAGGGAAAGCGATTTTCGGAAGCCGTGCTGCGATTCAATTCAGCTTCGGAGAAAAAGAGCGTCCTGCTCAAAGATCAAACTGATCTATAGTGTTAACGGCGAGAGGTGTTGAACGATGATAGCGGAGCACCTGATCTCCGAAGAGGTCTTTATCTCCTGTCGAACACTTGGGGAGTAGCATTGAAAATCTAACTTGCCCTTGTTAAAAATTAAGTATAAAAAGATAGTACTGGATTGCTGAACTGGCTCAGGGTCGCAATTGCGCCCGAGAATCTGAAGGGTGTCTCGCTTCGACCAATGGTCGGGGGTTACCCGACCGGTGGGCGGAGCGAGCTTTCGAGGAAGGCGGGTTTGAAAAAAGTGAATCATTGAGTTAGTAAATCTTTGGAAATTAAAAGAGCTAGGTGTCCGAAGGAAAGCGATTTTCGGAAGCCGTGCTGCAATTAAATTCAGCTTCGGAGAAAGGGAGCGTCCTGCTCATAGAAGATCAAACTGATCTACAGTGTTAACGGCGAGAGTGTCCGAAGGAAAAGCGATTTTCGGAAGCCGTACCACTAGTGCACATAATTTGCTTCTGACAGCAAGCTGAGTACTTCAAATGGGTGAGTACTGTTATATTTTTGAGTTGCAAACTGCATATTGTATTAGGAATTTTGGTTAAAGTGTTCTTTAGAAATTTTGAAATACTTAGTGTTTTTTTCTTGCATGGGAACAGTGTTATTTTGTATCTAGAGAATTGTAATTGTATTTCAAGCATTGTGTGCAATTTTAGCTTAAGATTTATTGTGTTTTAAGTCTCTTGAATGATTTTGATTATTTTTAGTGTTAAGTTTTTCTTTGTGTATTTCTGTGTATGCATGGGACCAGTGTTATTGTATTAATAGAGAATAGTAACAATAGTGCAAAATTTAGCGTGACATTTATTTGATATTGTTTAAAAATGGCTTTCCTTGGTAAAGGGAAAAAGCAAGACATGTTGCAACTTGCTGAGGAATTAGGAATAAATGCCACTTTAAATATGACTGTCCCTAGCATAAAAATTGCAATCACTAACAGTGAAGGTTATGAAGAGGAATTTGTTAAAAATCTGTATGAGACTATCATTGCAAACGGAAAAAGATTGGAAGAGTTAGAAAGGGCTGAAAAAATGAGATTGGAAGAGTTAGAAAGGGCTGAAAAAATGAGATTGGAAGAGTTAGAAAGGGCTGAAAAAATGAGATTAGAGGAGTTAGAAAGGGCTGAAAAAATGAGATTGGAGGAGTTAGTAAAGGAGCAGGCATTAAAAGAGAAAGAATTACAGCTGAAATTTGATTTAGAAAGGTTTAAAATAGAATCCGGATTTAGGGTAAACGATGAATCAAACGATTCTACAAATGCATGTTCTGTAACCTCTAATTTAAACTTAAAAAAATTGATCCCAGATTTCGATCCTAAGCAGTCAGATATTAGTTTATATCTAGTGATCTTTGAACGCCAGGCTAAAAGGGCGTCAATAGAAAAGAAAGAGTGGGTGGGGCAATTATTGGGTTTGTTACCCCTAGAGATCGTGCAATTTATTGCTCGCGAACCGGAGGAACAAGCCGAAAATTACGATTATGTAAAGAAATTATTACTTAAAAGATTCAAGTTAAGTCCGGAGGTCTTTCGGCAAAAATTTGTCCAACACCAGAAAAAATCCGATAGCACCTGGAAGGATTTCACTTTTGAAATTACGAATTATCTAGATGAGTGGCTGATTGGCTTAGAAATAAATACCTTTCAAGATCTTAAAGATCTAATGGTGGTAGATCAATTAAAAAAAAACGCGCCAATGCTAGTGTGAAAGATCATTTTTTAGATAATTGGGCAAACCTTAAATCAGCTACTCAAATAGCAGAACTCTTTGATAATTATGAGGACGTCCGAAAGGTAAATTCGAAACCCATGGATAGGTGGGGCAGAAATGATAAAATTTTGACATACTCAGGGATCAAGGAAAAAAGAAAATAGATTTGGGAAAACTTCCCCCAGATTAGGAGCTTCTGTTCCGGAGAGTACTAGAGAGAGAACTTTTGAAAAACGCGTGATACAAAGATGTTATCATTGCAATATGCCTGGACATATAAAAGCCGGTTGCCCTAAATTAATAAAAAACAAAACGACGGAAACTCTCAATAATATTGAAGGAAATGAAAACCCGGATTTTCTTAATTCATATACAACAAAGGGCTCTGTGAATGGTCACGAGATAGACATTCTTAGAGATACGGGAGCGACAATAGATTTAGTATGTGCAAAATACATAAATCCTTCTTCTTTCTCTGGTGAAAATGTTTGGGTAAAACAATCGTTAAGCCCAGAATTAGTTTGTTTACCTTTGGCGGTCGTGGAAATTTCCGGAAATTTTGGAACGGTGCAGACTAAGGCAGCGGTTTGTGGAAATCACTTAAATCAACACGGTCGATATTTGCTTGGAAATAAAACGGCCGAGCTAATAAAAGGAAATTTAGGCTATAATTTCCTGCCAGTCGAAATATTGAATGCTGTCCAAACAAGGTCTCAAGTCAAAGCGGCTAGAGAAGAAAGGGGAATAGATAGTGGTGATGCTAAAAAAGGGGAAGATGAGGTTATAATTGTTTCTTCGGATGCAGAGGACGAAATTTTAATACCTGCACTCCAGGAATATGTTCCGGAATTAGCGCTGCTAAGGGTTACGCGAGAAAATTTAATCAATGCTCAAAAAAATAGCGAGGAGATTAAACCCTTATACGAACAGGCAGCCAGTCAAGTGCAGGTTACCAATCAGGTTTATTCGCTAGAGAAGGAATTATTGGTCAAAAATCGTGAAGATAAGTTAGGTAACGTGGTGAAGTTAATAGTAGTGCCGGAAGGGTTGCGCGACCCTATTAAATCATTGTGTCATGAGGGAACATCTGCACACCTGGGAATTACGAAATCCAAAGACAAATTAAACCGATATTTTTACTGGCCGAATTGCTATAGAGATATGGAACAGTTTGTAAAAACTTGCGATCAGTGTCAGAGGGCTGGGAAGCCCAATGATAAAAAAGAAAGCTCCACTAAAATTGGTCCCTGTTATTCAGGAGGTTTTTACTAAGCTAAATATTGATGCATGTGGGCCTCTCCCGATCACATCTAAAGGGAATCGATATCTTATCACGGCCATTTGCATGTCATCAAAATTCCCTGAAGCTATTCCGGTGTCTGATATTAGTTCCGTTAGTGTCACAGATGCGCTGTTAAACATCTTTAGTCGGATGGGGTTTCCCCGTGAAATACAATGTGACCAGGGTACTTCTTTTACTAGTGCTCTGACTTCCGAGTTTTTTTTTTGAAAGATTCGGAATACTTGTCAGGCATAGTTCTGTGTATCATCCACAGAGTAACCCTGTTGAGCGATTTCATCGAACGTTGAAACGACTCTTACGAGTCTTATGTTTAGATGCAGGCTCCGAATGGGACAAATATCTTCCGTCAATTCTTTTAGCGTTACGAACTGTATCGCACGAAAGTACAGGGTATACACCGTCAGAGTTGGTGTATGGGAAAAATTTGCGAACCCCAGAGACGTTAGTAATGGAACATTGGATGGAACCGGAAGAAGAGGGTGATCTCGTCACTGAATATATGTTTAAGTTAATAAATAGATTAAAAAGATGTCAAGAAGTAGCTATAAATAAAATGGAGGAAATGCAAGTTAAGCGGAAAACTTGGTATGACAAAAACGCAGTAAAACGTGAATTTAAGGAAGGAGATTTAGTCCTAGTGTTAGCTACATCCAGAGCAAATAAATTAGCAGTGCAGTGGATAGGTCCTGGGACAATTTTAAATAAAATTTCGGAAACGAACTATTTAGTCGAAATCCCCGGCAGACGCGAAACATCTCAAATCTATCATATAAATATGCTAAAACCATATTACAAAAGGCCAGAACACGTTAACGTAATTATTAATGATGAAACAAACAACTCTCTCGCAGACCAGGAGTTAGAAATCCCATACTTAGAAAACAATTCTCTCATTTATGATTTCGAGGACGTAATCCAGGCTAGCGAGTTGAACAAACACCTTCACGACAAACAAATGGATCGACTGCGCGAATTATTAAATAAATACTCTAAATGTTTTTCAAACAATCCCGGTTTAACTAATCTGGTTGAACACGAAATCCAGTTAGTTAGCGATCAACCAGTTAGGACGAAGCCCTATCGAATGTCGCACCGACAAAATGAAATCTTAAAAAACGAAATTAACCGAATGTTAAAATTAGGAATCATTGAGGTAGGAGAATCGGATTACATGTCCCCTATGATTTTAGTTGAGGTAGCTGGGAAAGAACCTCGTCCATGTATAGATTACAGGAAATTAAACGGGATCATTAGAACGGAATATTTTCCTCTTCCGAATATCGAAGAACGCGTAGAAAAAGTATCGGCGGCTAAATTTATTACCGTCTTTGACTTATCTAAGGGATATTGGCAAATACCTTTGAGTAAAACAGCACAGCGATACGCAGCCTTCTGTACTAGCTTTGGTACATACCGACCCCTAAGGATGAGTTTCGGATTAAAGAAAGCTCCATATTTCTTTAGTAAACTCATGGCTGAATTACTTAACGGACTAGAGGATTTCGTTGTCCCGTATCTAGACGATATCGCAATTTTCTCAGATACTTGGGAGTCGCATATTAAACATATGGAAACGGTTCTGCAGAGAATAAAGAGAGCTAAGTTAACGATAAAACCTTCAAAGTGTAAGTTTGCGCAACAAAATGTCAAATTTTTGGGTCACATTGTGGGTCAGGGTTTTCGCACTCCTTCCGAGATCAAAGTTCAGGCTGTTCTAGAGTTCCCTACCCCTCGCACGAAAACCCAAATACGTGCTTTCTTAGGTATAGCGGGTTATTACCAAAAATATATAAATCTGTTCTCGGTAATTGCTGCTCCGTTGACGGATGCGTTGAAGGGAAGAGCAAAGAAGGGAGAAATTAAGTGGACGACCGAGTGTGAAAACGCATTTCGAGAACTAAAAGGAAACTAATTGATAAGCCCGTCTTGTACGCGCCAAATTTTGAACGAGAATTCATTGTCCAAACGGACGCTTCGAACGCAGGTATGGGAGCAGTTTTAACCCAATTAACTGAACAAGGTGAGGGAGCATCCAATCCTTTACCTGAGTAAGAAATTTTCAGAGGTAGAGAAGCGTTATTGTACGACGGAGAAGGAATGTGCTAGTATTGTCTTCGCAATTAAAAGGTTACATTATTACTTAGATGGAAATTCATTTTTAGTTATGACCGATCACAACCCGTTGGTGTGGTTGAATAGAAATGTTAGTTCTAACCCTAGATTGATGCGATGGGCTTTGGCTTTGCAACCATATAATTTTAGAATTGTACATCGGTCGGGTAAAAGTCACAAAAATGCAGATAGTCTCAGCAGATCGCTGATTGATATTTAGGAATTGTTAACAATGCTCTCTTACTCGTGAATAATAATTGTTGCTTATAATGTTTTTTTTAGTTAAGGGTTAATAATTGTGATAATTTTGTTTATTTACTAGTACTGTATATCATATCGAATGGAGATCGTGTCAAAAGATAAAGCCATGAAAAGCAAATGTATTAATATGCTTAATTTTGTGTATAGGGTTTTAAAATATACATGAGTATTTAGTTTACGCAAGAGGCATATGGTGAAAAATATTTTGTGTGTAAGGTTGTACACTTCGCATATCATATAAACCCATGTCGTTAGTATAATTTTATTTAAGTATTGTGGCGAAGAATATTTTATGTGCAAGGTCTTACACTAGCATTTGATATAACATGTTGTTAGTATAATTGATACTAGGCATTGTGATAGGAGTGTGTGTATTTTTATTTAATGTATAGTATGTTTTCTTTCAGTGATTACATTGCTATTTCGTAATATGGATTTGTGTAAGTTCCCTAGCAAGAACACTCACTCACTAGAAATAAGTAATTCCAAAATTTAGTTCAGCGTTTTCTTTTAGTAATTAAAATTGCAGCTCGGAAATATAGTGGTGCTTGATGAAGGGATGTGTTGGTAATCTGTCAGTTGACTCATCGTCATCCCATTAAACTTTTCTCAACGGAAAAGTTCCATAAGAGGGGCGAGAGCTGTAACGTCACGTCTCGAAAACAACAACATCTGGTGTCGGTTTCTTTGTAGATTCGACGCCCACACGTGCAGCTTCCGATGCAGCGCAACCCCTGTTTGACCCCCGAGGAATCTAGCGACCCGACCGGAAGATGAGGAGAGAGATGCTTTGAACTTGCACGGGAGCGGTAACCAACGAATCCTCCTCTCACAAAACATTGTACTCTAACAATCTATAATTAATTTTAATAACTTTAATGTATCATTTTGTAAATAATTTTCAATAGTTGTGACGTAAATAAATTCCACATTTTAATTCACCAAGAATACGCTACCGTTATTTTTTCAAACGTTACAATACGCTCGCGCCCCCAGGGGCGCGCCCCACACTTTGAGAAACACTGCCCTACGAGCATCACTGGAACATGTTCGAAACAGGAAGTTCCCGCACCCCACTCTGTAGAGGGCCCAAAGCCTGACTTTACAAGGGGTGGGGGGCTAATGTTCTCCGTTACGCCATAGGTTAAACCTGTAATGGCTCAGATAGTCCTCGTCACTTGAAAATGGTTTTAAATTACAAGGTCTGTCACTAACAGCCTTAGAGTTGATTTAAAGTGCAACGTTAATAAACTCTTATTTACTCACTACAATAACATATAAGTAAATTTAGCATTATAGAACCCCGAAAAATAGATAAAATACATGTAAGCGCAAACGATTTGACAAATTTACTAGCCAGATAATTTTTATTTTCAACTTCTAGTTTTCAAAGCTAATACTTAATAAATTAGTTTTAAATATTTGCTTATATAATTTTCATTTTAAATAAAGTATGAACTTTTTTTAGTACAGAATTTGGATACATTACAATGGTAAGAAATCCGTACAGAACGATTGAAAAACTCGTTTCATAAAACAGCATCAATACTGACTCATTTTTAAAAAAATCATAAAAAATGCAGAATTTCGTTATTTTTTCGAAAAAAATTTATATCGTATCTTAGTGAAATTTCTGATTCTGTAATTATTTTTTGTCTGATTTCGGTAAGAAAAGAATGATCGTAATTTTAATAAAGACGAAAACAGTAGTCTTTCATCCTTCCGACAGCAACTTGGCGCATGTGCAGAACACAGAGTAACTCTTTCTTTTTCGGTTAACGCTTGTACAAATATAACGCCTCATAATATTTCCAAACCGGGGTCTCTACATGAAAATCGATTCTTAATGAGTAAACTCTAAAAACTAACAGATTTCTTAAAACTGAAAATATATTACAACTCTCAGTTTTAGGGGTAAATATTGTATGTTTTTAAGGTAGATCCATGTTTGATTAATTTCGCAAAAACAATCTCGATTGCTTTTTCAAAATTTTTCAGCTTTAACACTCGGGTTTATTGATTTGTAGGAAAACTTTTTTGAAATAACATCTCCTGCAAACGACAAATAATCCCTGAAAAATACACCTACTAGTATATTCAAGGGAATTATATCGAAACTCGCAAGCTTTCTTGAAAATATTGAACCAAATAGATTTACAAAAAATATATTAAAAAATACACTATGTAGATCAAAAACGATAAATAGATTAGCAAAAAAATAAATTATAGAAATATTGTTTCCAGTTATACAACTGTTTCCATAGACTGAAATAGTAATTACTCTCAGACACCCATAAAACACGTTTTATTGCTGTATAATGCAGAGTTTAAGTTCAAGAGTCAAATCTATTAAATCTTTACCTTTACAACAGATTTATGTTACGAAAAAACAAACAAACAAAAACTATGTAAAAAAGATGAGCAAATAGGTTATATTAATAAATATTTTTCGAAATTTAACAAAAAAAATTGTTTTCCTTTAATTTAACTTTGGAAATTATTATTTATTTCAAATTAATTTTTAAATATAAAGAGTGTTTTTTTCCAGGTATAGAAGTTTAAGTTGGCATTACTTTCCAAGATGACGACCGATTTAACAGCTGTCAAGTGATTTATTCTCAGTTTGGTTTGGCAATTCATCAAAACGATCATCAAGCAAGGCTTAGACTCGTCGAATGGGTCCAAAACGAGATTGCCGTTGTTCCCGATTTTCATAAGCGAATTTTGTTTAGCGATGAAGCGCACTTCTGGTTGAATGGCTACGTCAACAAACAAAACTGCCGCATTTGGAGTGAAGCTAATCCACAAGTGTATGTCGAAACACCGTTACATCCAGAAAAACTGACTGTTTGGTGCGCTTTATAAGCTGGTGGAATCCTTCTTCAAAAACGATGAAGGCCACAACATTACAGTCAATGGTGATCAAGTATCGTGTCATTAAAGTAATATAAAAAATTTCATAGGTAACTGAATGGCTTTATTTTAGAAAAAATTTAATCATCTTCAAGAGAAGGTGTTGTAGCAAGACTTACACATCGAAATAAATATCATAGCATATTCATTAATAAATTGTAATTGCATTTAAAGAAAATCACGAATACAATGTTTCCAAAAAGAAATCATATTTATAAATAAATCATTACTTATAAAACAAATAATAAGTTTATGAAAATATTTTAATGTTTAATTTTCATGAATTTTTTTTAAAAATTTATTTAGGTACCGGATTAGCATTTAGAACCCACGAATAAGGTAAGCATTAATTTTTTAAAAGAGAAAATGTTTTTCCTATATTCCAACAGAAAATGAATTCTATTTATTTGTAAATAATTAGTCACTATTTTTTTTTTTACAATTTTTTTGTAATATTTATGAAATAAAATCTTATGAGTTGTTTTGTTCTTTTAATTTCTCATTTAAATGCATACAGTTTTCTTATAGAATTAAACATTAAGAGCAAAATATCTCAAAATTATATGAAGCAATGATTTTTTTTCTAACAACGAGGATAAATTTATCTAATTTGTTAAAGAAACATTTATTGAAATAGACTGGAGATGGTTTAATTTTTCTATTATAAAGAACAATAAAAATAAAAGAGAAAATAATACAATAAAGTTAAAATATAATCCTTTGCTGTTGGAAAAAATTCTCTTTGTAATACTTGTCTAGAAACAAAGTTGACAGTCACACCTTTTACTTGATGTATCACATATATTATCAATTTGTAAATAAAATTCTGTGAATTTTGCCACCAGATTTAAACAACAAATTGCACATTGGTTCCATTATTATTAAGTCAGTTTTTTGTTATCTTTATATATAATTTTTTATCAATTTTCCGAGCTTATTTCAATTATTTTTTAAAAATATTAAGACTATTTTGGCTTACTAAGCATTTTTTGAGATTAAACAATTTCAATAATTATCTTAGAATTTAAATACATGAATGTGACATTCGGTCCAAAATTTATGAATGTTACATTCAACGCTAAATTCCCGAATCTTGTATCCAATGAATTTCATATGTTGATCGTCATTCAAGAATATTTTCATACAATTCATACTGAAAATGTATTTTTTAGAAGGAATATTTACGTACAAAAAATTTATGTACGGAAAACTATTCCTAATTTATAAGAGATTTTCTTGCATATAATATTGTATTAAGATGTTAGAAATCATTATCAGGAAATATATTTTATTTCTGTAAGGAATGGGCGGACAAACTTTTCCAGAGTACGAGCTACCTCTAATTTTTTTCAACATGTTGTGGTTCACCCTGTGGCGTAGGTGTGGTGAGGTAAGAAAAAGATCTACAATATTTATTAGAACTTAATAATAAATACGGAATATGTACTTACCTACATATCTACGATAAAAAAAACTTACACCTTAAAGTCCGAGTTCAAAGCAAAAAGCAAGATACAAACATAATAATAGTAGCCACAAATATAATAATATCAAATGTGTATTTATTATCAAACAATTCAAAATACATCAAAAGTAAAACATGTTCATCTGAAGTTAGTTCTTGTAGTTACATTCAATAGAAGACTTAGTATGCATACTGGCAGCCAATCTTGAATGTTTCGGCACCAACTGCCAATCTCCAGGCGGTCACCCCAAAATGTCTTGGCGATCCGTCGATCGTGATCGACTTAATGCCCACTTCTGCTGTAAAGTATTTATTTGACCAATTTTAAGCTGCTTTTATCTGAATCCTAGTAATAATAAATTTGGAACGAATTTATTGTAGCAGTAAGACAGGATAAATGATTTATTTTTGATCAGATAATCGTAATATAGAGTTAGTTTATCTGGGAAAATAAAACTGATGTTCATACAGATTATATTTGACTTTCCCCAAGCATTTGATTGACCGTTAGGTATTTAGCAAAGATTTTTCATGCTTAAAAGATAAAGTGCCCGTACGATTACACTTCGTAGGCGCGCGATGATTATTTTAAATACAAGGGAAAACTTATCGTAAGTTGAAAATAAAATAGTATATGCATAATCTATAAGTAAGCGTATTGATGAAATAAGCAGAAAATCTTCACCGGTTCAAACGAGATAACCATATAATCGTGAAGAAAGGACAGAATATCCTTTTCACGTCATTCCAAGATTATGGGTAAGGTTACAGTCAAATAGATTACCCTAAGTAGACTCTCAGCTGCCCGCTAAAAACCTCTTACCACCTTCTCGAACATTATAGGTAACGGGCTTAATTCTTGAATACAATACGAGGTGAAGTATTGAATTAGCTGTTCCAAATAAACTCATTTTATGCTTGCGAAAATATTTTCAGCGGCACAGGTGAGATATATTGAAGTAGTTTTACTCGATTCCGGCACGTATTATCTTAGTAAGCGCTATAGATTTCGTATGGAGGATTTCAGCTTTAGATTAGAATGAATTTTTTTTTCTTCCGGTTTCTTAATCTTGTGTTTTGGAATCTTTTTCCACTGCAAGCCTAAATTCGTGACTTTAGAATAGAGTAGGGAACGACTGGCATTTCTTGGAGTCCGTAAAAGTTATTTTTGTTATTCTTATTGAATGTTTTGGTTTGAAGCATATTTTATTCGCTCTAAGGACTGTTAAATATTTTGACTAGTCTCAGATAAACATGAACCGATAAGGTTTGTTCAAGTTCAAGACTAGATTTGAAAAAAAATGGGGGGGATAAAAGAAATTATAATTTAGGAAAATAAACTTAGTATTGGTTAATATGTGTGTGTGTAAGAGAGAGAGAGAGAGAGAATTGCAGTTAAATATTTAAATTTCCTCTAAATAGTCGACACACAGGATTATAGCACTCTTGAATTTAAAAAACAGCAATTTTAATATTGCGAAGAAAACTTTTAAACAAGTGCCAGCAGCTTTTGTGCGGCGAACCTCCAAGAGCAAGGGACAAAGAGCAACTTACGCATCCCACAGATTGACACAGTGGCGTAACGTGCACCCCCGCAACCCCGCATCGCGGGAGGCCCAGGTTTCTAAAGGGGCCCAAAGCCTGACTGACGCAAGTGCCTACCCTTTGCAAAATTCAACAAGGGGGCCCCAAACCTGACTTTGCAGGGGGCCCAAAAGTTCTCCGTTACGCCACTGGATTGACACAAACAATTTTCCAAACAAACAACATGTTGCCATCGCGTAAAAGATGAATATTGTATTTACTTGAATTTAAGCCGCATTTCCAATGTTAATGCTAATTAAAATCGGGTTTGGCTTAGAGTCGATGGAAAAAAATTCGTCGGATGGGGTAATTAGAGAAATTGCAGGTACATGTATGTATTTAAAAGTTTATAATACTGACAAAATAGCAAATTATTCACTTCTTATTAGTTCTCATTTTAAATTTATTTTAATTTCGAAAAAAATTGGTTATCGAAAAACCATTTTACACTATTTTTCCTTTTTCATAAAAAACTTGTTGAGAATTTGGGATGTGGCTTAGAATCGATGGTGACTTAGATTCGAATAAATACGGTTCACAGTGGAAGGTGTTTTTCAATGGTATGATAAAAATAATTATTTTACACAAAATACATATTATTGAGAATGGAATAGATATTATGTATGGCATATAAATGAACAGACAAATAAACAGTTAACGATGAAAATATAATTTGGTTAATAATAACAATAAATTCCATCAAAACATTGAAGATTCTGGAATTTTATTCGTACACTTTAAAACTGCACTAGAACGACAATTTAGGAAATTTTACGGAAACAGTTTTATATATATTCCATTAAATTTAACAACAGGAAAAAAACACGGTACGCTTGTTTTGGATTATAACCGAGCCTATGACAGTTGAAAAATACTTTCCGGAATGTTCAAATAAACAATTAATGATGAAAATGTAATTTGGTTAATAATAAAAATACAATTCCATCAAAACATTGAAGATTCTAAAGCGTGTTTTTTTAGAGGTATAGAACTTTAAATTGCAATAAAACAACGATGTATTAGTCGATTGACATGAATTTTTTTTATTCGAAAGATAATCTTGTGGCATTACATTTTAAATATGATTCCTGGCATAGGACTGCCACGGCTCACGGCTAGCTCGGATGTAGTCCAATCTGGACATCCAATTTTCGATGACTTTTTCCAACATTTGTGGCCGTATATCGGCAATAACACGGCGAATGTTGTCTTCCAAATGGTCAAGCATTTGTGGCTTATCCGCATAGACCAATGACTTTACATAGCCCCACAGAAAATAGTCTAGCGGTGTTAAATCACAAGATCTTGGAGGCCAATTCTCAGGTCCAAAACGTGAAATTAGGCGGTCACCAAACGTGTCTTTCAATAAATCGATTGTGGCACGAGCTGTGTAACATGTTGCGCCGTCTTGTTGGAACCACAGCTCCTGGACATCATGATTGTTCAATTCAGGAATGAAAAAGTTAGTAATCATGGCTCTATGCCGATCGCCATCGACTGTAACGTTGTGGCCTTCATCGTTTTTGAAGAAGGATTCCACCAGCCCATAAAGCGCACCAAACAGTCAGTTTTTCTGGATGTAACGGTGTTTCGACATACGCTTGTGGATTAGCTTCACTCCAAATGCGGCAGTTTTGTTTGTTGACGTAGCCATTCAACCAGAAGTGCGCTTCATCGCTAAACAAAATTCGCTTATGAAAATCGGGAACAACGGCAATCTCGTTTTGGGCCCATTCGACGAATCTACGCCTTGCTTGATCATATTTAAAATGTAATGCCACAAGATTATCCTTCGAATAAAAAAAATCATGTCAATCGAATAATACATTGTTGTTTTATTGCAATTTAAAGTTCTATACCTCTAAAAAAACACCCTTTAGAATTTTATTCGTGCACTTTTAAAACTGCACGGGAACAACAATTTATGAAATTTTACGGAAACAATTTTATATATATTCCACTAAATTTAACAACAGAAAAAAAAACACGGGACGCTTGTTTCGGATTATAAGTGAGCTTATGACAGGTGAAAAGTACTTTCCGCAATTCTCAATCAGATCCATTTTCTACGAATTTTTACAAGCCATTCTTAAAGTATAAACAATTAACTATACCAAAACAAACTTACCATAAGCTGGACGATCATGAGCCAAGTTACTAAAAGAGTCGAAATCAAATAATGATATTGATTTCCTATAAACGACTGCCGAATGGGAAGTCGAAAATTGATATAATTTATTATCACTGACTTAAAAATTAATTGATTATTATTTTCATTTATATAATTAAACAAAAACCTTTAACCAAAGAGCATAATTTATATCAGATTTTTAAAGCTAGAAAAATTCATTCTAGAGCTAGAAATTTCATTCCTTAAAAGCTCTTTTAAGCAGTGAATTGGCTTAGTCACAAAACATGCAAAAATGTTCCGTACAAATGACGTCACTATTTAAAGCGTTTCGACTCTAAAAGACAAAAAATCTTTTTCTCAAAGATTATATAAATCCTTTGTATTCAAAGTTGGTACCATTATTATTTTAACTATTAGAAATAATTATTTTTCGAACATTAAACATGAAATATAAGGAAAGGGCAGCTTAAATAAAAACATTGAAAATAATATTATGAGGAAAATAATATTGATAATATTGTTCTGTACCACTTACATAGTTAATCAAATACATGTGTCCAGATAAATGTATACGGAAGCCATTATAGGAATAAATTATCTGACGGGAAATATTTCTTATTGTGTTTTTTGTTGTTTCAAAATGAATTGTGAAAATAATGATCCATTGAAAAAAAAAGAACTAAAAAAATTAAAAATTTCTGTTTTAAAAAATAACCAAATTTAACTTCTAGGTTATTTTTTCTTACGTATTTTAGTTCTTAAAACTAGATTCGGTAAGTACGTATTATCGCAACTTATTGGCGACATTATATGAAACGAAAAACACATGGTTGCTAATTCAGCACGTACGACACACAGGAAATTCTGGTTGCCAACTTGACGAGTTATTAATAGAGTTGGTGGTTTTTGCTATAATACGTAAGTACCCTAAATTCTTACTGGCTATAGCTTATATTTTTGGTATGTATTTTTCTCAGGGCTATAGGAACTCATTTTTCTGTTTTAAAAACTAACACTACAATTTGTTGTCTTTGAAATATTGCATTTATTTCTCTCTACTCGATAAATTAAATGCCTTTCTTGAATATCATTGAATTCAATTTATGTAAATATTACGAATTCTAAATAAATAATCTGGTGTAAATTTCAATTCACATTTAAAATGCATTTAGAAATTTAAATTTTAAGATATAGCATAAGTTTATGCACATTTAGCCTCATGTTATACAGGAATAAGGTAACAAAGGAAGCACACTTAAAAACAAGTGAAATTATTTGGCTATAGTTCATCTAAGATTGCTGATGTAGAATATTATATTTGTCTCATGAAGGGCTCAACATTAAATCACAATATTGATCTAACAAAGTGATTTTTAGTCTTTGTAAATATACACTCTTCAAATGTTTTCAATAGTTTATTAATAAACAAGTAATGTAAAAAAAATTTATAAGTCAATTCCTACTTTGAATGGATTAATAGAAAGTATTTTATTAACGATTGAAAATTTGAACAAAATAAAGATATAAATATATATGTAGAGAGAGAGAGAGAGTGAGCTAATAGTAAGAACTGAAAAAACCTTCTAAAATGATGATAAAATTAGAGTAAGGGCATAAAAGCTTCCTCTTGTAAGGTAATACAAGTCCACACTAATATTAATTTATATAATATTTTATTAAAGAGTATTAAACTCTTAAAACTGGCTCAGACTATATTCTAGTTCAACGTGAAGAACATATTAGTAAAGATTTCATTGCTGTCACAAACTTTTACCGTAAGTGATGTTTAATTGGTACAATTAATATAAGGTACTCAAAATATTCATAATTAGGACTTTTTAATTTCGGTTACTTACTCTATGAATAACTCTCAGAGCAGGTACAAAATTATTATTTCACATTGTATTTCAATTTCTTTCAACAATGCAATCGGTGATCTGGAATTACCCGGCATATCTTTTGACCTCCGCTATGTTGCTCGAGAGAAGAATTCTGACACTCCTCCTGAACGTTACTCTCATAAATATTGAAGGACCTTAAGAATGTAAAAGAGCCAAAGTGGTCATACAGATCTTAAAAATCTTGATAATCTCAGCAATTTTCTTCGACTCTCACGATTTCGACGATCAAACACAACAATATGGTCAATGGCATTTGTAGAGGAACGAAACTAAACATCATAATAATTATTTAATTAGTTATTATTTATTAAAGGTAAAAATAGTATTGTTGACACCAAAACATCTTCTGGTACCTTCTGTAGTACAGTTTTGGGTTTGTTGTGTCATTTATCTTTGTATTTTTCGCATCCTTCACAATAGTTATTACATGAATTATACCTGTTTATTAGAGAGAGCGTGACTAGACTAGAATCGTGTTACTTAAAATCGTTATACAATCTTAAACTAGAATGATCTTGCAGTAAACATTCGAGTCAAAGGGTGTCCGTCAGACTGCAGAAGCAAATACTTGCGTATAGTATTGTAAAATAGTGTATTTTTATATTGTATTCCTTTCTTGCCAAATCGATCCATGGAATGAATTCCGTCTACTCTGCTCTTAGGCAAACAAATTTTTCTCTTTATAAGGCGGGAAATTGTATATTGTCGGAATACATATACCGTAAAATCCGGCGTATAACGCGCACCTATACTTTCAAGCTGTATTTTTTAATTTTTAGGTATATTCGCCGTATAACGCGCACCCCCTTTTTTACGAAAAAACTTAAAATGTACGCGTGCAATTTTCTATGTTTTAAAGTCATTATTTATAGGATGAATCATTCTAGACTTTTTTTTTTGAAAAAATAGTATACTTCTAGAATCATACAATCCTTAAGCGCAAGAAGGGGGGGGGAGGAGAAAAAATCGGCGCCATGGTTGGATTTTTCCCACACTCTTCTATAAACATTGATTCCTTTTTTCCCATTTCGTGTGATGTACGAGACGGACGATTAATTTTGAAATAAATTAGAACAGGCCTGAGACTTATTACGCTGGCTGTCTGTAGTATATTCAATACTACGATTGCGATGAATAATATTGAAAACGCTTCAAACAGGGAGCAGTAAAAATGGGTCCTGGTAAACGAAGCAAACTAAGTGCCGGTTTCAAGATCAAAGTGATTCAATTTTCAAAAGAAAACGGAAATCGTGCTGCAGCAAGGATGTTTGATATTGGTGAAAGCTCCATAAGGGAGTGGAAAAAAATGAAATGACTGTAATTAACATGCCAAAGAAGAAATGTGCTTTACGTAAAGGAATAACGAAATGGCCTATTCTAGAAGAAAGTGTTGCGAACTGGGTCCTAGAAAATCGCCAGAATGGATTAGGTACATATATTTGGCCATTTCATGATGTTGTATCATTATATATATTGTTTTTAAGTTATTGAGAGGTATTCAAGCCTTTCGATTGCATTGAAAACCTTTCTTATCGGTCTCACCTCTTGATTTAAAAAAAAGGCAGGACTTGGAACTTCTAAGATGGTAAGATGTTTATTTTAAACACTCCTTCCCCGCGAAATCCTCTCCTTGGGGTCGGTTTCCGCAAAATTCGTTCCTCAAAAAGCGTTCTGCAAAAAGCGTTCGTTTACTCAATAGAAGAAACAGGTTTACCGTATTTCAAGACTGTGAGTCAGATGGTTTAAAATCGGGAACTCTTCTTTTGTCTATACACCGTCGCAACATTCTCAGCCCACTTTGGGAGTACTTTTTCGTGAAACTCTTCTCAACAAATGAAATATTCTTGCCATTTTTCAAATTTGTATGTCTAATAATTCAAAAACAGGATTTTTTTAAAATCTAAAATGCCCTCAGAACATTATTTTGAGAATCGGTTCTCAAGTGAGTGAGTGATTAAATATTTACGTCGCACTGTTCAGCTACACGAGGGCTTTTGGCGACGGACCACGTAATTTTGAACCATGGTCAAGTGACGTGGACGACAACTGAGCTGGCACCCACCTCTCCTAACTACCACACCAACGGGAGGACGTTTCAGCTCTCGACAGATTTAACGTGCATCGTTGCCCTACACGGCGGGTCTTCAGTGGTACTGGGCTCCAACTCGTGACAAGGCCAGCCACGATCCGATACCTATACCACTCGGCTACCGCGGCCACGAATCGGTTCTCAAAAAGAAGGTTCTGGGGGCAAAATTTTCAACTGTAAATCTAATAGAGCAAAAACGGAATTTTAATTATCAATATACCCTTGCTCCCATAGGAGTCGATTTCCGTAAAATCCATTCTTAGCGCATCTCTACTCAACAAAAAGAACACGTCTCTCAAATTTTTCATGTGTGTGGATCTTATACAGAGTGTTTTTTTCCAGGTATAGAAGTTTAAGTTGGCATTACTTTCCAAGATGGCGACCGATTTAACAGCTGTCAAGTGATTTATTCTCAGTTTGGTTTGGCAATTCATCATGAATAGACTCACGCCTGAACAACGCTTTCAAATTGTGAAATTTTATTTCGAAAATAATGGTCGATTTTCATAAGCGAATTTTGTTTAGCGATGAAGCGCACTTCTGGTTGAATGGCTACGTCAACAAACAAAACTGCCGCATTTGGAATGAAGCTAATCCACAAGTGTGTGTCGAAATGCCGTTACATCCAGAAAAGCTGACTGTTTGGTGCGCTTTATCAGCTGGTGGAATCCTTCTTCAAAAACGATGAAGGCCACAACGTTACAGTCAATGGTGATCGGTATAGAGCCATGATTACTAACTTTTTCATTCCTGAATTGAACAATCATGATGTCCAGGAGCTGTGGTTCCAACAAGACGGCGCAACATGTCACACAGCTCGTGCCACAATCGTTTTATTGAAAGACACGTTTGGTGACCGCCTAATTTCACGTTTTGGACCTGTGAATTGGCCTCCAAGATCTTGTGATTTAACACCGCTAGACTATTTTCTGTGGGGCTATGTAAAGTCATTGGTCTATGTGGATAAGCCACAAACGCTTGACCATTTGGAAGACAACATTCGCCGTGTTATTGCCGATATACGGCCGCAAATGTTAGAAAAAGTCATCGAAAATTGGACGTCCAGATTGGACTACATCCGAGCCAGCCGTGGCAGTCCTATGCCAGAAATCATATTTAAAATGTAATGCCACAAGATTATCTTTCGAATAAAAACAATTCATGTCAATCGAATAATACATCGTTGTTTTATTGCAATATAAAGTTCTATACCTCTAAAAAAAACACCCTTTAGTTCCGGAGATTTCATAATGATAATTTATTAACTGTGTGAGTCGCTTTTCTGCTCTATATATTATAAATACAAAGAGAGAAGGCATACTAAATAGATACATGTGATATAACGCTAACATTAATGCTAAAATAAGGACATTTATCTACTTAAAAATGTGTTCTAATTTTGGTGTGGAATCTGCCATTAGGCGAAAATGTCTTTAGTTCTTAGTTTCAAAAACGTAGCTCTTCAGTAATCTATTTGTTTTCAAATTAATATTTGGAACAGTAGGAAAGGAGATGTACAGTGAAAATCGTTTAACATAAAACTGAGATGACTGAATTATTTTTTCGTGTTAAAGGATAGTACAAAAAAGTAGATATTCAACAAAAATAAGTTTATTAGAGTTCATTTTATGTATATAGATATGTATATATGTACGTATTTAATAAAAATCAGCAAAAGAAAAACATTCAAAAGAATTTTATGGAATTTAATACAAAATTTAAGAATATCAAAGCCTTTGCAGATTTCAGCTTTCGTCTTCTGTTTTTGATCTACAGCCTCAAGTAGCTTCATCTTCATTTTAAGCGAGATACCAGTTTGCTTTCAATCGGATGTCTTTGATCTCTCATAAAAAAATTCTTCTAAAATAAAAGGGTAAAAAACGCGAACCAAACTCCCGGATTTTTACTTACACTCCTATGTACTAGCCGCTGAAAAGATGTTTTTGTGTGGCTGTAGGTGTGAAGAATGAAAACAAAATTAGCTCGGGTCACAGGCTATTCGGAGGATATTTCAAAACCAAGTCAGCCTCCTTTCTACGAAACGTGTGAAACCACCTCTCTTTCATTCCACATCCCTCTTAAATATCGCCTGCGTGGCTGATTTTTCCTTATTTTCTTCATTTTCAGCAGGGAAATCTTTTCGTGTTAAACGGTTTTTGTTTGGCGTTAAAAGAAAAAAATGCACGAAAATACATAATAGTTTGTTGGGACCGTTGTATTATTTCGTGTTAACCGATATTTCATCTTTACCGTTTTCGCGTTAAACGTATTTCAGTGTATTTGGAATTAAATCAGACCTTTCACACTTAAGAAATATTTATATTTATTAAATTAATGCGAAATACTATATTTTTAAGGGAAAAAAATTAAAAATAAATTTAATGCTGTTAAACAAAAAAATTAAATCTATTGACGAAAAAAAAATCATTTTTCTTTACATATAGCATTATTATTTAAAAAACAAATAATTTTAGTTTCTGTGTACCGGCTATTTTAAATTCGCGAAAGTATTGTTCAATTTAATTTTGGCAAACAAAAAATTAAATCTCGTGACGAAAAAAAATACTTTTCTTTAAAAATAGCAGTGGTATTTTTTTAAAAAAATTAGATTCCTGTGTACCGGCTATTTTGAATTCGTGAACGAATTGTTAACTCTAGGGACATTTATTTTCCCCCACAAACCTGTACTAGGGAACTGATTTGGACGCAATGAAGTACATCCGATAAAACGAAAAACATTTTTGTGTTTTTGGAATTACCTATTTTCTCACGTTTGAAAACAAGTTTTTATGTTTGATTAGTCATTTGTGGAGTTTCAAATCTTTAAGAAATATTTATTAATATTTTCAAACATCAGAGGAAAACACAGAACATTCTGCACTATTTGTTGTTCTTTCGGATGCGCTTTACTGCATTCAAATCGATGCTCTAGTCTACATTTGCAGAAAAAAGTAGAGTTTAAGGTAAAACATCTCTTTCTAGAATTCAAAATGCACGGTGTGAATGGATAGAAATACTCAAGATTCAATATTCATACTTTACCAGTTAACATTACGTGTCCTATTTTCATGTATTAGGGGTTGGGGAAAAAGAAATTCATTTTTTTTCGGTAGATGGCTGTAATGTCGATATCTCGTGAAATATCGATCAAACAATTTCAAATTTATGCTCGTTGTCAAGATGACATTTCACACTGAAAAAATTATTTTGCTTTTTTTTCTTTGGTCAATTCAGTTGTGAGTTACAGATTGTTGAAAATGGAAGTCAACAAAGAAAAAATTCGGTTCTTTTTACAGTTTTTCTTTGATGAAGGCGAAAATGCAGGCTGAAATTGCGAATGGTGTTTATGGTCCCGATACTGTAACAGCTAATTAAATGAAATTTTGGTTTCGTCGATTCCATTCAGGTATTTTTGATGTTAAAGATGCACCTCGCACAGGTAGGCCCGTCGTCGAAAATGTCGATAAAATCACAGAAAAAATCGAAGTTGACCGGCATGTTAATAGTCGTAGCATCGCCTAGGAGATAAAGATCGACCATAAAACAGTTTTAAACAATTTGCGGAAAGTTGGATTCAAAAAGAAGCTCCATGTTTGTATGTCACACCAATTAACACCAAAAAACATGATGGATCAAATTTCCATCTGCGAAACCTTGTCCAAACGGAATAAAATCCACCCATTTCTAAAAAGGATGGTGATTGGGGATGAGAAATGGGACACATACTACAATATTGTGCGAAAACGATCGTGGTCAAAGTACGGTGAAGCAGCTCAGACGGTGAAAATCAGGACTAACGGCCGGCCATGAAGGTTCTAATGTGTATTTGTGGGACTGGAAAATAATCATTCATTAGGGGTTGCTTCCGCATGGCCAAACACTAAGTTCAGATCTCTACTGTCAACAACTGGACCGTTTGAAGCTAGTGATTGACCAGAAATGTCCAGAATTGGCCAACAGAAGAGATGTTGTGTTCCATCAGGACAACGCCAGGCCGCACACTTCTGTAGTGACTCGCCAGTACATCTGGGAGCTTGGTTGGGAAGTTTTAATGCATCCACCATATTGTCCAGATCTGGCACCAGCTATTACCACCTTTTTCTCGCATTGCAAAACATCCTGAGTTAAAAGAAATTGGGATCAAGAGAAGATTGTGAAAATCGATTACTAGAGGTTTTCGCCAATAAGGGCCAAAGCTTCTATGAGAGAGGCATTATGAAGCTACCTTTAAAATGACAATAGATTATGCAACAAAACGGTGCATATTTAACCCAAATCGGACAATCTGAAGCATGTTAAATAAAGTCTTCATTTTCATGCAAAAATAATGGATTTATTTTTCCCCAACCTAATATTTATCTTTTAAAAATGATAATTTTCAAATAATGATATTATTACACTGTGTACAAAGTCGTTTAAAGGAAAATTATCAATGATTAGGAAGATATATCGTCCCCCCCCGAAAAAATAAAAATATGAATAATTGTAACAATAGCTCAGAAACACTAAGACACAAAAATAGTTTTTTAAAAGTAATTATTCAAATTTATTAAAATTTAGCTCTTAATATATTGTAGAAATATGCCTGGCACAGAATTGTGGGAAAAAAATTCATAATTAGGAATAACACGTAAGAATTTGAAAATGTATTCAGATTTTACAAATTATTACAATCATAAGACCAAGAGAGTCACATTTAAGTAATATTCAAAATAAAGGATGCAATTCACTTCAATTATTCGAAATAAAATTGAATAATGACAAGGAAATTATGCCATTTAATTCCCCATAAAGTATTTTTCATAAAAAAAGAATAAAGAATGTATTGCATCAAAAGATCATTTAAAGCAGCGATTCTTAAGGCTATCTTCGGTTAATGTTAAAGAATAGGACCAGAATTTGGAACATTTTTTCAGATATAAAAGAAATGAAACATTAATATAATATTCTGACTTCACTATCCTTTATAGAGAGCAGAATTTTTTATTATACTTCTCGTTTTTAACCGAGTTTATTCATTTTTTTCTGGTATAAAATGTGTTTCGCGCTTTTTCTCCTATACCGTAATGTTAAATGGGCTATGCCTTCACATATTATAATAAAAAAGGAAGTATTCATGAAATATTTCGGCATTTTTAAAAACACTGTATTGTTAATAGAGGTATGAACTATAATATGGCAAATTTTCATAGAAATTGAGGCATTTTTTCTGTCTGAAAATGTGCTTCGCGTTTAGTTCAAGCTCTAGTACTTTTACCGAAGACAGCCTTAAACTTTTGATTGCCGCGAACCCCTTTATGTATCAGACTGACATGGCGGATGACCCCCCAATCTCCCAAGATTTTGAGCACCCTTCCCTGGATTAATATTCCTAATCAAAATACATGTTCTAGTGGAGTTTTTTCACTAAGGGTAATTAAGTGATCTAGTCTTGTGTGGCATATCTCAATTTTTCCTCGAGGCATATCAGAGTGTGAAAAAGAGGAAATGTTATATGAGAAACTTCACGGACCCGCTAGGAAGAATCACCAGGGGTCCGCGGACCACAGTTTAAGAACCACTGATTTAAAGTATGAGCCAAATGGTAAAGATAGCTTTTAGATTATTACTTGTGGAAATTTTTGATGATAATTGGTTAATCTAAAACAATTATAGGTAAATAGAATGTTTGGCAGGTCACGTAGTTACAATGAATGAAGACCGCACCACTAAACAATTCTTCAATGTCCAACCAATTGGCTCACGGGGAAAGGGCAGGTCAAATCTTAGATGGATTGAAGGCCTAGAAAAAGATCTCATAGTTTTGAGAATTGGGAGGGCTGGCCTGGAAGGGGCTACTTGAGAAGGCCAAGGCCCACCCTGGGCTGTCGAGCCACTGAAGAAGGAAGAAAGGAGAATGTTTGGTACCGAATAATTTTGCCCAACCCTCTTCGAGACGGGCAATGTATAACGTTTTAATTCTTCAAAATCATGTTTATAATGCATATTTTTTTCTCATATTACAAATCTGAAATAATTATTCTTAAGGTATTCGACTACGTTCGGAACTGTGATTTTGCAAAAGCGTATAAATGGAAAATATTTATATTTAGTGTCACTTAGATTAGAAATGTATATAAAATTGTTTCAAGAATAGTATTACAATAAAAAATTATTTATGTACAATATTTTGACAAAAAATGAACATAGAATGACCCATTTTCAAAATATTCACTTTTTGTAAAAAATGCTTCTATTATAATAATATTTTGCCTGTATATAGATCAGACCTCTCTACAGAGGCTCAACTAGAATTTTGAAATATATAACTTAGAAGTGGGTTTATCCATGTTTTACGACAACAGAGGGGAGAAATTTTAAGAAAAAAAACGCTGATAATTATTTCAATTGGTTGTAACTCTGAAAATAATGTGAATTTTTCAAAAATCATAGTTGAGCCTCTGTACAGAGGTCTGAGTTATATACAGGCAAAATATTATTATAATAGAAGTATTTTTCACAAAAGGAGAACATTTTGAAAAAAGGTTATTTTAAGTTAATTTTTTTACCGAAATATAGTATTTAATTATTTTTTTTTATCAAAATGTCCTTAAACAATTTTATACATGCATTCTAATCTAAGTGATAGAAATGATAGAAAGAAAATATCATGAAAATTATCCATTTATGCGCTTTTTTAAAATCACGGTTCCGAACGTAGTCGGATACCTTAAAGAATACAATTTTACAAGAGTACACGATGAGCTAGTACAAGAGTACAAATGCTTTTAGCTCCCTTATCGTTTTTCCTAGTTGAAGGAAAAATTAATCCGAAGCCTTTCTTATCTTCGTGTAAGAATTCAACATCTCTGCTTTCAGAAGAAAAATAAATACTTAAGAACTACAAAATCCTGGGATAAGAATCAAATCTATGGCAGTTGCTTTTATAGTTCAATGTACACAGTTCATGTTCTCAGGTGAACTAAATCTTTTCGTGACGAGCGGCTGACGTAATTGTATTCCGTTACTTATTAGAAGTGCTATTTAAATGAGTAATTGCACAGTAAAAAGGATTTTCAAGAATGATATTTCATTTACATAGCGATTTACTGTCATTTATATGCAGAAAATTAAAACTCTAAGATAAAAAGTAAAGGTGACAGAAGGAAAAAGTTTTAATAATAAGAAGAATAGGGATGTTTAGCTGTCAAAGAACTTGGATCATATTTGCAAATGTTGTGAAGTGTTAATCTATTATAGGCATGCCCAACCCGCGGCCCATTTGGAGATTTTTTGCGGCCCAATTGAAGTTTCTGTCTATATTATTTTCGACATTTGGACTACAGACGGTTGAATCGAAAATATCGTGTTTTAACCCACCCCACCTCTCCCCGAGCAGTTTTTTCCGAAATAATTTTTTTCTTCATTTGACTTACAAGCAATTGTAATAACATGTGTTGATGGATGAAGGAAAGCAGATGAGTTAGGGTATGTTATTAACAATTTCAACGAGAACTTCGTTGAGAGTGAGTAGTGTATTTTGTTCAATTTGTCAGAGAAAAAATTTATGTCTATATTTTTAAGTTCAGATTAGTAGTCTTTTCCTTGTTTTATTTAGCAATGAAAGAATCCGATGATGGATTTAATGAGTTGCCTCAGAACTGTAAAACCAGCTAGTACAAATGTAAGATAATTAGGACAGCAGAATAAAGATGTTTAATATTTTAACCTTCTGAAATTATGTAACCTTTTCATTTTATGATATATTTTAATCACGGTGCACACACACAATAATTAATATCATACAATAAGAAACTAAACATTTGGCTATCGGGCAGAAACAACACTTTTTTTGTCGAACAGTGTAATAATTACAATGCTGTTCTTCTTTGCTTAATTGCCTTTTTGCATTTGAAATAAAAATTTTGAAAATCTAAATCAATTTTATGCAGACATTCTGTAACACAAGTATAAAATTTGAAGATGTTACGCACATAGTTGTTATACTACGTAACCTCAGATGGCAGCATAAATCTACTGTAGATAAGAACCTTGTAGGTTACGAGATATTCTTCCACCAACATGTGCAATCGGTCGATTTTCAATTTTGCTGTGATTGTGATCCAGTAAAAGGTAAACTTGCTGTTTTTTGATCATATAAATAATTATTGAATAAATTTCTATTATATATTTATTCGTCATGGCTGAAAGAAAAATTGAAAAGAAGAAAAGGAAACTTGAAGATGAAAATAGACAGTTTCAAAGTGAATGGGAAAATTTGTACTTTTTTATTCATGCAAAAAACAATGTTGTGTGTTTGAATTGTCGTCATTCAATTTCAATTTTAAAATCATACAAACTTAAAAGACACTGTGAACAAAAACATGGATAAATTGATAAACTTACTGTTGGCGAACGGAAAGCTAAGTTACAGTCTTTGAAGAACAATTTGACATCTCAACAATACATATTTCATAAGCAAACTTCCCAATTAAATGGTATGTCAGTGCTAGCTTTCCAGTATCCCACATCATTGCTAAAAATATGAAGCCTTTCACAGACGGTAACTATATCAAAGACTGTCTAATTGCCGTAGTTAAAGAAAACTGTTCAGAAAAACTGGATCTCTTTACTCAAATTAGTCTGTCACGTCAAACTGTAGAAAGAAGAATAGAAAACATTTCACGTGAGATTTGTGCATCGCTAAACACAATTACAACTAGCTTCGTATATTTTTCTCTGGCTTTGGATGAAACGTCAGATATAAATGATACTGCTCAACTTGCTATTTTTATTAGAGGTGTTGATAGTCAAATTAATATTACTGAAGAACGACTCGAACTTGTGAGTTTGAAAGGTATACTTCCGGAAGAGATATTAAGGATGCTGTCATAAATTGCGCGCAAAGTCGTCAGATAGATTTGAAAAATTTTGTAGGCATTGCAGCAGATGGAGCCCCTTCAATGGTTGGAGAAAATGTTGGTGCTGTTTCATTAATTTTCGATCACACAAAAGCTTTAGGAAACAGTTCAAATGAGTTTGAAATGTTAATTTGTCATTGTTTTTTGCACCTGGAGAATCTATGTGCACAAGTGTTAAATATGCCACATGTGATGAAAGTTGTTATCAAGGTAATTAATTCAATTAAAAACAATCCATTGAAGCATCATCAATTTCAAGAATATCTTAGGAAACTGGAATCTAAATACGGTGATATCATTTATTACACCAAAATTCGGTGGTTCAGTCGCGGAAACTGCTTATTGCGATTTTGGAAATTAAGGGAAGAAAAATTAAAACTTTCATGAACAATAATGGTAATAATACAAGTGAACTTTCGGATGACCAATGACTTCTAGATTTATGTTTTCCAACAGATATAACAATGAAACTGAATGAGAGCTAAACCAGAAGTTACAAGGTGAAAATAAGTTGATTACCGATTGTTATCAAGATATAAAAGTCGTTGTGACAAAGCTGCAGCTTTATGAAAATCAATATTGCGGACAAACAATTCGATTAATTTCCCATTGTCAAATGACTATAAAAAACCTCTTCAAATATTCTACGGAAATCGGGAAATTATTTGAAGAATTCAACTCTAGATTCTCTTACATACAAAAGTTTGAGGAAATGTTTGCAATATTTTTAGCTCCATTTAATGTAAAGGTAAAATCAGCGCCTCTAAATTTACAAATGGAGCTAATAGAATTACAATCAAGCATCGAGCTAAAAAGCCTGGGCGAAAGGAATAAGATTGAATATTATCAAAAATATAACCTCGAAGATAAACTTCCAAATTTAAAACGATTGGCTGTGCGCATTATATCAGCATTTGGTACTACTTATCGCTGCGAGTCATTTTTTTTCCAAATTAAATCTGGCGGCAGGTTGCTCGATAAAAACATGACCAATCAACTACGATGCGCGTCAACTAAATTATTCGCTGTTATTAAAAAAATCTCAAGTAAAATACAAAAACAAGTGTCTCATTAATTGTAACGTAATAAAATATTTTGATTGTTGTACGATAATAAAATATTTTGAATAATTTGTTTTATTTTGATATGTGCGGCCCACCTCAGTTTAGTAAATTTTTACTTGGCCCACCAACCGATTTGGGTTGGCACCCCTGATCTATGAGTTTAAGGAAAGAAAAGGTCTCTTTATTAGAAAACATGATTGTTACGTACAAGTGAATGGAATTCCAGTGCTTTTAAGAAAAAGGATAACTCTTAGTAACATGTTTTAATAACAATGCGGTTTTGCAGTCTTTTTCCATCATCGGAGAGATTATATGTTATGTATGAATGATCTTTTTAACAGGTTGTTTAATAGATTTTTGGGATTCAGGATAGGGATGCGGATCTGAGATCGATTAATCGAAAAATCGATTTCTCGGGCCAAAAGAAATCGAAAAGAATCGTAGTGCTAAATCGATTCAGTGAATCGATATTTCATCCTAGAAAGTCGACATTCGATTTTTTTCCGTTTTGGCAAAAATCATAAAAAACATAGACTTTAAACACTATTTATCTCAGGCAGTTGTGCACCTGAAGTATGATCCTATACTTTACTGGCAAGAACAAAAAAAACTCTATTTATCATCACGTTCATTCAATAGCCATGATCTATATGAGTATCGTGGGATCATCCGTTCCTTGTGATACCCTTTTTTTCGATTGCCGCCAACATCGCAAGTGATGAGCGGAACCACTTGGATACCAGTAGACTTAAGAGACTGTTCTTTTTAAAAAGTTTGCATATTAAACATTGTGAAGTATAAGCTACATTATCTATTTTCTAAACTTTATACGGTAACAAATACATTTTGAAAATAAATGACTTCTTTTATACCTAATACTTTATATGGTAAAAAAAATAATTAGAATTGTTGAACACCCAGAACTAAAAAAATCCCCTGATTTTCTGATAAAAGATCGTTTGTTGTGGTAATTTTTTTGTTTTTCATAAAATGGATTTATATTTATATTGTAAATGCAGACTTAATAAAAATCGATTGTTTCGAAATCAATCTTTAGACCGCGATTTTTTTGTGAATCGATTCATCAGGTTACGATTCAAATCGATCTTTTTCGGAAAGAATTGCTTCCCCTCATTCAGGAGTTAAAAATTTTCGCATTTTTGTATAGTTTTATGTTATTAATACTAATCCCACACAAAGTTGTAGGACAAAATATTATACTAAGCGGGAATAATTGGCAGAACTAGACAGACCCCATTATACACAGACATTATTATGTTTTTTCAAAAGTACGAATTTAAAAAAAAAAATATTTGACAATATTCTTAACATAATAAATTTAGAAAATTTGTTTGTAAATCGCAGATGTTAATGAGAGAACTTAAAGAATCTGTTTATATTCATCACACACGCTTTAGGTGTGTGCTCAAAGCCTTTTTGCCGAGGTTGACGGTCAGCTTATTGCACCTGTCGATAAAGAAATGCGCGCGTTCGCCTACAATATTCTCGAAATAAAAATTAAAGTAAACAATGTTCATAAAAGTTGGAAACTGTATGAATTAAGTTTTTGGAAAAGAGATAATATTAAGGTATCCGACGACGTTTGGAACCATGATTTTTAAAAAAAGGGCATGAATGGATAATTTTCATGATATTTAGTGTCACTCAGATTAGAATACATGCATAAAATTGTTTTAAGCACATTTTGACAAAAAAATTTATTTAAATATAATATTATGGCAAAAATTTAACTTAGAATAATCTTTTTTCCAAATATTCTCCTTTTGTGAAAAATGGTTCTATTATAATAATATTTTGCCTGTATATAGCTCAGACCTCTCCACAGAGGCTCAACTAAAATTTTTGAAAAATTCACATTATTTTCAGAGTTACCACTAATTGAAATAATTATTAACGTTTTTTTCTTAAAATTGCTCCCCTCTGTTGTCGTAAAATATGGATAAACCTACTTCTAAGTTATATATTTCAAAAATTCTAGCTTAGCCTCTGTAGAGAGGTCTGAGCTATATACAGGCAAAATATTATTATAATAGAACAATTTTTCACAAAAGGAGAACATTTGGAAAAAAGATTACTTTAAGTTAAATTTTTCCAAAATATTGTATTTAAATAATTTTTTTTGTCAAAATGTCCATAAAACAATTTTATGAATATATTCAAATCTAAGTGACACTAAATTTCATGAAAAGTATCCATTTATGCGCTTTTGCAAAATCACGGTTCCGAACGTAGTCGGATACCTTAATGTAATGGAAATGACTAAGAGATGCAATTTAGAACAATAATTTGCTAAAAAACACACAAAAATATGAAAAAACAGACAAAATCACGCCTTTCCCGTCATATGGAGGCATCAGTGTTGTAACGTACAACCGTGCACATCTCGGGAGGGCTCAGAATTCTAGGGGGCTCAAAAAAGTTTATGCTTTTACAATCCTTTATAAAATCCGACTTGGACCACAAACCTGACTTTGCAGGGGGGCCCTAATATTCTCCGTTATGCCTATGGGAGACACAGCACAACTCTTCAACACTTTAATCAACCATATAAGAAAACTTCTCTTATTTCTTTTTTTTAAGCTTCTTCACAATTTGGCACATGCACAGAAAATGGAATACTACTTGACAATGAATAATTAGCACCAGTCCTCCATATTCGATGATTACTGAGTTGACAGGTCAAAAATCACCTGGAGTACAATCCGCTTTTAATCTATCTCTCTTCTAATATAAAGTCAACTTTCATTTCACATTTAATACATTTAAAAGCTATAAAAATCTCGATTATTTTAGATTTAAAAACAGGAATTGTATTTCTTTTAAATTCCTAGATTTTAACGGCTATAAATTATAAAATAAAATAAGAATGAACTTTTTCCAGTGGCGTAATGGAGAACATTAAGCCCCCCTCCCTGCAAAGTCAGGTTTTGTTTTTAGTATTTCGTACTTACTTGGCAAAAGTCAGGCTTTGGGCTCCCTAGAATCCTGCACCCTCCTGCGACGTGAACAGGGGGAGGGGTGAACGCTACGCCCCTGACTCCCCTCCAAAAAAAATTGGAGAGAAGCATCGTTCCCTTAGTCGCCATCATTGAATGCATGCTTCACGGGTTCATGTATATTTTACACGTGAAATGTATGTGAACCAGTTTCTCGTACAGTTTATCTGACATATATTATGAGATGTTAGAGAATAAGAAATGTAAACCACTTAACTATCTGTTATTATGTCTGCTATTATCTAACTATTAATTGTGTTACTATTTATTAACCATCTGTTTTTGAGTCTGAAAATTATTAATTTATCGGCTGATATTTTAAGAATTAACTATATTTTTCCTTAATCAAACCTTCCTTTTCCTTAAATGTACTTAAATGATCTGATAGAAAAATATACCATGATCCATATGTTCAACTGTTACAATTATAAGTGAATGTGTGATTTCTGATCAGATTACTTACAGCAAAAAAATCAATCATAAGTATTTGCATTTAGTAATTGCACATTCAAAAATTACGTAGGCAGATTTATATTGATTTTTTTTACCTAAATCCAAGAGTACGGATAAATGAATCGATAAACTTTCAATAATCGTTTAATATTACATAAATACTACATACCTTTTCGGGAATGCATGAAATGATTAGTACAGGTCATTGATTTCAATAAATATCCAATAACATTTCTACCAATCTTTTTATTCAAAAATACAAATGAAGTTAAGAGAAATATTCACGCGGATTTCACAAATGTATATGACGACATATATTTGTCATCTAACAAATTCTTCATACCTCTAAAATTCTAAATTTCCCTCTTTCAATCCTTTCAAAATTTCCATCAGCTTCGAAGAGCTCGAATATCATACTACAAATTATTATCAAATAAAGAGAAGCACTTTTGTATTCAATAAGCAGTTACCCCCCACTTCGCTGGGTATTTCATAATGTCGTATGAATATATAGTGTTTATATATTTATATAAATGATTCATATCTTAGTCCTACTGTTAAGCGTTTGATTATATTGAAAAACATTATAACTCTCACCTCTTGATTTAAAAAGGACAGGAATTCTGAATAATAATTTTCAAAATTGAAGTAGAATTTTCTTTTGCTCGACCATAACCTCCTACCATAAAATGTATTTCCGCAAAGCCCATTTTTAGTGGATTTCTACTCAACAAAATAAACATGATTGCTGAATTTAAAGTCAAACATAAAATTCAAAAACGGAAATTTTTTGTGGGGGGGCCGCTTTGAGAGCTGATTTCCGAAAGACCCGTTCTTGGCGGATTTCAATTCAACAAGAGATACATGCATGCCAAATGTCATTATAATAGTTCAAAAACGGAAATTTTTTTGATCAATACGCTCCAGTAAATCCCACTCTCTTTATAGAAGTCGATTTCTGTAAAATCTATTCTTAGAGGATCTCTATTCAACAAAAGAAACGTGCTTAACAAATTTCAAGTTAACGGGTTTAAGAATTCAAAGTCGGGAATTTTTTTTCTATAACGTCCTTTAACCCCTCGCAACCCTCCTTGGAGATTTCCTCCTCCGATTTTCTCAAAACTCGTTCTTAGAGGAACTCTACGCCATGAAAATAATAATTTTCAAGGCGGTAGGTCTAATAGTTCCAAAACGGGCATGTTTATTTATAACCTCCCATAAGCCCTCGCATCGCATCTTGGGGGGTCATTTATCGCAAAATAACTTTTGTAACGGACCTCTACTACATGAAAAAAAGCACCACTAAATTTCAAGTCTGTATGTTTAGTAGTTAAAAAAGGAGAAAAATTATCTATTGCTCCCCTTAAGCCCCCGCAACGTCTCTTGGAGGTCGATTTTCGTAAAATCCGTTCTTAACGAATTTCTACTTAATGAAAGGAACATGCTTGGCAAATTTCAAGTCTGTAGGTTGCAGGTTCTGGAAATAAGGAGGTGAGTGAGCCACTTTTCTCCTCCATATTTATAGATGCATCATAAGCCACAATTATTTTTTAAACAGAATCATACATCAAAAATTTCTACAAACAATTAATCCAAAAAAATATTCCCTTAGTTCGATCACTTTTATATCATATTGCTTTTTTAGAAAAACGATTAGTAAATTATAGTGAAAAGAAATATCGTTCATCATTTATGGAATAGTAAAAAAAGGAAAATGTAAAAACTATTATTTTTAACACGACTGTTATATTTAATTTATATAATTCATAGTGAAGTAAATTAGAGTAGACTTTTTAAATTACTGATAAGTTACTGAGACTCTGCCCTTGTAAAAGAATTTGCAATTCTTGATCAAAGTCGTAATACAATCAGGTAAAAGATCCTCTCAGAGCCACTTAAATAATTAGGGCTATAAGTAAATAACATTGTAGTTGGAATATATATATATGAGCAGAAAGTTTTAATTTTATATTAAGGATTAGAACTATTTTCATTATGTAATTTGTTTGCAAGGTTTTTTTTATTTAGTTAATTAATTCGAAAACAAAAAACTTTGAGTAGAGGCATATCAATTAACACAGTTCCAAAAAATTTTTTTTAATTTTAAACATATACTTTAATCAGCCTTTCTTTAAGGTATAGAAATGCGTGCAGAGTACTTTTGTAAAAGTATAGCATACTTAAATATTATAAATACTTTTTAAGGATCAATACCAGTAAATATTAATGCTTAAACACACACACACAGCAATATTTAAAATATATTATCTAAATTTTACAAAAATCACAATTATAAGTGATGTTTTAGCAATTTCTTAAAAATAATAAACTTATGCCAATAAACGTATTACTGAAATAAACTGCGTACATTTATCTAGGAAACGTTCTAAAATTGTAACGTTTTATTAAATTATAAAAATTTTAGAGCTGGTCAAATAAATATTATAAGGGGTTTTTTTACGACTTAACACAAATTCTTCCGTGATCTTTCAAACGAAATGAAATAGCATAATATTGATATCATTCATACGCGAAACGTTTTAAAATCAATCAAAACAAAATAAATCACGCTTCTGCGTCATTTAGTTGTTGAATTTCACCTGCAGCTTGATACTGTTTCACGTGTTTCGGAAATAAAACAACAATCAAAGCAGCCTATATAACCAGTATATAGCTTCCTAATCTTAAATCTTCATGGTATGTTACATAACCACTATAAAATCGTGCTTATCTTTTAATATCAAGTCCGCCCAACTGGATATTCCCGGTTGTAGCTTCCAGCTCTGATCGCAGACCTCTTGGATAAATAAATTTTTATTTCTTGAAAATGCGTGTCTTTGAATTCTGAGTCAGAAAGCGCGCGAGCATCGTTAAACACGACTCTTAAATGTCTCAGATTTTTCTTCACAACCAGTAATATAAAAAAAAAATTTAAGTCAATTCCTACTTCGATCAACAAAGAAATATTTTATTTAAGCTACTTTTTATTAAATAGTTACAATTAATATAAATATGTCTATACATATGACAGAATCAGAACCTTATAAATGGTAGTTAATTTTTATTAATTATTATTTAAGTATCGTATTGTCATCCAAAACAATCATCTATATAAAATTTCAGTTCAACTGAATGCTTTAAAACGTGAGAAAAAAAAATCTTTTAAAGTTTTGACCCAAGTTGCTAAAATGAAACCAACGTGGCTGTATCTGTAATTCTTTAAATAGTTAGTTTCAATCAATTAATTTTAATTAATCATAATTAAATTATCGTAGTTTTACCCAAAACAATGGTGTACAGAAAATTTCAGCTCATACGTGAGAAAAAAACCTTTTCAAGTTTTGACACAAGTAACCAAAATGGTCGCTAAGTCGCCAAAAAATGATGCCAACGTGGCTGTATTTGTAATTCTTTAAATAACTAGTTTTAATCAATTTTTATTCATTATAATTAAATTATTGCATTGTCATCCAAAATAATCATGTATATAAAATTTCAGCTCAAGTGAGAGCTTTAAAATGTATTTTATTAACGATTGAAAATTCCACGAAAATAAATAAATAAATACAGAGAGAGTGTGAGCTAATAGTAGGAATTGAAAAAAAGAATTCCACCTGGTCACTGCGTAGCAAAAACGTTCCTTTCCATCCTTCACCCGAATCTACAAGCCTCAAGAAGAGGACCAAGGTTACCAGATCTCGTCGACACGCCGTGTATGCTAACACATTAAAGAAGGTCAAGCGATAGTGGACAAACAAAGCGGTGAAGCACCTCTCGCTCCGGTAAGGAAATACGGTCTCCCCAGAGGTGGACATGGTGTTAGCACATAGCAGGGAGCGCAATTAAAAGCACAAAGTAATATTTTGTCAAGGGTATATGACGTTGGAGTTATGTGGGAAAGACCATTGCAATTCTTATTTTATTATCTTATCTTTTTTTTAATGATATTCTTGGGAGGTTTGAGTGTGTTTTGACACTTTCCCCTCTTTGAATCGCAATGATACATATTGGGTTGTACCATAATTATTAGGATTAAATCATTGCTGCGTTGTGGGTTTCTCGAAAAAAAAAAGTGTTTTTTCTAAAACTTGATTTTTTTATTGAGGTGTAATGCATTAACTTATTTCACAAAACAAGTTTTTAAGGTTATCTTTGCGTATGTTACAGAACCCGGTTTGGGAAATTTTTTTCGGATATAAAAGTACTTTAACATTAATATGATATATTTTAGCTTCTCTATTTTTAAAGAGAGCTGCATATTTTATCATACTACTCAATTTTCTCCGCGAGTTGAACCCTTTTTTCACAATTCCTACTATTAGTTCACTCTCTATATATCTTGTTCAAATTTTCAATCATTAATAAAATACTTTCTATACATCCATTCAAGTTCAAATACACTTTTTCGAACTTGTAGTGGAGGACACTTGATGTTAATACGAATATTAATTCATTAATTAAATTAAAAAATGAATAAATAGTAACAAACAAAAATATTAGTCCAACAGCATATATTGAAAGGAAAATTGTTCGTTGTGTCCCTGAAGCGCAATGGATAGCACGTTGGACCTTTAATCCAAAGGTCAAGGGTTCAAATTCCACCTGGGATGAACTAATTTCTGAGAATGTGATTTCCTTTTTACTATACTACTTAGAATAATTAGAATACTTACTTAGAATAATTAAATTTAATGAATGAATAACTAGTAATAAAAAAAATCCAACACCTTATATAGAAAGGAAAATGAAAATTACAAGGAAAATCGCTTTCTCTGTTTTGTCACTCTTAATATTGTGATTCTGTCATATGTATATACATATTTATATTAACTGTAACTATTTAATAAAAAGTAACCAAAATAAATTTTTTTCTTTGTTAACATAAATAGGGGAATTGACTTAAAACCTTTCTTTATTTTACTCGTTCTGGTATAAAATATGTTTCGCTTTTTTTTTCTCTTATATCTTAATGCTAAATGAACAGTCACTTTATACATTAAGACGATTTTTTTTTATTTTTGGAATATTTTGAAATTTAAAAAAAACTGTATTATACACTGATGTAAGTATTATAATATTGAAAATTCTCATAAAAATTGAGTTATTTTTCTGTTTGAAAATATGTTCCGGGTATAATTCAGGCTTTATTGCATTTGATTAAGGCAACCTTACCATGCTGATTAAAGGTTTTAGAAAAATATAACATGGAATTAAAATTTTTATTTTTACAATAAATTATATAATGATTTCTATTAATTACTTAGAAATAAGGAAACAGTTCAGAAATGTTTTGAATTTCATTTAAGGCTGTTTTCGAGAAATGTTAAAAAATGGGACCCCAAATCGAAATACATTTTTCAACAGATCAAGGTTTCCACCTTGTTATGTATTTTATTCAAATTTCGTTAACGGGTGAAAGGAAGTATCATATATATATATTCTATTTTGTCCCGTTTGAATTGATAAAATTTTGGAGGTTCAAGATTATTTAATATATTTCGTTTCTTATGTAAATGCTCGCATTACATATTTCAAAAATGATGCATTAACGGAATTTTTCCAAAATACAATAATATAATGCACGTAATAACAAATTCACAAACGCGTTATAACTGCACATTTATATGCAATTATATAAAATTTTGGACATTTTTCTATTTGAAAATGTATTACTGATCCTTCGATTTTCGGCAGACACCCTTAAATTGGGATGCATTGGCTTATTATTATATGCACTTTTTAGAGATAAATACATCGAATTAATGTTACGTAAAATTCCATTCACACATGTTAAGAATTGAATCGATACAAGCGTAAAATAAAAATATACTTCTCCGTTTTAGAAATTCAAGTACAAACCATTCTAAGGGGAGTTTTGGAAACCTCTCTATATATATTGACAATGTTAAATTGGCCGTTTTCGATGCACCTTTTCTTAAAATCTGTTATATGTGCATGCTTGAAATTTTTCATACAATTAAAGTACACCTTTCTCATTATACTGAAATGAGCTTTTCATTTTTTAAATAATTTATGAAATATTTTATCAAACATTGCGAAATTTGACCCATTTTTCACATAAAAAATTTGTAAAAAATAAATTTTTGAGTTTTTTGCAAAAAGTTCATTTTAGTATATATTAGCCATCATTATAAATATATCATAAAAATTTGCATACCTGTGAACAGTAGTTTCTCAGAAAAGGTACATCGAACACCAAAATTTACATTTTGAGATAAATTGGTTTTAATGTTCACAGTGAGACTTCTAATCGATTAAGAAATAAAAAAATAAAAGGCTCAATTTACAATAAAAGATACATGTTTTGGTTTATATTAGATGTTCATCTTTTTTAAGCAAAAACTAAGTACTTTGTTTACATTTTTCACTATTCAAATGGGCGTGACCTAGTTTCAACGATTATTTAAAAATAGGCTCTTTAAGAGCTTCTGATTACCCTTGAGGTTTAATTAAGATATTTTTATAAAGGTTGAAATCTGTAAAATTTGAAAATGTAAAAATCTCAAATTGTCAAAAAAATATGTGATTTTAGTTTTCCAATACCCCTTAAATCAAGAGAGGAGGGCTATGAGAATGTTTTTCAATACAATGGAAAGCTTAATGATGTGATTCAGATACCAATAACTTAAAAGCAGTTTATAACCGTGCGATATCATGAAATTCCTTGCGAAGCTCGTGGATAACTGCTTGTTTGTTTCTAAAGCTCATCTAAATTTTTTCCTTTAAATTTGTATCTAAGATCACACACACGAATAATAAATATTTAGAAATGTTTTTAGTTTCTCAAACAGTTATAATTTATGGGACAATGTTAATACTAAATTATATAAAATGTGATAAAAGTATCCGACTACCCTAAAATCATGATTTTTTAAAAAAATTGGCAATTTTATTTAAGACTTTATTTTATAGGCCATCTTATTAGCTTTATAAAAATACCAAGTTTTTTTATTTTTCATTCACTAGAACAGAAACTACAAATATTTTAGTAAAAGCAGATACTATAAATTTACAAAAGATGTCAAACTTTAAAATGCGTTTTACTCAAAATGTGGTTTTTTTTCGAAAAGCTCAAACGGGGACAGCGATGGTTCAAAAAGTTTTGAAAATAATTTGCTGAAATTTTTTTGTGTATATTCTGTGTAACAGTAGAAGTTTTTTAACTTTCAGATTTATCAATCACTGTTTTGTGACAAAATTTACAGTTCTTTGTGTGAATACAATCACTGTTTTGTTTTTTCGACAATTTCATATAATAACAAAGATAAAGAGCTCTAGTTTCTGTAAAAATTAAAATATCTCTTAACCTGAAGGTCATTTCAAAAAGAAATAGCAAAGTAATACATCAAAATTGAAAAATTGAGAATTTGTTCATTTACTATTTGTTCAGAACGGGCCCCGTTTATGTAATTTTTTTGTTAATTTTCATCAATTTTAGAAGTAATAATCTCTTTGTAACTTTAGCCTTTTTATCTTAAAATGTACTAAATAAATCTAAAAACCACAAAATTCTCCATATCCCCATTTTGTTAAAAAAAAGTTCTCGCAAGTTGTCGGATACTTTAAATAACCGTCATTAATAAATTAAATCCAAGAATGACTTCTCAAACAATTTTTTGTTTATATAGATTTAAAATATTTACTCAAATTTCAAATAGTTATCTCAAACTTAACAAATTTTTAATGGAATAAGAAAATGAAATGCATTGTTTGTCTAATCTAATATCTTCTCTAAGCTTTAAATGTGCATACCCTCAAACAATTGTTTATACCCTTCACCCTTGCCTTAAATCTTTTCGAGTACAGTAGCTCTGACATTCACCGTGAATCATTTTTTTCCTGTAAGGAAATTTTATGCATGACATGTCACAATTCATTCCGTCTTTTGTAATATTCTGATAATAGCACCAAAGATCTCGCATAAAGTGCTTTAACTTGTGAATGTGAAGCATTGTCATAAATGTTTAGAAATTGGGGTATATGTAATATATAAATGATGGTGGGAATTTAACAATTGAAAAAAATGTCTCCAAAGATTACGAAAGATAATAAGACTATATCTTTCTATTATTCTTAACTCAACAAAAATGTCTATATATCTTTCTGTAATTGTTCTCTGTGGACATTAAAACCAGACATTTTGATCCAGTCGGATTTCAAATAATATTGGTTTAAAGATACAATCAAATTGATATTTTATGTCAAATCAATAGTCGTATTTTTTTTCTACTCACGTGTGTCTAATCTCGTGTTTTTTAGGAAAGCAATTGTTTTAAAAAATAGAGTAATGAAATTTATGATTATATATATTGTAAATGCGTATCTGTATCATAGTGCAGCAAAAAACAAGTTTTGTTAGAGAAATTTTCTATTTCATTTTTAGTATTTCTATACAGACGCTTTCGATATTCTGCTCATATGAATTTGAAATTTTTCAAATTATATTTAATGAAATCTCTCTCTCTCTCTCATTAAAGCGCGATTAAGCTTAATAAGATTAATATTAATCTTATTAAGGTATCCGACTACGTTCGGAACCGTGATTTTGCAAAAGCGTATAAATGGATAATATTTGTGACATTTAGTGTCACTTAGATTAGAAAATGTTTATAAAATTGTTTTAAGAATATTATTACAATAAAAAAATTATTCAATATTTTGACAAAAAATGAACATAGAATGACCCATTTTTAAAATATTCTTCTTTTGTGAAAAATGCTTCTAATTTTATTATAATAATATTTTGCCTGTATATAGCTCAGACCTCTGTACAGAGGCTCAACAAGAATTTTTGAAATATATAACTTAGAAGTGGGTTTATCCATGTGTTTTTTACGACAACAGAAAAGAGAAATTTTAACAAAAAACTGCCGATAATTATTTCAATTTGTTGTAACTCTAAAAATAATGTGAATTTATCAAAAAAATATAGTTTAGACTCTCTGGAGAAGTCTTTACTTAAAATAAGCAAAATATTATCATTTTAGAAACTTTTTTAAAAGGGTGTTTTTAGAGGTATAGAACTTTAAATTGCAATAAAACAACGATGTATTATTTGATTGACATGATTTTTTTATTCGAAAGATAATCTTGTGGCATTACATTTTAAATATGATTTCTGGCATATGACTGCCACGGCTGGCTCGGATGTAGTCCAATCTGGACGTCCAATTTTCGATGACTTTTTCCAACATTTGTAGCCGTATATCGGCAATAACACGGCAAATGTTATCTTCGAAATGGTCAAGCGTTTGTGGCTTATCCGCATAGACCAATGACTTTACATAGCCCCACAGAAAATAGTCTAGCGGTGTTAAATCACAAGATCTTGGAGGCCAATTCACAGGTCCAAAACGTGAAATTAGGCGGTCACCAAACGTGTCTTTCAATAAATCGATTGTGGCACGAGCTGTGTGACATGTTGCGCCGTCTTGTTGGAACCACAGCTCCTGGACATCATGATTGTCCAATTCAGGAATGAAAAAGTTAGTAACCATGGCTCTATACCAGGGGTGGCGAACCTTTTTGGGTCAACGTGCCATTTTTTCTAAAAACGTTTAATGAGTTATAGGCGTGCCATCAAATAATTTTGACTTGTGATTATTGAAGAACTAATAAAACTAAATACGAACAAATCAAAATTCTTTATTTAATACGAAAAAATACATTTTGCACTGTATAGTAGTAAATGTTTTAGTTATATTTGTAATTTAAATTAAAATAACATTAGTGTGATTTCTGCTGTTATAGATTAGGTGACAAATAACTTATATCAGGATTATAAGATTCTACTTTTAGTAGAACGCATGCTGAATTAGAGTCGTCTGTCAAACGGTTTCTAAGCGAGTCTTTGATGCTATTAATCTCTGAAAATAATGACTCGCAGGCATGGGTAGATGAAAATATGGTTAAAATAGCATACGCCAACTTCTTCAAACAGTTAAATGCGTCTGGAATCGAATTCCATGTTTCCAAAATTTCGTTACTGGTATTTTTACTTATATTGCTTGTCAATCTTTCTGCTTCAATCAATTCCAACTTTTTCCTTGTTTCAATAAACTTTTGAATCCATGTTGAACTAGACTGGAAATCAATCAGTTGCATTTCAAGTTCTTCAATTTCCAACCAATGGAATTGAGACAAGTTCAGTTTATCAAACGAAATCACATCAGGGTACATAATAAATTTGAACGTTTCCGACAATTCCTTGAACAGAGAAAATCTCGCTGAAAATTCTTTGATTAACGAATCCATTATGGAAATAAAGTCATCAATAACTTTTTCTTCATTTCGTTTCTCTTGGGCATCTAAGTCTTTGATATTTTTTTTAAGTTTGGGAAGTACTTGTAGTTTTTTGTAATAATATCTTTTCTGAAAACATATAGTTTAGCTTCAGAAGCGCGAATGAGATCCATCATGACGATAACTGTTTTATTTGTGCTTTGAAGCTTTATGTTCAATTCATTGAAATGTTGGCATATGTCTGTAAAAACATCAATTTTAAAAGCCACATAATATCCATTAACTGTTTGCTCTCATTTTGTAGAAACAGTCTGATTTCTTCTGTAAAGTACGTTCCCGCGGCTCAACCAGCGAACATACATTATTAAGCCATTGCACACCGAACTGACTTCATACAACAAAGCATCAAACTTTCGTTTATTTAAAGCCTGCGATGATATGAGGTTCACTATTTTTGTGACTAGAGTTATTACATTATCAAGAGATGTTAAACCACTCTTTGCACATAAGGCTTGTTGGTGAATAATGCAGTGGCATTCAAGAAGCAAATGTCCTACGTCTTTTTAAATAAAGAAATGAAACCATTTTTGCCTACCATATTTGGAGCACCATCAGTGGTTACTGAAACAATTTTTTCAAATCAATTCCTTTCTCAGCAAGCGAATTTCTAGCTGTTATCGCAATTAATTCTTACTTAATGATGTTTCCTACACAATATCGAGCAAAGACAGCTAAACGTGCCGATTTAGTAATGTCAATACTTTCGTCAAGACAAAGCGATATAAAAGTAGCGGAGTTAATATCATTTTTTTGTTGATCTGTAACATTTTCTGCAATTTCAAGATTCTATCTTTCATTGTGTTTCTAGATAGAGGAACATATTTGATGCGCTGAATTATTTTATCTTTATTATCAAAATCATCAAAAAGTGAGGGCGCACATGCCAACCAAGCTTCCTTCAAAAACTCTCCCTCTTGAAAAGGTTTACCATGCCGAGTAACTTGCCGCACTTGTGGGACAATTTTTTTCTTACATATTTTAACATAGACGTCGACTGTTTATTTCTGTCTTTTATTGCACTTGCAATTAATTCTTTTTGCTCTGGTTCGCTTTTTTCACAAAAGGATTTGTGATTTGTTTCAAAAGGCCGTTTTACAGACGATGTTCTGCATACCACTGTTCCAGAACATAAAACACACACCGCTTTATCACCTTTATTGATCATACCATATTTCTCAGCCCACCAAGTTTGAAATTCTCTGCTACACTTACTATCTTGCACTTTTTTTTTGTTGTTGTTGAACTAGCTATGTTAAATAGCAGTTAAAAATCGTAAATTTAACACAAAACTTTAAATGTACAGTTGTGTCGATGAAATGTACTATTCTACGTGCTCTCGCTTGATTCCTCCCCCATCCCCCGCCAAAAAACCCTTTTTACTGACTGCGCACGACTGCGGGCTCATGGGGCAGATTTATTTTTAGGAAATTGAGTGCTTGTACGAGATTTCTGTAGTGTCTGCTCTTTCGCTTTTGTCTTAGGTCATTAAAATTTTTAAAAATAAAGCAGTGAGAGTTATTTTAGCAATTAGACTTACAAGACAAGAATTAGATCACATTAATAAATTAGATGTATACAAGCTGAACTATTAATGTAAACGTTAGAATATGTTTTTTAAACAACTTGAATATATTTAGAAATAGTTACATACACACACTATGCGTAGATAAACTTTGCATCATTAGCAATTTATAATATACGAAGTATTTACGCAAGACATAACAAACGAGTCTGCTCCCCGACTTATCGGCATCGCAACAGATTACTCACGTTTGTTCATAATACTGATGCGACGCTATTTTAAACTTATTTAATTTCTAAAACTTTCAACCCAGATTCCTAATTTCACATCGCATCATGACAATTAATTAAGTTAATTAATTCTAAAATTAAAACACTCATCTCACACTAAATCATACACTGATTGTATAGTTTTTAAACATTATTAAATTTATTTTAAGCACAAGTATATGGAAATTTACTTCACTACAAGAAGATCAAGATTTAACTTAGCTTGAGAGAGGGAAAGTGCAAGGGATGGACGTGGTTGATGCCTCCGGAGTATTTTCGTGATTGTCTGCGTGATTGTCGGCTCTCTCTCTCTCTCTCTCTCTCTGTGTGTGTGTAAAATCGGGGTGCGTCCCGTTTTATTTTACGACTTTTCACACAAAATCCTAGAGCGGACTCTTTGTCTTGTCCACTTTAATTTCTCTGATTGGTCCAGAGGCCAGCGCAGTGTTACACCACCTCACAATTTATGGGTTTAGTGAACTTTCTTAACGCGGGAACTTTCTTGACGCACCCCACCAAAAAGGAATTTAACCACATCCGGTCCGGGGACTCGTAAACAAATTCCAAGCCATCTCAGGGGCTAATTCTAAATTAGGAAGTTCTGGCCTCCCATCAATTCTTTATAGTAAACTTAATTATTTTAAGCTAAAATGCAAATCGTTTTGATCGATGGCGTGCCCAAAATATTCTCTTGCGTGCCATCATTGGCACGCGTGCCATTGGTTCGCCATCCCTCCTCTATACCGATCACCATTGACTGTAACGTTGTGGCCTTCATCGTTTTTGAAGAAGTACGGACCAATGATTCCACCAGCCCATAAAGCGCATCAAACAGTCAGTTTTTCTTGATGTAACGATGTTTCGACATACACTTGTGGATTAGCTTCACTCCAAATGCAGCAGTTTTGTTTGTTGACGTAGCCATTCAACCAGAAGTGCGCTTCATCGCTAAACAAAATTCGCTTATGAAAATCGGGAACAACGGCAATCTCGTTTTGGGCCCATTCGACGAATCTACGCCTTGCTTGATGATCGTTTTGAAGAATTGCCAAACCAAACTTAGAATAAATCACTTGACAGCTGTTAAATCGTTCGCCATCTTGGAAAGTAATGCCAATTTAAACTTCTATACCTGGAAAAAACACTCTTTAAAATGAGAACATTTTGAAAAAAGATTATTCTAAGTTAATTTTTTGCCAAAATATTGTATTTAAATGATTTTTTTTTGTTAAAATGTTCTTAAAACAATTTTATGCATATATTCTAATCTAAGTGACACTAAATATGAAAATTATCCATTTATGCGCTTTTTTAAAATCACTGTTCCGAACGTAGTCGGATACCTTAAGAGCGTTATTAGAGAAATATATTTCTTTCTTTCACGTAGTTCTTTTTCGTGGTTAAGATGGTCGGTTTTTTAGTTTCATTTCGTGACATAAATTGCCAGTAAGATTTGTTGCGTTTCAATAACGTGACCTTGGTGAGGTTATGGTCCTGGTGCCACAGAAGATCCTCCGTGTAGAGAGTGTGATGCACGTCGAATGTGTTGATGCTCAAAATTCTCCCGTTGGCGTGGTGTAGTAGTTAGGAGAAAGGAGATGCTAGTCAGGTGGCGTCCATGTCCCCTGACCGAGTTCAAAATTACAAAGTACGTTACCAATAGCACTCGTATTGTTTTATAATAAAATGCATCTGTATTTCGATAACTTTAAGAGGTCTTAGGGGTGTTAACTTTGTCTCGAGGGGTGAAAATACAAACAGTTTTCAAACAGGTATAATTATTTTAAATTGAAATTAAATAATTCAAAAATCTTTTACACTTCATTAACAAAGAATTATGGCTTCAAAAAAGTACAAAATGTTTGAAATATAATCATAATTTAAAAAATTATAAGCATAAGTAAATATGTAATAAATATTAAATAATTTTTGCGTTGTGCATTCTATTTTTTAAAATAGTAGCCCCTCTGATGTATAAAACTTTATAGAATTATAAAATGTATCATACTCTTTGAACCCTACATCATTTAAGAATAATATATCTTTTGTGTTTCAAAATATTTGAAAAATATTGAAACATTTTTAAAAAAATTTTGAAAATGTAATTATTTTATATTTTTTAAAAAATATATTTTATTATTCTACTAATATAAAAATACTACAGTGAAATAAAGGGGGATACATTTAACTCTATAAATCAATTTATAGCTAGTAATTAAAGCTACTATTTTAGAAAATAGCATGAGGAACGTAAAACTTACTAAACTTATTTCTTGTAAATAGAAATGTTTCTTATTTTCATATGTTGTAATTTTTAAAGTTATGTTTATATATTTTAAAAATTTTATACTTTTTTGAAGCCCTATTCCTTTATAAATAATGTGTAAAAGATTCGAATTATTTAAGTTTAATTTCAAAGGCTTATTGTTGAATATTGAATATTGTTTATATTTTCAGCTCTCTAGAGAAAGTTAACACTCCGAAACTTAATATGCTTAAAAGATGCCGCGAGATCGTGACTGTAACCACTAGGCTTTCGTGGCTGACAACCTGAACGTAGCAACACTTACCACTATACAGATACCGTAACCCCTTTGCTACTGCGGGTGAATGTGTCGGTGAATATTAACGCCGCATTATTCAGCTACTCGAGGGATTTTGGCGACGGATCTCGTAGTTTTGAACCATGGTTAAGTGACGAAAACGACACTCGAGCTGGCACCCCTCTCTCCTAACTTCTACACTACACCAACGGGAGGACGTTTGAGCTTCAACAGATGCCTCAACCCGGCGGGTCTTCAGCGGTTCCAGTCTCAAGCTCATGACAAGCCGACCAAGAGTTCGTTACCTTGACCACTAGGCTACCACGGTCTTTAAGGCTACTGCGGACGCGGGAAAATAATGAAGACATTTCTCATTAATTGTACATTCTCTTAAAAAAATCTATATATATTTAGTTGAGTCTGTTCTAAAAATCTTATTTTTACATTCCATATAAATCCAGAAGTATTCATTTACTCTGAATATTTTATCGAAAATTTAAATATTTATTGAATATGTTGTTATCGATATATTTGTAGAATTTTTTTATGTTTTAATCACCATCTTGGAGTACAAAGAAAGAAAAATTTTTTCATATAATTTGATAAAGTATATTATCTACTTTACGAAATTTTAAATACTTGATTCCTAAGTATTTATCCCCATTTCCAGGATATAACAATATTAAATCCTGCAATCATTATACTTCACTATTCTTATAATATACTGCCCTTATACCCTTAAGATTTATATCTTAAGATACTTGCACAGTATCTTAAGATAAAAATCTTTACCACGTATTCCTTTTCAAGATTTGTTGGAAACAAGCAAAACACCATCTTTAAACCATATCGAAATTATTATTTAACTATATTATACGCACTTTTCTAAATTATGGTTTTTTTTAAAGAAAAAAAAGTGTTCCTTATAAGAATTAATTACACAGAGATTTCGCAGAGGAAAAATTAGGCTTAACTTAAATCTGTTCACCATGTCTCCAAAAGTGAGTTCCTAAATCACAGATTACATGATCAAGGTTAAAAAAATGTCTATCCATCAGGATTTCATCAGAAAAAGGATTCATCTAGATTTTGCCTTTTAAGAAAAAACGTGTATCGGTTTCTACACCGTTGAAATTATTTATTACTTTTCTCGCAGAATAAGGACAAACATTTGCAGAATCTAACTGTGAAATATTAAGAAATAAATATTATTTAAACCTTAAAAAAGGGGGACTCAAACTTTTTTCCCACTAGGCCACTTACACATGATAAGTATTTCACGCGGATCTCATACACATGGCAGATATTTCAAGCGGGCCGCAACATGCGGAAAACCGAAAAAGAGGAATAAAAAACCAAAGCAACATTGACAAACATAATTGATTAAAGTATTAAAACTCATTTTTGGCTTTTATTTTAATACTATCTTAACTTTTTTATCGAACATACACACAAAAATATTTATTTTTATGAATTTTACTGAGTTGTAGGATAATTTCTATACTTTCTTTCAACTATGACCAAGCCTCTTGTTTACATTCTACTATTAAAAAAATTGATAGCAAAATTGATACATTTGATTGCTTGATTGATAGAATTTCCTGTTAAATTGTTTTCCAATAACTGAACTTCTTAGTGCAATGGGCCATGATCGGGCCACTCAAAAAAGGCTGGCGGGCCACAGGGTGAGTATCACTGCTTAAGATGATCATTTTTTTCCTCATAATCACACACACACACAAATTGTTATAAAATCTGAAAATTATTATAGCCATTGAAAATTCCGGTTATAAAGAATTTTTTTCGCAGCAATATAAAATATTCCGTCGGCTGGATGGCGTAGTTGGTCTGGCGCTGACCTTCTGCACTTAACGTTGTGGGATCGATTTGAGCTATGGTCAAGTGACGAGGACGATACCTGAACTGGTACCTCTCTCTCTTCTAACTTCCACACTTTGCCAACAGGGCTTTGTGACCTTTGATAGATTTAGCGGGCATCAGCTCCCTCTACACGGTGGGTCTTTAGTGGCACAAGGGCTTGAACTCATAACACGCTGACTACGAGTTCGTGACCATAATTACAAGGCTACCGCGGCCAATAGAATTTCCGAAAAGATTCTTGGCGTTTACTGTCAATGACATACGTGTATGTTCTGCAAACAATGATGCATTATCTAGTTTTTATTTTCAATATTACTAAGAAGATTTGAATACTGTAATTATAATCAATGCACTTAGTATCATTAATACACTAATGTTCAAAATCAAGAGAATTTGTGCGCATATTTAGAATCTTTCGAAAAGTACTGAAGGAAAGGTAAAATTAATGTTTCAACGCAAAAATAAAAATTTTAAATGTCGTATAGTGCATATGAGTAAATCGACAATGCACTTAATGAAAAAAGGTTTCGAAAAGCTACATGCCAATTTCAGGCTTAGTTCGTTCACAAATCGACACATTTCATGATGCTTTTTCAGTGAAATTCAGTAAACACACACAGTGACATTAGGAAATGATAACCAAACAATAAAATGAATAACTTTTTTTTATGTTTTAAAAGAACAAAAACACAGAAAATATACGCAATAATCGAGCCCTAAAATGAATTTGATTTTAAAAACATTTCACACAGCTGTGTGAGTTCGGACTTATAAATGAAAAAAATGCGCAGTATTGTCAAGGGAATTGCGCATTTCACACATCTAATATAATAAAATATACTGCACAGAATGTGGTTACGGTTGCTTAATGTATACCATTGATTATTATTCAAAAGATTCTAGACATTGATATACTCTCCAGACAAACGTCTCTTTTCATTCGTCTACTGATTTTGAGAGTATTTAATCAGAAGAATTTTTGGAATTCATCAACATTAAATTGCTTCTACAAATTCCTCATTTAAAACATGTATTCAATGAATGATTCTAAAGCAGAAATAAGCTATTTACTTTACAATTTTATAAAAACAATACCCATCTCATTGTAAAAAATGATAATTTAGACTAAAAACAAAATTGGAAGTATGTAATTCTCTTATCAATTTCAATTATACTGTTTAAAGAGCAAAGACCCTTCAAGAACTATAATTAACAACGCTTAATCATTATTAACTATTACAAATGTGCGTCATTATTAATGCTTAAGATAATGCTGTTTTAGAGGAATTTCTTAAAGTAACTAAAGGTGTTATTAGTCTTCATAGCGAATCATTAAGTAGCCTCAATACATTAATACATTCTGCAATGCAAGGTTAAAAATTTTTTTAATGAAATATAAATTCATTTTTTTCGTGCATATTTTTGCATAAAATGAATGCTTTGCAGTGTTAGCTTAACAAAACTTGCTTTCACATTTTTGTCTCACGAAAAAGAATAGTAAATTATAAAATTCGTGTTCCTTAATGAAAAAAGTTGTTGAAAAGTTGCATTTAACTATTAATGAAGACAAAACTAAATACATACCAAAATTACAAAAGTTCCAGTAGGTTATAAATATCTGCAGACAGAGAAAAGTACAGGAAGTGGTTAACAATTTTGCCTATTTGGGCATTGACAATCTAAATGACATAGGCGCTGAAATTTTTAAAAAAAACGTATTATTGTTGCTAATCACTGTCTTCATGGTATAAGAGCTATTTTTAAAATCAAAATTGATTAAAAAAGACATTAACAAATTACGCTATATAAAACAGTCATCAGACCCGTACTTGCCTATGGATCTGAAACTTGGAACTTGACTAAATCCCAGACTAAACAGCAAGCCATCTTTGAGTGAAAAGTTCTTAGCTATATCTTTGGTGCTGTGAACGAGAATGAATTGTGGAGACAACGGCACAATATTGAATTATATAAGCCATTTAAAGAAGCTGATGTCATTAAATCTATCAAGATTAGTTGTTTGAGTTTTGTGGGTCACATCTGCCGTATGGGCCCCTTATCCTTGACGTTCAGAATTTTCAACTGCAAACCTATTGGAATAAGAACTAGGGATAGACCCAAATTGAGATGGGCTGATTATGTGGTGGAGGATTTAAAGTTTTAAAAGTGGCTGATTGGAGAACTGTTGCCAAGCGGAGATAAGAATGGAAGAAAATTCTTGAGAAGGCATTGACCCACCCATGGCTGTTATGTCAATAAGAGAAGAGAAAATGTAATGTATGTGGATACTTTACTAAACAACAAGCAAAACAATTATACGAGGGCTGTTCAATAAGCAATAAGACTAAAATTATATAAAAAAGGATACCTTTAATCGTCATCATTTACATGGTATTTTTCAGAATAACTTCCGCGGCACGTAATGCATAGATCCCAACATTCTGTCCACTTCTTAAAAACATATAAAAGTCCGTTTTGTGAGAGCTTTATTAAAATCGCCTCCGCAGCCTTTACACATGCTTTGTTGTTTGCAAAACGTTTTCCTCGTAATGATTTCTTAAGTTGAGGAAACAGCCAGAAATCGCATGGAGTTTTATCATGATTGTATGGAGAGGGTGTGGTAAAATCTCTACGTTGTTCTGCGGTGAAACATCCAGTACGCAAAGGGCAATATGTGTCCGGGCATTGTCATGGTGTAATAGGAAGCCATTTCGGAGAAATGGACGTTTGCTTTTAACGGTACCATTGTTCGCACGACATTCGCGTAGTATGAGCCGTTTACGGTAGTACAGGGTTCGACAGCGTGTTGTTACACAATTCCTTCCTAATAAAAAAAAATTGAGGCCACAACTTTATAAGCCAATTTCACTGTTTTTGCTTTCTTGGGAGTAGGTGAAGATGGATGTTTCCGTTCACTGCTTTGTTATTTTATGGTTGGATCAGTGATACAACCAAGCTTTGTCTACTGTAATGAAGCATTTTAAGATATTGTCGCCTTCTTGTTTCAGTTTTTAATCATATCGCATCATATTAAAGATGTCCGATGCTGATTTTTGCAGATTTTTCCTTCCATTTCAACAACCGGCCGCGGCTCGTAGGCGCCCGCAAACACGCTTCAGTTCGAGCACGTGATACTCAAGAACATAAGTCTGTACAAGCCATGTATCGGTAGCTTTTGTTAATACAGACAACAAACTTTTCTTATGCCACTGAAAATAACATTCCGATGAGTGGTTTCGCGGCAGTAAAATTAGTCTTATTACTTATTGAACAGCTTACGTAAATAAAATCTCTTTACTGTACTTAAAACAGCTAACCTATTAATATTTGTTAATATTTTTTAATGTGGCGAAAAACTAAATTAAAATAAACATCGTAAATTAAAGCTCTTTAGAAAATCGATTGTTTTATCATGCACACAGCATTCTGTAACAGAAAAGATTTTAATGGTTCATTAAGCGATCCCTTCTCTCCTATACACATTATAATTTTTAAAAAAAGTACATTTATTACTCAACATTTAAAAATTTAAAAATGATAAGCAATTACAATTGAAAGTTGTAATTTTTTTAGTGAGTTCTTAAAAATTCTGTCTTTGATATTTCCGGTAGAGAAAAAAACTTTCTTTTTTTAAAAAAAGTTAATATAAACGTACGTTTCATCCCGATTGTTACCCATAATTACCGCTTAGATTTGAAAATTCCAGAAATTCAGTGATGAAAATGTTAAACTAATTTCGTTTAAAGAATGGACCTAATTTTTCAAAATTATATTTGAACATTTCACGTGGCACACGGGTTCCACTAGAGACAGTAATTGTTCTCTTTTTCGTAATTTTATTAACTACACCCTTCATTTTTTTCAATATTATACACTCATGAACAAAAAAATTAGCGCACCAAGAAGGAGTCGTCAAAATGAAACGAAATTTTACATACGTAGTGACTACTTTGATTTAAGAAATGATTAGAAAATCAAAGAAAAAAGATCATTTATTCCAGAGAAAAAGGCAAAAGAACGGAGGATTTGATAGCCTGTTGAACCCATTCTAGCACAAATGCACGATCGGGCACTAAGACATACAAGTTCTGTGTGATGTCTAGGAGACATTTCGTTTCATATTTGCTGTAACCTTGCCTCTAATTCGTTCAAACTTGTGGGAGGCCCAACTCGCCGTCCCAAATGATTGATTCCAGATATGCTCGATTGGAGACAAATCTGGGGATCGAGCAGGCCAAGAAAGGGTACTAACAATGTGGAGACTATCTTGTGACACCGTTGCCATGTGAGACCGAGCATTGTCTTGTTGAAAAATGGCTCCTAAGAGACGTTGCATGAGTGGCAACACATGTGGTTGCAGGATGTCATGGACATACCACTGGGCTGTCATGGTGCCACATGGTATCCTGTGCCTGGTCCTCGTGTAAATGACATCTTTCGGATCCACTGGTCTCAGAACCTCCTCACAACACACTCAGAGCGGTCTAATTGACGAGCTACTCGTCTAGCTGACCACCCAGCTTCCATCCTGCCGATGATTCTCCCCCTCTCAAACTGCGACAGCTGCTCATATTGTCTTCGAAAATGGCGCAATGGCATGTCTACCTCAGCTATTCCTTTGTAAACGATTCAGCACACTCAAACAAGTTTTGGTTACCTGTTTTATACTCCACGGAGAACGACGTTAAACACCCTCTACCGGCTATACGTAATGCACAATCACGCTGTATTTCTAATCATTTGCGTATCTTCTCGACATGTACCTTCATGCCAAGTTTCGTTGCGATCCCGTAATTATTTCTTGGTGCGCTAATTATTTTGTCCATGAATGTATTTAAATAATTTTTTTAAAAGTTTAGTCTTGTTCTAGATATAAAATAGATTAATGCGATAAGCAAATGCATATTCACTAATAGCTCATATCACATAGCGATCGAGAATATTATAAAATTAAGTACAGGGTGTCTGCAAATTAGTTGGGCAATTCCGTAAGTTGAGAACGTTCGAAATTGTAGATAAAATTAGCCCGTTTAAATTCAGACAAGTAGGAATATATCCTAAGTTTATTCATAGAAGACGTTAGATGTCATAATATAAAAATTTGGGGGTCGGAGAATTCTCATGGAATCCTAGAAAATCAAAGGGGTAGTCCCAGGATAGTCGTGTTTTGTGCATTGAGTTCCTCGAATGTTCTCGGCTTATTTTTCTTCGCTGAAAAAGACTGTTACAAGAATTATTTACGTAGACATCCTACAGATTTTTTTTATGTCAATCGTCAATGGAAAAAATACTAGGAGCTTACATTTTTCAACAGAGGCATGCCTTATCACTAACATAACGACCTCCTCTTACCTCAATGTTGAGGTACCAGTTTGGATTGGTCATGGAGGTGTTATTTAGTGGTCATCACGATCACCACTGATTTTCAGTACAGGAGGTTTGGGAAAGGAAAAAGGGTACACTCTGTCATTTCCCGCATCCATTTTTTAACTAAAATCAAGAATCTATGCTGCAGATAATTTGATCGACAGAGGCATGCTGACAAATCTGTGGCAAGAACTGATTTACCTATTGGACATTTGCAGAATAACGAAAGGAAGCCACATCAAGCATTTGCGATAGTGGTAAATTTGTGGACTATTTATCTATCTTACAATACTATGTACTTTAGTTTTTTTCCTCTATAAATTACATGCAATAAATCATTCATTTTGCCCAACTAATTTGTAGACAACCTGTACATTAAAACTCTCCATCTTCCATCTATTTTGAAATCGTGAACGTAAAGTTAATCCTAAAAAATCTATTTTTTTTCTTGACATTTGTAATTGTGTACCGATTTAAATGTAATTAGTGTACCCAAAACAATAAAAAATAACGAAAACTTCTCGTGAATTGCATTTTTGCACCAATTTTTCAAAAGATTTGCTTTGTTACCTACGCATTATATCGTCGACATGCTTCGCAAAATCAAAAGACGACGCCAATTCAAAAAAAATATTACCAAAGGCTGTCATTATTATTATTGTTGTGCTCCAACATCCTCGTGAATGGCTTCCACTATTCGCTATATATCGTGGCATTTAGCGAAGTCTTATGATTTGGCGAAATTGGTCGATAGTATAATACGTAAATATCTTTTTAATTTTATTGTGATAATTTATTTGCGAGTTTTCCGAGCTTTAAAAATAGTTTCAAAGATCAGAAAAAAATATAATTTCAGAAAAACCACTTTCTTTTTTTCCTTCTTTTGAATGCACTTTATTGCATTCAAATCGATGAACTATCCTAGGTTTAAGAAAAATAGAAATTCCATAGGATTAAAATTACGTGTTCCCGAATTAAAAATAACAAATGGAAAGAAGTCAATCTCTTATTGATCATAAAGGGAAAAAAATGTTTTAACTTACCGTTTCATTAATAGTCGATTTAACTTTAAACTAATTATACTTAAAAAGGTACTCTTTCACTTTTTATCATTTCAAAATACGTCATAAGAGACTCAAAAAGTATTGAAAAAACAACTATTCTCTTCTATAGATTTTATCAGGTATACATATTATTTCCTTTCGTTGCCACAAATTAAGATAAATTAACAGACGTAATGCTAGTTTTCTGGATTTAAAATATAAAAAGTGAAACTATATATATAAATTAGCCGATTCTCTATAATTTCATACTTTTCCTTCAGTCTTTTTCGTAACCATTTAAACGTATGCAGAGAGATCAATTTTCTTCAAGGTACTAAATGTGTGTGTACATGCATATTAACTTTTTGCTGTGTCAGAGTTGATGATAGTAAAAAAAAACAGCATCTAAGCTGTTTAGAACCATTACTTTAAACGCTTAATAGACTTGCCTTGAATCAGCAAAAGAAAGGTTATACAGTAAGAGTTATTTGAGGAGTTGTATTAAAAACCTGTTTTAAAAATTCTTGGTTTTTGAAAAGTACTGTACTAATCATACCCTTGAGACAAGTTTGTTAACTAGATAGTAAACTAGATAACTAGATAAACTAAATAGTAATAATTATAATATATTCCGATATATTTTTTTTTCATTTTGTACAAGACTTTTATTTAAAACTGACATTTATTTAAAAGTGCCGATCTTTCTGGAACGGAAAAGGAATTAATATGTAGCGATAATGCAGGTAATTTAATCCGCGTCGAAAAACGATTGCCATAAAATCCGGCGTATAACGCCCACTTTTAACAAAAAGATCGAAATTTACGGGTGCGCGTTATACGCCGGGTAAAAATAAAGAAAACATGAGCGTAGTAAAAAAAAATTATTATAGTATATATATCGAAATGCTGTTTATTTAAAAGAAACGACATTCCTTATAAACATTAAATGTTGCAGTCCTCGCCGCCCATCTGGTGTAGTGGTTAGTGACGTTGACTGCGATTCCGTAGGCCCTGGGTTCGAATCCCGGGGAAGGCATGGATGTGTGTAAATGTATAGTACCTTCGCGTCATGGGGGTACTCTAAATAGCCGTAAGTCTTCTCATGAAATTGGTGGAAGGGGGAAAGAGGTGGGAGGCCTCTGACCTCCCTAGGTGTTCTCTCTCAAATTTGGGGTGGAACCAAGCAAAATCACACTGCAACCTGCCTCTAAGCAAAGGCTAACGACCGACGTAAAAATATAGCCCTTCACCACTATGAATTTCGTGGACCTTGATATGATGCTTCTGTCGATCAGGTGGCATAAGTAACAACAACATATGTTGTAGTTCAAAAAATATACTACTTTCTACAAAATCCTTGGATAATACTTGAAAACATAAGAGCCTTACACACATGTACATTTCAGGTTTCTTCGTGAAGAAGGGTGCACGTGATGAAGGGAATATATTTAAAAAATTGCGTTCTGGAAGTATAGTGAGTGAGTGAATACTACACAGCGGATTTTGGTGAAGGACCTCGTAATTTTGAGCCACGGTCAAGTGACGAGGACGACCCCTGAGTTGGCACTTCCCTTTTCTAACTACCACACCAAAGGGAGAACGTTTGAGCTCTCGACAGATTTAACGTGTATCGCTCCCTTACATAGTGGGTCTTCAGTGGTACTGGACTCGAACTCATGACACGCCAGCCACGATCCGATACCTTGACCAATTGGCTACCGCGGCCACTGGTCTGGAAGTATAGGTGTGAGTTATACGCCAGAATTTACGGTATAGCCATAAAAGATCATTAATGAAAATTGTACGCAAATCTTCTGTTATAGAAGACAAAATATCATTGTCTCGCGGAAATTGTGCGCAAATAAATGAATTGTTCCATAATTAAATAAAGTTTAATAAGTAACTTCTTTCATAGATTTTTAAATAGCAATCAAGTCTCATACGGATTCAAAAAAGTGTGTTTTTTCTTGTGTGAGTGTGTATTCGTTGTAACGAATCTTCCCAATTCATAAGTAACGATCGAGTATTCAAATATTGATTTCGTAAAAGACTAATGGGGAATCAAGTGTTGATTATCCCACAGTTAACGCATTCTGGTCTTGAAATTTGTAGACCGTGGTCGCCTAGTGGTCATGATCATAGATTCATGGCCGTCATGTCATGAGTTCGAGCCAAGTGCCACTGAATATTTGCATATAGAGGGCCTGACATACGCTAAATCTGTTAAAGCTCGAAGTCCTCTCGCTGACGCTTGTGGAAATATGGAGAAGTTCTCGTCACTTGATCAGGATTCAAAATTACGAGATCTATTGCCAATAGTCTTTGTATTGCTTTATAGTACGACGTTAATATAACTCTCAGGTTCTACTCTACAAATTTAGCGAATGGCGTAATTATGTCATTCTCATCTTCATTCATTTATTAATAGCTTAAATTTATATCATTCGTGAAGTTCTAAAAATCTGTTGCATGATTCCACTTTTGAAGCATTAAAGTGAAACACTTGCCATAAAAATCATTAAAAATGATAAACTTAAATATTTTTCAGATACATACAAATTGTCGCTATTCCCCTCACGTTTAAAATGCCTCATGACGTATAATATTAAATAAAATTACTATTATATGAAAAATACAATAATTTTGTTAATCGTTATATAGAAATAATGTATGGCTGCTTTATAAAAAAATGTTTATAACTATATCCTTTCTAAACTCATACTACAGAGAGAGAGAACTTAAAATTGCATCATCACTATTGTTATGCCAGTATCTTGAGTTTGCGCAAAATTTTCTGAGAAATGCACAGAATAACGTCATAAGGTCACATTATCGTATATCCTTATTTATACAATACACAAAGTATATATCTCAGTGGCACAAATTATCATGTCCAAAGGTACAGATTATTCTAATGTCCAATTTGCGTTCATTTGTTTTCAATTATTTCGCGTTTCTCCTTGAGACAAGAACACAAAATATTTGTCCTTTGTTTCAATATGTAAACTATCCAGAGGATCAAACTACTCAAAAAACAATCTTTGGAAGATGCTAAAAAGATATGAATTCAGGGTATATTAATCTGTACAAATTAGGAATCAACAATAGTTTAGTTTCATATTGCTCTGTAAAAGCCATTCACTTACCGTGTTATTTGGTAATTATTTACAATACAATACATTGTTATTGAGAGGTATGCTGTATTGTTACTGTAAAAAGAGTTTAGTTGATATAAATATAAAACTTAAATGCTATAATTTTTTGAATTGCTTTGACAATTTTATGTTTATAGTTTAAAAGGTGATACCCTAATGCAGTACTTCACTTTCTTAGCTTCCACACTACAATATGTGAGGACTGAACTTTATTTTATTTCTAAATATGTATCACCTTCCCTCTTCCAATTATTTTGCAAAATATTACTTTGCTGTAATTATAGCTCAATGCTTTTAACTTCAATATTGTTGACCTTGAGATTCTAAACATTGTCCGCAAGGTCATCCCAGCTCTATTTGCACAATTACACAAGCAATTTTTAAAATAATTCTTTGACATTAAGAGATTTTTTTATACTCTCTGTTATAGATTTAAGTATTTTTAAGTAAGTATTGCGTCTCTAGGTGAAAATCCGGATGAAGTATTAAAAACAGATGATAAACAATTTGAAATAGTACTCTGCAAAATATTTTTCCTGTCAAAAAATGATTTAATGAGGAAAAATTCTCATTATATAATTATATCGCTTTATATTTTCGAACTAAATGGTATCAGAAGAAACATTCTATTCTTTTATTCATTATTCAATTAAATCTAAAGCCCTATAAAGTTTTAAAAAGCATCAGAGCCGAAAACTTAACAATTGCCTTAATCATAGGGTGCACAAAGAGCTTTAGATTCCTTAAATATACAACTTAAAACGTGCATTTTACTAGTAGAAAAATCTATATATATATACCAATTGTATAAATTTAATTCCAAAAGTAGTTTTCATGTCAAACTTTTAAGAATTGTTAAAAACAAAGGTTCATCAAAAAAAATCTAGTTTTTTTTAAAAATTATATTTTATTTAAGTCGCACTCTAAAACAACACGAGGGCTATTGGTAACGTATCTCGTAGTTTTTTCTCGATCAAGAGACGAGGATGGGACATGAGCTTGCCCCCTATCCTATGTTTCACACCCCTATTACATGAATACTTTCAGAAAGACGAGTATAACAGCTCTCTATGGTGGCACCAAGACTCGAACTTACGTCTGGCCGACTACGAATTCGTGACAATGACCTATTGGTTACCGTGATCACATCACTTTACAACTTACCTACTCCAAAAATTGAGAATCGCTTTGTGATGTTACATATATGATTAACCTGGAGACACTCTAAAGTATTGGGTATTCAAAAGTTCATACTAATCAGCTAGCCTCATAATTCCACTAGGCAAACCTGTATTTTCAATGGAATCAATCTGAACCCCGATCTCAAATCTTCTTATTCTGTTACTGAACTGCCTTTACCCTTTATATTATTTCAAACAAGAAATAGAATGGTTTTATAAATTTAAAAAAGGAACATTTATTTAAAAATTCGTCCATTATCATACTGAAACACGCCTCGTGTATTGATTTCCCTGAAGCGGTGCTCTTCTTGTGGGAAGGTTATGTTTTTCAGGCAAAATACGCTTTCCAGCGTCAACTTGAAAAATAAGATATGGCAACCATAGAAGCAACGAGGGTTACTAGAACGGTGACATATTTGGAGAAATTTACGATATCGATAAGGAATCATCGAGAAGGCTAAAGGATCGAACCTTCTAGAAATTTACATGAGACTTTACAAAAGACCTTTGATACAAAGGTCGAGTCAGTTAAGAAGAGAATACAATCGTGGACGTTGTCTGTTATAAGAGGGCAAGAGACTTAACCTGTCTGAGTTCCCTCTAGTGCTGGTGGAACTGTTAAACGAGCCGTTTCTGGAATGCTGTAAAGCTAGTTTATAACGATTGTGTTTTTCACTATTGTAAATATTTTTTATTATAATATTTTTTGTAGATATACATCAATTGGTCCTTGTGTAATCCCCTGTTTGTACTGTCTGGGTTCCCTCTAGTGCTGGTTGAACTGTTAAAAGAGCCGTTTCTGGAATGCTGTAAAGCTTGTTTATAACGATTGCGTTTTGCACTATTGTAACTGTTTTTTATTATAATATTTTTGTAGATATACGTCAATTGGTCCTTGTGTAATCCCCTGTTTGTACTTGTCCCATAATAAATCTGTTATTATTCAAATAATTGGAGACGTCGGTTGCTTTTCCCCCACGTAAATTTGTAACAGTATTAAAAAAATCGCGCTAAGCAAAGTGCAGTAAGAAGGGAATAGGGAAGGAAGAAAAGTGTTACGAAAAATTTTGGATCTGCAACTCTGATCAAAATATGCATAAATTGTGAAAGGAGAAAAATATCTTAATCAAAATATATTTATCTCTTGACGAATAAAACGCAATAATATTTTATGAATATTTTTTTTTTTACTGTGCATGAGAAATCATTCATTTTGCAAGCATGAATAACAAAATTTCCGATCAGCCTTTGAACACTTTCCATCATCATGTCACTGGAAAGGTAACTCGTGCACTCGTTGGCCTTCGTTGTCTAGAAGTACAAAAGACGTAGTTGAGATGAACTGGAGATGGCATTGAAAGTTTTATGACAATATTCGTTTTCTCCGTTGGAGACGAATTTTGAATTTTACTTAAACATGTCACGGCAGGTCATAAATGACGAGTCGGTTTCGTTTTGTTATTATTTAAGAAATAAGTGTGATAAATTTCAGTTCACACAAAAGTTGTTTATTAATATTTAAACAAAAATATTTAGGATAAAAATCAGGGGAGTAAAAAAAAATTCTTTAACAGAAAGTTTATTAAAAAAAATGGTTCCTTTACGAAAACAAACCTGTTAAAAAAGGGCTACTTTTTCCAAATAAAAGTATAAATAAGAATTAAAAAGTATATTCCTTGCTATAATTTTCGGTATAAAAAGATACCTATTAAAATATTTTTAACGTCAGTTTGATTTTTATATCTTCAACAATTTCTAGAATATAAAGGACACATAAGCAATTCTAGAAATTATTAATGATAATTCTTTTAGAAAAAAAATAACTTTGAAGCTAATTTTAATTTTTAAATACAATGAAAAATAAAAGTAAAATTTTTATTTCAAAACTCAAAGCATTTAAAATTATTATCATTTAAGGGAAACTGCAAAAAAAAAATTTAATTTTTGTTTATTGAAGTTTACATATGTAAGCAGATGTGTTTGAGTTTTAATATCAGTATTGAGAATTCTCTCATGAATTTTTGTGACAATGTTTAATGAAAAAAAAAACAAAATTTAAAGGTGACATTTTATAAACGGATTTCAATAGCAGTTATTAGGAAAATTTAAAAAATAATGTTTTTGACGCACTAATTGTTTGTGCCGCTCTTAAAAGAGATACTAGCTTTCGGGGAATGTATTAGGTCTGCAACGGGATATCTCCAATCCGAAGCGCTGTGGCGGTTTGCTTCTCAGTAATCCCTAAAGGGAAATATGTGTGAACTTTCCCTAACCGATGGGGGATTCAGTCAGTCTGTAACCAACTTTGGTCGGTATCGGAACCCCCGAAATCGGTGGGGTGTGCCTACCCACAAAACAGTAATTTTCAATTTATATTTAATTGTTTGTGTATCGTCATATAATAAATGTTTTAAAAAACTGAAAAACAAGGATTGATATCTTGAATACGCGACACAATTTCTGGTGACCAAGGACGTGATATTTTATGGAAATTTAAGTGGAATTGAAAGTGAACTGTTTTTTGGAATTGATTGGATAATCCTTTTTTTGGATGAATCTCTTCTTCGGGGCGGGAGGATGTGGCGTTTTGCTTCTCAGTAATCCCTGAAGGGAAAATATGTATGAACCTTCCCTAACGGACCTCGTAATTTCGAACCATGGTCAAGTGACAAGGATGACAACTCAACTGACACCCCACTCGCCTAACTTCAACACCACGCCAATGGTAGGAATCGAGAATCAACAGATTAACACGCAGCAGCTCCTCTACACGACGGGTCTTCAGTGGCCCTAAGGCTCGAACTCATGACACGCCGCCCACAAGTTTGTGATCATAATCATTAGGATACCGCGGCCACATTGAATGGCGGTGAGCTCCCAACAGAGTGAGACATAAATTCCAGTTTTTGATGTTTTTATTACTCATTGTTCTTCTAGAAATTTAATTTAATTCAGTATAGATTTCGAAAAGAACACATTCAAGTAAATCTTTGAAGTGAAAAGGAAACAAGAAGCTTCTTCTGCGCATTATATTATGTTAAATAAGCAACAAGTTCTCTCGTGAGGTTGGTGGAAGGAGACCCCTCAAAATTGGGGTGGAACCGAGCAAAATCATACTGTCACCTGCATGGTGCTCAAAGCTAAGACAGGCATAAAAATCTGTCCCTTCGCCGCGATGAATTTCGCGGACCTTGATCTGACGTTACTGTCGATCAGGCGGCACAAGTAACAACAACAAATAAGCTGAAATTTTATAACACGCACAACTCTACGCAGAAAGTTTTGAATTTTCAAAACTTTTCTTCGTATCGCAAATGAAAGGCAAAATAAAAAAAAATTTAGTTATTTTTTAACTTATACTATTCCAGGGTGCCATAATTAACTAATGGAGATAAATTCTGAATTTTTTTCGGAAAAGAATGAAGAATACAACCTCTGACTGATTCAGTGAATAGTCCTGTAACATTAACGTAGATGAAATATTAACGAAAGTTACCTTATTGTGCTTCGAAATAGTCTCCTCCCATAACTATGTATCCCTGAGCTCTGCTATACAAGTTCTGGAAACTTAGCAAGAAGGCTTCTTTTGGGATTGAGTTCAAAAGCCTCGTCACGTTTCGTTGGATGCCAGGAATATCGTCAAATCTCTTTCCTTTCAAAACGAGTTTGAGTCGTAGGATTAGGAGGATTGAGATCTGGCGGGTGTAGTGGATGTTCAATTTACACCACCCACTTTGATGCCAAGAACTGTTTGACGATATTGGCTGTGTGAGAGCGAGCATTATTATGAACAAGAAACCATGATCCTTGTTGTACGTACTGGGATCGTATCCTGCTTCCATGTTTCGTGAAACGGTTAAAAATTTCAATGTACCTTGCATCACCGTCGTTCCGTCAGGTAGAAATTCCTTGTGGATAATGTTTTAACTATCCAAAAAGGAGATGTGAGCATCGTTTAGATGCAGGATTTTTCTGCTCTGACCTTTTACCGACGAGGTGATGCAGGAGAACGTCATTCCATGCTTCTCCATTTCCTTTCACGGTCGTACCTGAGACACCAAGGCTTTAGGACACCAGGAAGTTTCTTTCGGTGTCTTGCCAAGCTCAAAATAAAACTTTAAATTGATGCTTTGTTCGTTCATTTTCCTGCTCTCAGTAAAGAACCAACGCACTAATTAAGCACTTTGCAAAACAAGTTTCACACGGAATATAAACGACACTCAACTGAACAATGGTGGGGGCAAATGGTCAATACCTACCGCTGCGCATGTGCAGCGTTTGGTTTTGCCAGTGTAGCCAGATTGGCCGTTCTGACTTCATTCACAAACTTTATTGTCAGACGTTGTATTATGGAGAACATTTCATTTTAAATAAATAAAAAAATTACAGAGGAAAAAATTATTATGATGACAAAACCGAAACATTTTTTTCAACTATAATAAATCCTGAAACGAAAGAAATTAATCTATGAAGACTTTTAGTTTGATTGAAACTTTCGATACAGAATCAGTTTCTTTGGTACATATCGTACCAAACATTAAGTTGAAAAAATTTCTAACTTTGTAAATAATATTAAAGACTAATTACGAGCAACATAGGAAAAAACCTGTATTCTGAAAAAAATTATGTATTTAATATAAACCACAGTCATGAAAATTTTTTTGAGAAGATTGTTGTAAAGAATTTTACCAACTAAGTTAATTACAACAAAAACATATGATTTAAAATGTTGAGACTGACAGTTAAAAGCAGATTTGGCTCTGACCTTTTATTAACGTCACACTTTGGAGCCACACGAGAGCTATTGGCAAAGTGCCTCGTAATTTTGAGCCTCAATCAAGTTGTGACGGGTTCTATCCGCGGGTTTTCCACTAATCCCCTCTTGGGGAAACTATTCTTTAAGGGCAGTTGGAAAGTTAAAATTTTATTTATTTTTTTGATAATGTAAGATTTTTACATTTTCAAATAGTATAGATTTTAACCTTTCTAAAAATACCTTACTTTAACCTCTAGGGTAATTAGAAGCCCTTAAAAGCTATTTTTAAATAATCGTTAAAACTGGGCCACACCCATTTGAATGGCGAAAAGTGTAAACAAAGTACTTCGTTTTTGCTTAAAAGTTGAGCGTCTGATATAAACCAAACCGTATATTTTATTGTTAAATGAGCCTTTTATTTTTTTATTTACTAGCCGATTAGAAGCCTCACTGAGTCAATTAAAATCAATTTATCTCAAAATGTAAATTTTGATGTTCGATGAACCTTTTCTGAGAAATATTTGTTCACAGGTATGTAAATTTTTTATGATATATTTATAATGATGGCTAATATAAACCGAAATGAGCTTTTTGTAAAAAACTCAAAAATTCATTTTTTACAAATTTTTTTAGGTGAAAAATGGATCGAATTTCTCAATGGTTGATAAAATATTTCATAAATTATTAAAAAATTCAAAATTAGCTAAAAGCTTATTTCAGTATAATGAGAAAGGAGTATTTTGATGGTATGAAAAATTTCAAGCATGCGCAGTTAACAGATTTTGAGAACAGGTACATCGAAAACAACCAATTTAACATTGTCAGCAGACAGAGAGAGAGGTTTCCAACTCCTCTTAACTGTGATTTGATTTTTAAAACCTCTTTCTGTAGATATGACTTGATTTTATGCTAATGCAAACGTTATTTAAACCCTAGCAATGGATGTGTTACGTTCATCGTTGAACAGGAAATGTAAATAGTGAGCTGTTCATACTGAAGTTATAATTCAACTCTATAACATCCACATTCAGAGCAAAGAAAGAAATATAGGAGTTGATTTGAACAAGGTTATATTGCAGTTCAGGAAGTTGTCAAATGATATCTACAAGCGGATTAAGAGATAAGTTATTTTGATTAATCTTATAAGTTGAATAATCTTATAAGGGCTTAGATTAGGATTGCTCCCAAGGTTATTGAATTAGTTATAAATTGCTCATACAGTGATAAATACTAAATACAAGTAATTGCAGTTGGACCTCTATATAACGAAGTCGTTAAATCCCTGAAAAAAGTTCGTCATATGGAAAACTCGTTAAATAGAGGCTCATCTTTGAATATTCCTAATAAACCACATAAAACAAATTTTAAATTCATAAACACTATATATTAAAAAAAAGAAATTATTTATACCTTTTTTAAATCAATATATGTTCATTTTATATATTTTACCCATCAAAAAAGAAAGAAAGAAAGAAAACTACAAGGAAAACAAGAAATAAGATGTCGAAGAATTCAATATTAAGAAAATTTTGTACTAAAATTAATGAATCTTAAGGACATTTTATAATTTAAAGCAGAGGTCTCCAAAGTGGTGGCCCGTGAGAAAATTTTCCTGGTCCCCAGAAAAATGTGGAATTCATTTACTCACGACGTTAAGCTATGTTTTAAGATACAGTGAAACATAATTCGATTCATAACAATAATTTACACTGAAAAAATCCTATTAGTGGTCCGAGGGATTTAAATTATGGATTTACTGGTCCGTGAAGTCAAAAAGTTTGGCGACCACTGATTTAAAGCATGTAAGTAATATTAAATATACATTGTATTATAATTAGAACACGGGGACATGGGACAACTCTACTGAGGGTGAAAGAGGATATCGAAGATGTTTCTAGTGAACTGGCCAATAGGCGTTAAAGTTTGCACTTCTTGGACGAAACGTCCAGAACTCTATTGCTCTCGGCGAGTTAGGATCTAATAAAACCAGTTCAAGATTTATGACCACTATAAAATGTATTAAATAGAGAATAACTGGAAGTTTTTTCAGAAATACTTTAAAAAAGGGAGAACAAAAATTGAATCACAAAAATAAAGATTCGTTATGTAGAAAAAGCACTTCGCTATAGAGAGGTTATTTTACAAAGAAAATCATGAAATGTTCGAGATTCCAGGATAAAGTTCACTATATAGAAAAATTTGCAATATAGAGGTTCGTTATATAGGGGTTCGACTGTATTTTTAAAATAATGTCTTCTTCCCCGAACCCTCTTACACCTACAACCTCCGGGTTACGACAGAGTGATGTGGAGGTCACCTAAGTTGACTGACTCCGTGAGGACATTGAGCGTTGGCAACCACGATATGGAATCATAGAAGAGATTTTTAGTATATTTAGATGCGTATTTATAGCACCATTGTCGACTATTTTTCATTGCCACAGTTAAATACTTTTAGAAGGAAATTGATTTATGTTTACTTCGATAAAGTAATTATTTTTGAGACGCAATCACAAATGGATAGTTTCCTGTGGGTATGTTTCCTTGTACTAGATTTTTTCATTATTTTAATGATTGTTACAGGTTGTTGTACATTATATGAAGTTATAAGGAGAATATAAATTGCTAAATAAGTGACGTTATTAAGTTCTTTGATGTCCTTTTAAGTATGTTTTCAATCTTAAGAGAGAAAAAAATCCATTATTTTTATCGCTTTTATAATCAGGGGGATGGTGAAAATGCGTTCTTCTAATGTAATAATTGTTTCAGAGAATATGTTGTGAATATATTTATGATCCAGAATTATAATTGTTATGAATATATGTTCATATATAATATTAAAAATAAGGTGTGTGTGTTACATCTTTTTTCTGTTTGGAGAAATGAACCTTTGTATTTACTTCATTCTTGACGCAAAAAAAAAATCATAAAAATTTTAACATATTCGTTAAATAATTGAGAAAAAATACATTTGAGACCACAAATATAATTGATAACAGTCAATTTAAATTTGGCGGAAAACCTATCATGAGATTCAAGAAAGTGTTTCAATTTCTTTCTTCCATTACAGTGATTCTCAAACTTCCAATATTTGCGACCTGATTTCCAATCATAATTTTGATCGTCCCCCATACAATAATATAATGTATTAATTGCAATATAAAAACATACTTTGACGCGCTAAAGTTACAATACGACTTTAAGTAAATAAACCGTACAAACTATCAAGATAATTATTACATTTTATACATGACAAGCCCACGAGAGGCATTAATAGTTATTAAACTTGTTTTTAATTTAACATTCATAAATTATTTATCAATCCCATTGAGAATCCCTCTGATACATTTATAAGTATATTATATCAGTGCAAATGTGTATTTAATTTTTATTATTTCAGAATGAATTTTGTTTTACTTCCTATCAGTAAAAATTGATACTTATTTTAAATCTTTTATTTTCGACTTTCAATATGTTCGCGCCCTCCTTACAGGGATATCACGCCCCCTTAGAGAGGTGCACCCCAAAGTTTGAGAAACGCTGTATTACAGTATATAAATTTCTCAAATTTTGTAATGCATTTTTACAGGGGTACCAATTTTCGCTCCGTTTTAGGAAAAAAGCACAGTAAAATCTGGCGCGTATAACGCGCACTTTTAAATCAGAAAAATAAAAATCAAAATTTATGAATGCGCTGGTATAAAAATAATAGCTTCAAAAATAAACAAAAATGATAAGTATAATAAAAATTACACTTCTACATAGATCGGGGGTGAGAGTGAATACTACTTACTACTTATTTAAAACCTTATATATTAAATGAACTTACCTTACATACCTTAAATGAACTTAAGGTATCCGACTACGTTCGGAACCGTGATTTTAAAAAGGAGCTTAAATGGATAATTTTCATGATATTTAGTGTCACTTAGATTAGAATACATGTATAAAATTATTTTAAGGACATTTTGACAAAAAAAATGATCTAAATACTATATTTCGGCAAAAAATTAACTTAGAATAGCCTTTTTTCAAAATGTTCTTCTTTTGTGAAAAATGCTTCTATTATAATAATATTTTGCTTGTATATAGCTCAGACCTCTGTAGAGAGGCTCAACTACGATTTTTGAAAAATTCACATTATTTTCTGAGTTACCACCAATTGAAATAATTATCGGCGGTTTTTTCTTAAAATTTCTCCATTTTGTTGTCGTAAAACATGGATAAACCCACTCTTCTAAGTTATATATTTTAAAAATTCTAGTTGAGCCTCTGTAGAGAGGTCTAAGCTATATACAGGCAAAATATTATTATAATAGAAGAATTTTTCACAAAAGGAGAACATTTTGAAAATGGGTCATTCTATGTTCATTTTTTGTCAAAATATTGTACTTAAATAATTTTTTATTGTAATACTATTCTTAAAACACTTTTATATACATTTCCTAATCTAAGTGACACTAAATATGATAAATATTATCCTTTTTATACGATTTTGCAAGATCACGGTTCCAAACGTAGTCGGATACCTTAAAGGGGGTTGTAGTTCTAGAATATATATTTTTTTCAAAAGTCTGGGATATAATACCTCGAATAAACGACTTCATAACATAAGAACATTGCACTTGTACTCATAATCCAGGTTCCTTCGTAAAAAGGGAAGTTCGCGTTGTATGCTGAATATACATAAAAACTAAAATAATACAGCTTGAAAGTATAGGTGCGCGTTATACACCATATTTTACGGTATGGGGTTAATTCAGGTATTCCTTTGTGTTTCTAATTAAATAACATATTAAGTATGAGTTAATATAAAAATTGCCTACTGTTCAATAATTAAACGTGATTCTACGTACAGAACATTTACAAATTACTAATACGTAATATATTACTTAGAATTTATTTATTATTAGGCCCGGCGGGCGAGTGGTAGCGTATCGCGCTTCCACGCCACAGTTCCGAGTTCTATTCCCGGGCTGGAAAAGGTCGACTCAACCCTTCATCCCTACTGCATGCTTGAGGACTTAAACACTGGGGTCTCACTTCAGACTGTCCACCTGATCGGACATCTACTCATGCACCTCAGCACTCTATGGTCACTTACTGGGCATAGTAGGCCTTGGCCTTCATGGGCTGTTGCGCCACTGAGTTTGAGTTATTTATTATATCTATAGCATGGCGTAACAAAACTGCTTGACAAGAAATTAATTGATCGTATATTAACGTCCCACTCAGAGTTACACTAGGGCTATCGTGGTGGCGGACTTCGTAATTTTTATCCACGGTCAAATGAAGACGACGACTCCTGAGATTGAGCTCCTCCCAGACGATTGAGCATTTCGGTAGAAAAGGAAAAAAAAACACAATTTATGCCTGTGAGAAAGAAAAAACAAAAAAAATGTGTTTCGAAACAAAATCACATTTTTAGTAGGGAGTATGGTTTCACTGGAAAACCAGCAACCTTGAATACCTTTGAGGCATGGAGTCAGTGAATCTATTGATGAGCACAGCTGGGTATTATGTCCCACTCCTCTGGAAAAGTCCTTTCCAGTTCTAATTGTATTTTTTTGGGGGGGAAGGGTGTAAACGGCATATAATTCATCTGCCTAGAATATCCCAAACATTCTCTATTGGGTTCAAGTCCGGAGAACACGCTGGTCATTCCATTCGTTTGATTTCTTCCTGCAAAAGGAAATCATCCACCAAATTAGCACGATGTTCTCTGCAGCTGTCGTCCATTAACATGACGTTATTTCCAATTGCTGCAGCGCAAGGGACTACAATAGGTCCTTATATCGGATACCTGCCAGAGCTCCAATTCGAATGATGTGAAAATCTGTGCGCCCATCAACGGAGATGCCATCATAGACCATCCTTGCCTCACCGCTAAATCTGACACTTCTGAGCACGAACGCAGGACTGTTTCTTGTGACACGTTCCCTTTAGATGAATATACTCCTACTAGTAGTATCAACAGATAAATGGGATTCGTCAGAGAAAGAAATATCGCGCCATTCATTTCTCCTCCGGTTCACGTGCACGGTTGCCCACTCCCTGTGGGAGTGACGGTACCTTGCTGTTAATGCAATAAATAACATTGGTCGGCGAGCATAGGGACCTACAACGTGGACCTGGTTTCGGGCAGTGTGTCGAAACTATGGTGCTGGTAGCCCAGAAAAGGTGCAATTGTAGAATAGTGGCATTCATATTTCTATGTCTCCGAGATGTTTGTGTTAAATACCGATTTTCTTTGAATGTGGTGCACGTCTACGACCTTGCCCTGGTCTTTGGCCTGAATTTCCAGTCTTCAAAAAGTGTTTCGAAGTCCTGGAAAACACACTTTGTGAAACTCCAGGGGTTTCTGCTACTTCGGCTAGTATTTGGTATTGTAATTGCATTCTCAGTTTTGCATTAAAGTAATAATTGCATTCTCAGTTTTGCATTAAAGTAATAATTGCATTCTCAATTGTCTCACAACGGGCAGCAGATAGCCTTACTCTTTGATATTTCCCTAACAAATGCACTTAGAAACTTACTTATTTCACTTACAAAATAGTGTAGAACTATAAGGAAAAAAGCGAAATCAAAAACACATTTCTATTATATTTATTGCTTTCTGTATTTTACTATTACTTCTACCTTTATTGCTTTATAATAAAATGAGACTTTCTCTCTCTAACACGCATTTGTTTATTGAAAACATTTTCCGCTATCTACGTCGATTCTTTCGCTGGAAGAAATAAATCATTGAGGGCAAGAATTGTGATACAGAGGTGTTGGATGAAACAAAGTACGTCTAATAAACGACAAATACACTTTCTACATACATGGTACCAAAGACGAAAAGTTAATATAGATTCCTGCTAGATATAATATTCCATTGTTTTCAACAAAACTCGTAATATAGTTTCTGTATCTCATAAATGAATTACAAGGCATATTTTTATTTGGATAAGCAATTATTATGAAGTAGAGCTTTCGACAAATACTTTCAAAATTTATCAAACATTAAGCGATTTAATAAATATTACGAATAAGACAGTACAAGATACATTCCAGATGCCTAGTACATGACAAAACGAATAATCTCATAAGTAAAACTATCCCAAGAAAACCATAGGGTATCGAAATCTTCCGATCCAAGGCGGAAGATTTCGATATTTCTATTTGTGATTTCGATTTGTGAACTTAGTTGAAAGGTACAATCCACCTCTCCCAAGTATCAAGCTCAATCAAACACAAAACCGTTTGCTGTACTACAAGATATATAAGTCATTTTCTCCAAAGTTATATAAGAAAAAATTCTCGAATTTGGAGAAACGCATTCTAGTCTACTTGGTTGTCAAACACTTTTTTCAATGTATTTTATAGTTCGTGTGTCTTCGCCACTTAAGAGGTCAATTTTTTTGCCCAAAACGTTCCAAAAAAATGACACATTTTTTTAATTGCATATAATTTAACATAATATTTAACAAAATGCGAAAATGGAAGAATTTCATTTTAATTTTCAATTTCACACACAAAGTTTTCACACTATTTTTTATTTTATAATCGAGGAACACAAACATCCCTACACATTTGCTTTTTATAAGTACATTATGCATGCTGTGAAGAATGTTTTATTCTCTCATACGTACAAAAAAAATTCGTGTTCGTATCTCTTTTTAAAATGGTTGGAGATTTTGAGTGTGTGGGCATGTTTTTATGCACACACAATTAGAAGCCTGATGTAATACTAAATCTTTGATTGCAAGAGACTTTTTGCTTTTTTGGATTATCTTTCTATTTTCATTTCTTCTCAAGCAACATATTGCGCATTGCCTTAAAGTATCCGACTACGTTCGGAACCGTGATTTTCAAAAGCGCATAAATGGATAATTTTCATGATATTTAATGTCACTTAGATTAGAATATATGCCTAAAATTGTTTGAAGAACATTTTGATAAAAAAATTTATTTAAATACAATATTTTGGCAAAAAAATTAACTTAGAATAATTTTTTTCCAAATGTTCTCCTTTTGTAAAAAATGCTTCTATTAGAATAATATTTTGCCTGTATATAGCTCAGACCTCTGTTCAGAGGCTCAACTAGAATTTTTGAAATATATAACTTAGAAGTGGGTTTATTCACATTTTACGACAACAGTGGAGAGCAATTTTAAGAGAAAAACGTGAATAAGTATTTCAATTGGTGGTAACTCTGAAAATAATGTGAATTTTTCAAAAATTCTAGTTGAGCTTCTGTAGAGAGGTCTGAGCTATATACAGGCAAAATATTATTATAATAGACCCATTTTTCACAAAAGGAGAACATTTGGAAAAAAGATTATTTTAAGTTAATTTTTTGCCAAAATATTATATTTAAATAATTTTTTTTGTCAAAATGTCCTTAAAACAATTTTATGCATGTATTCTAATCTGAGTGACACTAAATATCATGAAAATTATCCATTTATGCGCTCCGAACGTACGGTTCCGAACGTAGTCGGATACCTTAACAATCCCCAGCCACGTGGGAACTTCTAGGCCCAGAGTGCAATTTAACACTACACTATTTTCCACAAGGTTCTCTTTGATTCCACCAAGACCCAAACTCACGATTTAAACTGAAAAACTAACAGTCAAGTCACTTTTCCTCTACATTACAAGACTAATGTAGTAAAAAGGCACATTTATTTTCGATTGTATTCCATAATTGCAATATTTCTCGACTTAATGTAAATTGGCGGTGCAACAATAGTTAAAAAATATAATTTATTGGCGTATTTATTTTTATCAAATAGTAATAGTTAATAAAGTCGTCAGAAACAAATCTTATCTGAAATACATAATACATTTTAAAATACCAAGCAAAACAAATCTTGGGGGAAAAATTCGAATATATTACGAATTTGACGTCAGAGAGAAAAATTTAATGCGAAAAGAAAATTTAATAAAATATTTTGCTTACGGAAAATGAAAAAAAAAAAGAGAGAAAGAAATCCACGAGAATAAAGAAAAGGAAATTGAATACGAGCAGTTTAAAACATTCCAACGGACCTAAATCAGGAAATGAACCAGACGACATTTCTGATAATAATATACCGATATCAGTGAAACGGTACCCGAAAAAAGAATTTAGGTTGTCTATGTAGATGTATTTACAGAATAAGTAACTATTTTATGTTTAGCATGTTTAACTTCAAATGTAGTACTTGTTGCGCTTAAAGAGAAGTAAAGTATGGTTATGGTATTGGAGAAGTAGACTTCTGAAAAAGAACTATAGAAATTTTATTTTACATATTCTATAATATCCGAGATTATTTAAGCAAATTTAGAAAATCTATGCATATAACGGTTTTCTGAAAATATTTGAAACATCTCAAAACGTTTCTATATTTTATATAAATTATTTAAAACATTTAAGGTATCCGACTACGTTTGGAACTGTGATTTTAAAAAACCGCATAAATGGATAATTCTCATGATATTTAGTGTCACTCAGATTAGAATACATGCATAAAATTGTTTTAAGGACATTTTGACAAAAAAATTATTTAAATATAATATTTTGGCAAAAAATTAACTTAAAGTAATCTTTTTTTTTTTCCAAATGTTCTCCTTTTTTGTGAAAAATGGTTCTATTATTATAGTATTTGTTCTGTATATAGCTAAACCCTCTCTACAGAGGCTCAACTAGAATTTTTGAAAATTCCTATTATTTTCAGAGTTACAACCAATTGAAATAATTATTGGCGTTTTTTTCTTAAAATTGCTCTCCTCTGTTGTCGTAAAATATGAATAAACCCTCTTCTAAGTTATGTATTTCAAAAATTCTAGTTTAGCCACTGAACAGAAGTATGAGCTATATACAGGCAAAATATTATTCTAATAGAAGCATTTTTTACAAAAGGAGAACATTCGGAAAAAATTATTCTAAGTTAATTTTTTGCCAAAATATTGTATTTAATTAATTTTTTTTATCAAAATGTTCTTCAAACGATTTTAGGCATATATTCTAATCTAAGTGACACTAATTATCATGAAAATTATCCATTTATGCGCTTATGAAAATCACGGTTCCGAACGTAGGCGGATACCTTAAGGTATATTTTTTTCATCACACGCCAGACTACGTATGGTCGCTATCAATCTATTACGGACAGCTTAATACAGTTCAAAAACAAAACACACGTTTAAAAAAAATTAACAGCATTATGCACTGCTACATTGCATAGTCCAGGACAAGAGACCAAATAGTCACCGCTCGTGTTATTCTAAACATTATATAAAGGGCAAGTTGAGGAGTTTAGTTCTCTACTAAAACTGGATTTATGCAGGAGTTTCGTGAAGCTGTTGAATCGAGTTTTAATTCTTAAGTTAGCGAAACCGGCAGCTCTAGGAAAACCACAATGAATGGTACTTACCATGAATAGATCTTTGAGAAAAAAAAATTAAAAACTGCATTGACTGTCTATCTAAGATCGGACTCTTAAGCAACAACCTCGGCGGTTGGCAACGGACCTCGTAATTCTGAACCGTGGTCAACTGGCCTAGATGAATTCATCATACTTTCCAAGTGAGTGAGTGAATATTAACGTCGCGTTGTTCAACTACACGAGGTTTTTTTTCGACTAACCTCGTAATTTTGAACCATGGTAAAGTGACGAGGACGCACCTGGGCTGGCACCCCCTCTCCTAACTACCACACCAATGGAATGACGTTTTAGCTCTCGACAGATTTAACGTGCATCTCTCCCCTACACGGCTGGTATTTAGTGGTACTGTGGGCTCGAACATCACACTTCCCAAATTTCGATAACAAATAAACACGAGGACTTTGAGCCTTGAGGCATTTAGAACATGCATCAACCCCTTCCCACAGTGGGTCTTAAAAAACATCAGGGCTCAAACCTACGACTCCAAGGCAACAACACCGCTTACGAATCCATGACCATGACCACTAGGTAATGCGGCCAATTATATAAGCATTGCAAACTTTTTATGATACATTTCTATAATAATGTAAATGGTTGCGGTAACCAAGTGGTCATGGTCACGGACTCATGGCCGGCGTGTCATGATTTCGTAGCCTAGTGCTACGGAAGACCCGCCGTGTAGAGAGGCTGATCTGTTGAGATTCAAAGTCCTCACTTTGGCATGTTGGAGAAGCCAAGAGATTGGTATTCCAGCCCAGGTATTGTCCTCGTCAGTTGACCATGATTCAAAATTACGAAGTTCGTAAAAATAGGCATTGTGTTACTTTATAGTGTGACGCTATTGCTGTGTTGTTGCTAATGCCACCTGTCTGACAGTGTCAGATAGAGGCCCACGAACTTCATCCCGGCAAAGGACTAGATGTACACCTGTCGTTAGCCGTAGTATTGAGTACCATACAGGTGACAGTACGATTTGGCTCGGTTCCACCCCAATTTTTCAGTGCAGCGGGTCATTGGTCTTCCACCTCTCTTCCCATTCCACCAACCTAACGGGAGGATTTGTGGCTCGAGGGCTAGTTAGAGGACCCCCCATGCCGCAAAAACACCATACATTTACAAACATCTATGCTTTCTCCGGCCCTACTCTTACGGCTGCACGGCCTGGGTACGAAGGCATGGCCTTTCGAACCATATCTTTTGAACCAAGCCCAACGGTACATCAGTCAGCATCACTAACCACTATATCCGATAGGAGGCATAACATTACTAAACAATCCCTATGGTAATGTAAAACAAAAAAATTAAGTTTGAATTTTTAATATAATTTTTCTAGTCTGTCATGCTTTACATTTCACACACTATAAAAACAAAAATATTTTAATTTGTCTGTATTTCCCAGTTATTGTCGATATACACACACACACACACTGCAATCAAGTTTTTAACATAAATATTCTAACCATTGCAACTGGCATACAAAAGGAATTGTTCAAAAACAAATACCCAGTAAATAGGAATTTAAGAATAAAAAAAATTCCTTCGAATTTACCTTGTTTATGCATTCAGAGGTATACATATAATACTTATTCATATTCTTCATGGTTTTCAATGCATTTAAACAAAATGATATTCTCGAAAGCGATATTTGAAGAAATGAAATCTAAAGCTCTATTTAGATCATTTAAATTACCTTTATATATATATATATATATATATATATATGTACATATATATATACATATATATGTACATACCTATATATATATACATATATATACATATATATATGTACATATATATATATATATATATATATATATATATATACATATATATACATATATATGTACATATATATATATATATATATACATATATATACATATATATGTACATATATATATATATATATATATATATATATATATATATATCTATATATATATAAAAAATATGTATTATTTATCAAAAACAAGAAATAATAGATAAAGAACATAACAAGAAATAGCATAATAAAAATATAAAAGCTGAACATGAAGAACAAAATTATAGAGAAATAAAGAACTACAAAAAAGCAGAACCTAGCGAGTCAGAAAGCAATTTCGGACTTAGGACCGAATAAGTGGGGTTAAACTAGTTTAAAGTCGCCAACCTTCCCCCTTTGCAACTCGGTAGGAAAACCAAATAAAATAAAATAAACAAAACTTCAGAGTATGGATAACTCAACTCTCTGAGTTATAACTCAGAGACATGAGTTATAACTCAGAGTCATAACTCAGCTCTCTGAGTTATAACTCAGAGAGCTGAGTTATCCATACTCTGAAGTTTTGTTTATTTTATTTTATTTGGTTTTCCTACCGAGTTGCAAAGGGGGAAGGTTGGCGCCTTTAAACTAGTTTAACCCCACTTATTCGGTCCTAAGTCCGAAATTGCTTTCTGACTCGCTAGGTTCTGCTTTTTTTGTGGTTCTTTATTTCTCTATAATTTTGTTCTTCATGTTCAGCTTTTTATATTTTTATTATGCTATTTCTTGTTATGTTCTTTTTATATATTATTTCTTGTTTTTGATAAATAATACATATTTCTTTTATATATATATATTATGCATTCATTTGGCTGCTTTGCGCCTATCTATGTATAAATCTATTTACTAATGAGATTGTTCAGATATGGATGTAGTCAATATAGAATATATATATATATATATATATATATATATATATATATATATATATATATATATATATATATATAGCAGTAAAGGGTCTTTCATTTCATCTGAATATTTTATCTTTATACTGAGTAGATTGGATAAAAACAAACAAAAAATTAATTTCGAGGCTAGAAGTCTTTTTCGAAGCGGAAAATAATAAAATAATTAGGCACAAAAAAAAGTCTACTAAATTTTTCTTTATTGTCTTTTTTATCTTCGTATAACTAACCCTTAACAATTAAAAATGTGCATTGATTAACGCATACAATTTTTTAGGCATATTATCATTACATCTTATCTTTCCGATTCAAGGTCCAGTTGTGTATTTTATTAAAATTTCCTGTTGTGTTGTTGTATTGTTTTGCTGTCATTATTCTGACAACACCGACACAAAACTGATCTGGATAGATTGATTCTTTTTTTTCTATTAAGCAATTAAAGTATCTCTTACATCTTTTAACAATACACACACATACTCACGTACTAAACATTTATTTTTCTTTTAACTCTCTCTTTTCTTTTCCCTAGTGCTGTCTCTTGAATACTCATTAAGGTTAAGATGTGGACTTCCATTCCAAGACTGCATTGGGGAGAATGGATGATGGCATTGAATTAAAGAGACTCTCAGAATAAGAACATGACCTCAAGATTTTTGAGAATTTGAAGTACAATAAAATTGAAAAAGAGAAATGATTTTGTTAGGGTTTTTTCTCAATTCCTATTATTAGTTCATATTCTGACTTAAATATAAAGAGTGTTTTTTTTTCAGGTATAGTAGTTTAAGTTGGCATTACTTTCCAAGATGGCGACCGATTTAACAGCTGTCAAGTGATTTATTCTCAGTTTGGTTTGGCAATTCATCAAAACGATCATCAAGTAAGGCGTAGATTCGTCGAATGGGCCCAAAACGAGATTGCCGTTGTTCCCGATTTCCATAAGCGAATTTTGTTTAGCGATGAAGCGCACTTCTGGTTGAATGGCTACGTCAACAAACAAAACTGCCGCATTTGGAGTGAAGCTAATCCACAAGTGTATGTCGAAACACCGTTACATCCAGAAATACTGACTGTTTGGTGCGCTTTATGGGCTGGTGGAATCCTTCTTCAAAAACGATGAAGGCCACAACGTTACAGTCAACGGTGATCGGTATAGAGCCATGATTACTAACTTTTCATTCCTGAATTGAACAATCATGATGTCCAGGAGCTGTGGTTCCAACAAGACGGCGCAACATTCAGACAGCTCGTGCCACAATCAATTTATTGAAAGACACGTTTGGTGACCACCTAATTTCACATTTTGGACCTGTGAATTGGCCTCCAAGATCTTGTGATGTAACACCGCTAGACTATTTTCTGTGGGGCTATGTAAAGTCATTTGTCTATGCGGATAAGCCACAAACGCTTGTCCATTTGGAAGACAACATTCGCTATATTTTCGCCGATATACGGCCACAAATGTTGGAGAAAGTCATCGAAAATTGGACGTCCAGATTGGACTACATCCGAGCCAGCCGTGGTCCTATGCCAGAAATCATATTGAAAATGTAATGCCACAAGATTATCTTTCGAATAAAAAAAAATTCATGCCAGTCGAATAATACATCGTTGTTTTATTGCAATTTAAAATTCTATACCTCTAAAAACACCCTTTATATATATATGTGTGTGTGTGTAATAATTCCCTCTAGTATCCTTCTTATTAACTCTTTGTACTAATATTTAAAATAACTTTTAACTCTTTGGTTTAAAATTATCATTGTAATCTTAATCGTAATCGGCTAGTCCAAAATCTCTGTCCCGCCCATTCTATCCAATCAGAACTACTATTACGTAATCGTCATTCACTTGCACTGCTGGTAAAAAAAGCAAAAATCTTGTGTAATCGCTCTTTTTTGTCTACCTGCCTTCATCATGTAATCAGCCGGCTGCAACGCGTTCTATGCTTGTCTTTGTCTGTGCTTGTGCTATTATGTTTGCTTCTTGTATGTGTAATGCCATCCCTATTGGATCTTTGTGTGTTCCCGGATGTGAATGAAAAGGAATAACGATTTACATGAGTGCCTCTTCGATAATACTGTACTTGACCACGCTCCACGTAACACAGAAAATCACATCACTGGCCACGCCCTACCTTTGGTTCGCCATTGCTTAAATCAACCACTCTCCAGAAATATTATAAATATATATATATATATATATATATATATATATATATATATATATATATATATATATATATATATATATATATATATATATATATATAAACATATATATAAACATATATATATAATATATATATAAACATATATATATATATATATATATATATATATATATATATATATATATATATATATAAACATATATATAAACATATATATATATATATATATATATATATATATATATATATATATATATATATATATATATAACATCTTGTCCAAACTTTTTCAATTGTTGATAAAATACTTTTTTATTCATCCACTCAAGTTAAAAAAAATTTTTTAACTTGTAGTGGATGACACTTGATGTTAATACAGTTTTTTAAATATCAATCCATTAATTCTTTTTAATGAATGAATAAAAATAGTTACCAACAAAAATAATAGTCCAACACCATATATAAAAAATAAAATTGCTCGTTGTGTCCCTGTAACGCATTGGACTTCTAATCAAAAGGTAGAGGGTTCGAATCCCATTTGGGATGGCCTAATTTCTGAGAAAGTGATTTCTTTTTACTATACTATTTTATTGGAATAATTAAAATTAGTTAATGAATAAATAGTAACAAACAAAAATCATAGTCCATGTATAGAAAGGAAAATGGAAAACTGCCAGGAAAATCGCTTTCTATTTTGCCACTTAATATTGTGATTCTTTCATACGCATATACATATTTATATTAATTGCAATTATTTAATAAAAAGTAACTAAAATAAAAATTTTCTTTGTTGACCTAAGTAGAAATTGACTTAAAATTTCTTTTATATTACTTATTTTGATAAAATTTAATTATAGTTTGGTTAATTTTAAATTATTTCATGTTTTTTTTTTCATTAAGTGTGAACTATTTTTCCTGATCTTTATAATATAATCAAATAAGAGCAGAGAGTATCGACCACGGTAACTATTATTTATTTCTATACATAATTGAAAAAAAAGCAGAGATAAATACAAATATTTCTAACTAAGCAAAGTAATCTTTTTATATAAAATTTATAAGCAATACAACACAATAAATGTGTTATTTATACAAGTACTTGCAAGAGAGAGATTTAAAGAAACCATAGATAGAAATTTCTTTATTAAATTTATAAATGAGAAATAATTGTTTAAAAATTCTCAAGCTAAGAAACCCTAAAAAAAAATTTTCAGATAAAGTTCTACATATACGAAATGGTAAATTAATAAATTTCAGAAAAGGAATTCTAGCTTTTAAAATTTAAATAAAATAAAACATAATGCAAAAATATTATATTAATCGAAGATTGTTTATAAATATCACATTTGAAGCAACAAGAGATTTATTAGCGCTAAACCTCGTAACTTTTTATCAATCGTAATCAAATAATTGGCTTTAATGTTTCAAAATTATTGTAAAATGAATAAATATAGTAAGAGGCATATATAAATAAGTATTAGAGTGAAAAGCGATTCATATTTGAAAATTTATGCTATCGTACAATGAACAGTACATTACAACCATTTAAAGTCATAAAACGGATATATAACTTTCTCCATGCTTCGATATTTAAAGTTTAAAAAAAATCTATTTTTAACATTTATCCGCATTTTTTTCATTATTAGCTTATCTGAATAGCGGGAAATTTTTTATTTACTGTAAATATGAAAAATATTATATGTAACGTGAGTTTAAATAAAGTATAATAAAGCAATATTTGTACATATGTGAGGGAAAAAAATTTAAATAATAGAATTTGAAACTACTTTTTTTTTAGCACGTGTTAAAACTTAGATTGATTTTAACGTTATGTATCTGATAACATACACACAATTTAAAATAATTACCAGGTTAAAATTCCAATATACACTGTTGGCCACACGAAATGCAATACCAAGAAGAACCAGGGATAGCATGGCGAAAATTATTTGGCAGTTAACATGTTGTATAAAGATCAAACAATTAAAATTACGGCCTCTTTGTGACGCGTGGATGATGGCAAAATCAGTAGTTAGTGTAGCCGCCATTGTTGGCTATAACCGATGCCACACGCCTCGGCATAGTATGACAGAGGCTTTGGATGTATCCTTGGAATATATAGCAGTCCGTACAACTTCCATATACAACCAAAGTTGATCTGGCGTAGCAGTGGGTGATGTATCCGGGGTCAGTCATTGTGCAAGCATGGATAACACATTTTCGATTGGAGATAGATCTGGAGAACAAGCAGGCGAAGGAAACAATTCAATCTGATTGGTAAAGAACTCTTAAACATTGTATGCCACGTGTGGTCACGCATTATCCTGTTGGAGCATGGCTGACAGCAAGCGTTGAATGTATGGGAGGACTACGGGCTCCAACACCTCAGAAGTGAAGCGCTGGCTGTCCAGTGTACCAGCAATGCGTACTGGAGAGATGCGGCAGTGAAATCCAATACCATCCCAAACCATGATACGGGTGCAGGACCAGTGGGGTGATGCATAACGCAACAGTTCAGCAGCCTCTCAGCAAGGTGTCTCCAAACTTGAATTCGACCATCGTGATGTTGCAGGCAAACGCGGGATTCGTCAGTAAACACAATGTCGTTCCATTCCGTTGTCCCTTTCCGCCGTTCATCGCACTATTGGCGGCGCAAACGCCTGAGGTTTCCAGTCAAGGATAAACGAAGCAATGGACGCCTTGCGAACATTCCACTCTGCTGCAAATGGCGTCGAATTGTACGAGTGGACACCGAATGATGCGTAACAAGCTGAATCTGTTGTGCTATGGTTCGTGACTTGGCTGCGCGCTCCATCACTGCTATTCGCACCATCCACCTGTCATCACGGAGAGGGATGCAACGAGGTGGGTGCGAACGGCACCGTCGGTCCATTGTTCCCTCTTACATCCAGCAATAGTAGATCCGTATCACAGTTGCTTGGTTTCATCCAACACGTTGATCAATTTCTCTGAAGGATAATCCGCAATCCCTATAGGCTAATTTTCTTCCTCGGTCGAATTCAGAATCTTGGTCAAAAGACGTTCGATGTCTTCCAGGAGGCACAGGTGAACAGCTTAGGCAAAACAAAAAAAAACGCACTAAAAAACCAATTGTCACATTTCAAATGGTCAATCTGTTCTCTCTTTATATAGCGCTTGCGGGGGGGGGCACTACGGTCACCCCTCGCAAGATTAATGATTTGCATATTTCATCGCCACCAACGCTTGATGTAAATTTCTCGTGGTTTGCATGCTTCCTTCAGGGTGTTGCATTTTGTGTGGCCATCAGTGTATATGTTATATCACTAATATATACCAATGTATATCCAATTTGGAGGCTCAGATTCCTCCCATACAGCAAGAGATTTTTAATTTTTAGCAAAAATATTACGCGCCGTTGCTTTTATCTACATACTTTTAAAAATTTTAACCGCACCCATAAAAGCAGGATGTGCACACCTCTGATGTTTCACGATAATCAAAATGGAAAGGACTTCTCTTAGTTTTGTAAAGAGTTTTGTTGTCTTTTACTGAGAAAGAATCATACATTCGTGAGAAAAAGACAACTATAATATCATCACAAGTTATTAAAATAATCACAAGTTTTAATCACAATTATATTTCTTCAATTCTTTAAGGGTGTGATGACTTAGAATGTGTGATGGCATATGAATCAGACTTGGTAACGTTTTGAGACTTCTTTAGCCTCTACGCCCCTAAACAATAGTATACCCCACCTGCGATCTTTTTTATCGAGTTTGGGGTATATTCACATAAAATTCAACAGAGCAATCCCTTATAAAATGTAGTCTGATTAGGAAAATAGTTTTCTAGTTTTAAATACGCAAAATCATTAATTATGCTTTTAAAATCAAATATTTAAAAAATCCATTTGAACACATTGAATGTTCCATTGAATCCACATGAACATGACAACGGACAAGGCATAATAATCATGAGTCCATAACGAACTATGTGATACTACTGCCAGTTAGCATATTGTTCGAAATTCCCAGTTTTTTGGATATGTCCGGAAATAGCATTTGGCGATTAAAATTATTCGAATCATGGTATTGAAGCCGAGTAGAGAATGAGACGAGACCCTGGGTGCGAGCTCAGTTGACGTATACATTAGAACGTCCTGCAAAGACTATTTCCATAAGTTTACCACCTGCATATGCATCCAGAGTTTATCCTGCCCTTTGGATATTTAATTTACAAAGCTTGGTTGAGTATTTTTTCATGCCAATCTATTTTGTTTAGCAAAGTTTCGCCAGACAGTCGTTGATAAAGAAAAAATACGAGACAATGATTTAGTTGTATAATTACAAGTATGTTAATGTTATAAATACATCTGAGAAAAGAAGAGTCGGAAAGAAAACTAGAACTAGAAAAAGAGATAGATCGCTACGATACCCAGGATGGATGGGAAAAGTGTCATCCATTTATGTCCGCCAAAGACTGCTGACAGCACGAAAGTGAGTGAGGGAGTGTCTATTAACATCACACTATAAAGCAATATAAGGGCTGTAACTTTTCGTCTCCTCGCTGTGATCGGTGTGAAAATAACCACCACACGTGCAAAGACACCTGTGCAACTTTGAATTATTGCGTAGTACCATTTTGGATCACCCACCGACCTTTGACATCACGAGGTACCCTTTTCCCGCCACTAGCAGGATGTAACGAGATGCTAAAAGAGGCACCGTCCCCCGATCTCCGGAAGCAGAACGGGAAAGATGCTTTGATCCTTCAAGTGAGCGGTCGCTGAAAGGGAGCCATCCTCTCACAAATCACTGTTTTGAATAATAAATTTTTAATAAGTTTAATAACTTCAATGTATAATCTGTAAATAATAGCTGTGACCTAAGTAAACTAAATATTTAAATTAATCAATATCACACTACCGTTATTTATCTCAAGCGTCACAGGGCTATTTGAGACATAAATAGCACGAAAGATGGGCCTCTGAAGTGTAATTTACTAAAGTGTCTTTGTATATTGCCCATACTTCGCTATTATGTGTTCTTTCTAAGCCAATTTTGTAAGAATTAAAAGTTTTAAAAATTAAAAAAAAATCTTTAAATTTTTGTTTATAAAATGACTTAAATTTTATACCATGGAAGAAAGACACTTATTTATAAGCTTTATAACCTTGGATGAAAATTGTAATTTTTGATGACTTTTCGAATACTAAAGATGAGTTGCTTATATTTGAAATAAATCCGAGTAATTTTTTTTTCTTTCTCTCCAGTCAGGGACATACCCCCGATTCGGGAGGGGCGGATTCTAGGGGCCCCAAAGCCTATGTTATATTATGGATTTGCAATTCTTTGTAATGACCCCAAACCTGACTTTGCAGGAGGTCCCTAACATTCTCCGGTACACGCCATTGTATCCAATATTAATCATAACAGAAATTAATTTCAACAATACCTGTTATACACATGAGATTGACATGTATCTTTTAAACTGACAAAAATAAAAGTCTGTATAATTGTTGTTCGTAGAATCTAGATAGGCCGTAGATTTTAACGCGTTTGGATGTACCAAAAAACCAAAACCACAACAAATTATTATGTTATTAACGCTTTCTGGCAACTGAGCAATTAGCTTGTCATTAGGAATACCAGTGTCTCTCAATTTTGAAACGTGTTAAGGAAGCATTCGTCTGATTGGGCTCACGAGGAAGAAAGTGTGCTTTATTAAGTAGCATGTTTTATTTTACAGTTTCCCATTTTTATTTTGCTACAAACATCTAGAAAAATCATTCGTCTGAAGGCCATATTTGTACTTTTACCGCCATGTTTTTTAAACAAAGTTCTTTGAAAATTATTGTCAAAACTGAATCAAGGTTGTTAAAATAAATTTCGAAACACATTAAAGGGGAAATATTGCTTCGTAATTTTTATATATTAAACACATTCATCATGAAAAGTCACCATGGGCGAGATTGCTTTACTATTTCCATTCTACGAATACTATTTAGAATTGTTTATTCTTTTAAACAAGGTTACCTGCGGAGGAAACATTTCCTATGTTGATTTAACTCATTATATTCCCTGTTTGAATAGAAATTTCTAAGAATTCAAAAAAAAAAAAATATGTATTGCAGGATTTAGTGAGACAAAACAGAAACACAAAACGCATTTTCAATATAAATAAAGTAGTTATTAACGAAAAAATATAATTAATAGATGTTTTCATTTGAACAATCGATGAAAAGTCCTCCTACATGATGAAAGTAAACACAACATTTTCATAACGAGTCATTTAAGATTCGAGAGTAATAATTATCTCTTTTCTGCGTTCAATCGTGTTTCATTTGGGATGTCTAGATAAACCATTTTTTTTTCATCGGTTGTAAAACCTTGTGAAACCGGTCGCGTTCAAGATGCATATCAATGAGAAAATTTTGCCGTTATACTTATTTTTTCTAAAGATATACTGGATGATTCTCAATTTTTAATATGTTTTAGCTGTAATAATAGCAATTCGATTCGGTTATTTGACAACGAAGCGTTCTGAAGCAGTGCGAAGGTTATGGTGGGTAACGTTACCAAGTATAACAATTTAAAACAAACTAATAATTCTTTTTTTAAAAAAAATTGTTCATTTATTTTGAGGATTCACCATCCTTCTTAAAATAAGTTTTTAAAAAAATATGATTTTGTAAGTTTATTTTATATAACATGGAACCAAGTACCATTTATAAAAAAATTTAAAAGAAAAAAATTCCAATAAAAAAAAACAAATATTTTATTTAGAACTTGTGACGTCTTACGCGTCTTTTCTTTAACAAGTCCTTTGGGTTCTTTGGGCCAGAATTAATGTCTCTTTTCCAACCAAATCGAAGAAATGAGATGTGAATAAGAGATGCAAATAAACGGACTTTAAATATCGGATCTTAGAGTAAGCGGGATGGCAATGTAAAGGAATGTTAGACAATTGATGTGCGTTGTGGCAGTTGATGATTATTACAGTTCGTGTTTCAAGATTGAATAAGTTCTGCTTGACGTGGATACATATATTGGTGCTCGACTGGAAGGTAGTTGTAAAGCTGCATCACATTGCAGATAAAGACAAGTGGTATTACGAGATATAATAAGGTAGGATTGATTACTTAATATTAGAATCGAGGATTAGGCGGTTCGCTTATTAAGATTGGTCTGAATTGGATTAGATCTTATTATAAATATATATATTGTGTGTTGCATATTGCGTCATCGTAGATTCTCTCATATTAATTATTATAATTGAATTTGTTAAAGGTTTAAGTTAAATATCTTAATAAAGTCATATTAAGATAATGTTTGATCCTAGTTCTTTCGCTAATCCTACACTTCTAGCTCACGCTGATACTTCGAGAGATGTACTTCCAAGGGAAGGAACATCACAAACGAATAACTTTAAATTTAACTACATTTTACTTTATGCAAAACCTTCGATAACATTTACTGTAAATAACCTACTATTATATTGACGATTATGTACTGTAAATTGTTGCTTGAATTAAAATTAATTCAAGCGTCCAAGTCTGGTAGCCAGGGGCACATGTAGATTGTTTATATTTTAGATTGTTTCGATTTAATAGTTTTAATATAACTGTATTTAAATATGCCTTCAGAATAAAATCCTTTACACCAAAAAAAAAATGAATATAAAATGATTTAACATGGAATATAAAGTAATTTCCTTGGATAATCGCACAAACCGGAGAGAAAAATACGTCACAGTAAATAAAACAAATAGTTTAATGTTGCTTGCGTGGCCCGGTAATATTTGATCCACGGACCAATCCGCGGCTCGGGGATTGGTGATCACTGGTGTAGAGTGCAACTGAAAATTGTACCGCGTGCCAAAGGCTGCTGACCCCTGCATTAAACTATAGTGACCTTCATTTATTTTGGACCAAAGAATATACAATTTATGAAAATAGACAAAAAAAAGGAGTGAAAAGAAAAGTTTGATTACTAAGAACATAAAAGGCGCTAAATATTTATTAAATTCACGCAGATCGTTTATCATTTCCGTAAAAGCAACAAAAGAAATTAAGTTGCGACTAAGGCTAGGATCTTTATTAACACTTAAAATAAAATACGTGGAGCACAAGACATAAAAAAAACCTATTGCGAGTATGTTTCCAGAAAAGCTCGCAATAAAAAAAAAACTGAAAAGGTTCCTCACTTGCGACATTTTATCTCTTATGGTGTCATTGTGTATAATGCGTCGGTCAATCCCCGATGGTTCAGTGTGTACTCGCTTACCCCGAATTCACAAAACCTGCACGATAGCCTTGTCGTCTGGGCGGCGGTGTTCAAACACGCGAACCTCGATTTCGCGCACGTGAGTGTGAAAAAAAGAAAGAAGAGGGAGAGGAGGGGAGAGACACCTTCGAGGCGTGTTGATAGATAATTAATCGAAACTAAATTCCTGTGGTTCTCTCGAATATTGTTTTGGAAATGGCTTCTTATGAACTGTTCTAGAGAAAATATCTTTGTTTGGCTTGCATATTTAATATATATTCTTTATTATTATTTACTGCATTTTTTAAAGTGAAATAAAATTTCATTTGAATTTCATTAAATTCGAGAACTCTAAAGAAACGTGAAGGCTCTTAGTGACAGACTTCGTTATTTTAAATTTTGGTCAAGTGACGAGGACGAAGCCTAGACTGGTAACCCACTCCCTGAACCAGGGGTCGATAACCTAATGCGTGCCACATATGGCATGAGGTACAATTCTCAGTGACACTCTACATTACTCTCTAAATTTGTCGATTTTTAAGGGGATGGAAGTTGATAATTTTGAAAAGCAGGATGGAAATCAGAATTATGGAAAGAAACATATACGGAATTACGAAAAAATTCGACAGATAACTCTAACGGTAAATCGACAGCTATTTTAGGTTATTGGACATCATTACTGGAGAGATTTGTTTGAAGAAAATTACATGTAATCAACTTTCCACTTTTGATTTACATATCTATGTGAACCAATTTTTTTCTCGTATAAAAAATATTTCGAGTCTGCAAAGGAGTTGTTTAACTCTAGATTGCCCAAGGAAGTCCTTTTGACTGTTTTTTAATTTCAATTAAAAATTATGTACATAATGACAATATTTCCCTGAAATTTGTAGAATATATTTTTTTTCCAACTGAAGTAAATTTTTTTATTGTTAATGTTTACTAATAACTTGTTATATGATTGTAAATGATATAAAAAAATGTTAAAAATTAATTTTAAACAAATTTTTTTTACACATTTGTTATTCTTTTCCAATGCAGTCTCATTTTGACCGATTTTACTAAGTTTCAGTCTTTTTAGTGTTAACAGCTAAATGTTCAAAATCGTTACAAATTGAGTCACAAATTATATTCCTGAAGGTGCGTAATGAAATAGAGCGGTGTAGGAGGACACAAGGCTATCATTAATATATATATATATATATATATATATATATATATATATATATATATATATATATATATATATATATATATATATATATATATATTTGTTGTGTCTCATGAAATCCAATTTCTCTCTTCTTTGGCATTGTAGGTTTTAGAACTTTTTCACTTTTTTTTATTGTATTATACTATATATATATATGAAATATTTCTATATTTCTGGAGAGTGGTAAAAATAATTGTAAGACGTGGCGAGTGGATGTTATTACTGTAGTGAACCAAAGGTAGGGCGTGGCTGATGGCGAGTGAATGACTGTATATTAGATGCATTTTCTATGTTGGTTGATGTTACATATTCAATACTATAGATGAGGCAGTCTGGGACATTAATCCAGTTTATTGCATCTTGAAACACAGAGATCAAGTAGGGACGCATTACACATAACAAGAAGCAAACATCATGGCACAAACACAGACAAAGACAAACACAGAACGCACAGCAGCCGGCTGGTTACATGATGAAGGCAAGCAGACAAAAAGAGGAGAGAGAGAGGTGGGGTTTCCAGAGACATCAGTTTTTATACCCGACGGTGAAGACTACATGACATTTTTGTAATAAGAGCTCTGATTGATTATAATGGGCGGGAAAGGGATTTATGATGTAATAATATTAGTCAATTACGAATAAGATCAGGGTGTTAGTTTCGAACCAAATAATTAAAAGATTATTTGGTATTATTAAGAGAGTTAAGTAAAAGGATGCTAGGGGGAATTATTACATATATATATATATATATATATATATATATATATATATATATATATATATATAATATTTTACAATATTGAAGAGGTATTTTATGTTGTTTATTTCACATTTTAATCAATATGTTAAAAGATACATAACATATGTACAATTTAAAATTTTTTATTTACGTTGAAGGAATATTTATTATTTTACATTGTTTATTTTTATGTTAATATGAATATATCTTTAAATGTCGAAAAATTATTAAATAATAAACTCTAAATCTATATTCTTATTCTTTATTCTCTAACTCTGCACACATTGTCGGGGCAATCGAATTGTTTCAAATTTGTGGAACATCTTGGTAGATTGGTTTGGCATGCCACAGCCACAAGGTTGCTGACCCCTGCTCAAAATATTTTCTCCACGCCAACGGGATTTCTTTGGATCTAGATATGTGGTGACGATTGCCTATTAATTATGACCCCGTACTCGTCGCCAGAGTGTCATAAATTCGAGTCCTGGTGCTGCTAGAGACCCGTCGAGAAAATGGAAATTTTGAGTCATGAACAAACAGTGAGAACGACTCCTGAGCTGGCACCTCCGTGTCCGAACTATCGCACCGCGCCAACGAGGGGACTTCGCACTTCGACGGATTTAAAAGTGCATTAGCCTCTCCTCACGACGGGTCTTAGGTAGCACCAGGGCTCCAATCCACGACTCGAGAACGCCGCCCACAACCTCGTGACCCTGATCACTCGATTATCGCAGTTTCAAAGTAAAGTAAAATGATTTAGTTAATGACTTTTGTTTAGTTAGTTACTGCATGAAACAGAAAATTAAGTCATCTATAGCAGTGGCCCCCGGACCGGTACGTGTCCATCATGGATCAAATGATACCTGGGGGAGTCCAAAAAACATTCAATTATTTCTGTTTTATTTACTGTAGTGTATTTCTCTCGGTTTTGTGCCACTTTCCACAGAAATCACTTTATATTCCATGTTAAATCATTTTATATTCATTTTTTGGTGTAACTAGATTTTATTTTGAAGACATATTTAAATTAAATCAATTTAAATACAAACAATAACCGTCTCTTCACCCCGCCCCTTCCAGCGGGCCGCGGTACAATAATCAAACGCTGACCGGACTGCGTAGATAAAAAGATTTGGCTACACTGCTCTAACACTATCATGACTCCCATTACTATAAATAATTAGTTTTCAGTAAAGTATAAAAATCATTCTGACTAAATTGTTTTATTTTACTTTAAATGTAGTATCACAAAAACAGCTCAGTTTTTTCATTACGCGTAAAAAAACATAATTTCTTTTTAAAAATATATTTATTTGGCTATCAAAAATAATCCTTCAATTGTTTTTTTTAAAAAAATTAAACATTCTTTTATATGTTAGAACCTTGATACCATTAAATTTTAAATCAATTCAGGAAGTTAAGAATATTTTCAAATACGTTTACAAGTTAAAAAAAAGCTTTATACTATAGTTGTTTTTAAAGTACACATTTCATACAAAAATGAATAGCAAGATTTACTGTAACTAAACAATAATAATTACACGCCATATCTTATTTAAAACTTTTTAAATCATTGTCTAGAAAACCACGGTTCAAGGCCCCCAAATTAGGATACGACCCTAAAAAAATCAAGTAAAAATATATGCATATATTTAAAACCATTGAAAGAAAACGTTATCCTTGAGTATTATTACGAAAATATGGTAAAAGATCTCCATCAAAGCAAATCAAAAATTTCTTTTATATCCATTGAACCCATTCCTGTTTGAGAATACAAATCAAACAGACAAGCCTGAATCTTTTGTTAACTACAACCAGACGTTACAAACGTCACCTCTGACAAATGGGACAAATTAAGACTAAGAAAAAAGAAAAGGTGAAGACGAAGAGCGTATCTATTTTCACATTTTCGTTTTGAATTGATTCAATACGGCCGTGAAAGTGTCACAAACTCAAAAGCGTAAAATAGAGTCTTCGGCATCTTGATATTGGCAACCCGGATACTAATTAGTATTGAGGCAATATTTCAGATAATAGGGACTTCTAAATTTGGAGTATTTCTTGCAAGAAACTTATCATTATTTTGTTTCGGGAGGCTGTCAGTCAAAATAAAAAAGGCATCAATCAAAGTGATTACTGATGTAAAAATAAGAGGATGAAAATGAATGTTGAGTGAAAGAGTGACGAAACTTCTCTATTGCCTGTTCGTCAGTTTTATGAGCGAAGAACCTGTCATTCATTCCAATAACTTGATATAATGGAGAAATTTTAAATAAACTAATTAATCTAAATTTAAAAACTCATTAAGGAGATATTATGCGTATTAATATCGTATATACGAGGGTAACTGAAAATTTTCTGTGATACGCACAGACGAGAAGTCACAAACAAAAAACTGTTTAATTTGAAAATACAAAGTATTTTTTCAAGTTGTTTAGAGTAGAATAAATTTTGGACAGAAGAGAAAATGGAGTTGACGCGAGAACCTTATCGTGATATGATTTTCTATGATTTTAAAGCGGGATTTAATCAAGACGAATGCGCGTTAAACGGTTGCAATTAGCATTTGGTGATGAATCTCCACGTCGTGCTACTGTATTCAGATGGTATTCAGAATTTTGCACAGGTCAGGATGAAGAAAACACAGGAAGGTCACGGTTGGCAGTAATTCCGGATAATATGTTCCCTATATGAAAAATGTTTATGGATGATAATCGTTGTACCTACCAGATGATACAGAAGAAACTTGAATCCACAGCCATACACAAAATTATTCAAGAAGAATTACATATGAAAAAATTAGCTTACCCCGTTGGGCTCCCCATAATTAAACTGAGCACCAAAAAGAGGAGCGTGTCAGAATCAGTAAAGAAACACTTAAATTGCTTAATGATGGCAGCCACCGCCTCACTTCTAAAATTGTAGCGGATGATGAAATGTACATACCGTATTTTGACGTTCCAACACGTCAAGAATGCAAAGTATGGGTCTTTGAAGATGAAGGTCAAAAGCGTATGGTCTGGACTCCAGTTGCCTCCGTGTTGTTTTAGTTAATGAACACTCCATGAGGTTTGTTGTGTTCAGTAAAGGTGGGTGAGTGAGTGAATATTAACGTCGCACTATTCAGCTACTCGGGGGATTTGGGCAACAGACCTCGTCATTTTTAGCCATGGTCAAATGACGAGGACGTTGTCGTCGCCCACCACACCTACGGGAAGACGTTAAGACTTTGAAAGATTTAACGTGTATCGCTCCCCTGCACAACGGGTCTTCAGCTGTACTAGGCTCAAACTATTGACACGTCGGCCAAGAGTCCGTTACCTTGACTGCTAGGGTATCGAGGCCACCAGTTAAGGTGGGTGACGTTCTCCTGGAATACCTTCGAGGTTCGCTATTTTCGAACCTTTCAGGCTGTCTTCGGCTAATGTTAAAAAATAGGACCCAAATTCGGAGTATTTTTTCAGATATAAAAGGTACTCAAACATTAATAATATATCCTGGCTTCACTATCCTGTAGAGAACCGCTTATTTTATCATACTACTCATTTTTGTCCGAGTTAACTCATTTTTTCTTTTATAAAATGTATTTCGCATTTTTTCTCCTATACCGTAATGCTAAATGAGCTATCCCTTTACATGTTAAGAGGAAAAACTAATTATTTATGAAACAGTTTGAAATTTTAGAAACACTATATTATAAACAAATGCATGAGTTACAATGTCACACATTTTTATAAAAATTGAGGCATTTTTTCTGTCTGAAAATGTGTTCTGCGTCAAGTTCAATGCTTTCGTACATATGGCGAAAACAGCCTTAACCCTTAACTTCGCAATTTTTTAAATTTCTATGAAAAAATTATATGAGTTAGTTCTCAAGTAATAATAAAAGGAAAAAATATTTTTAAAAAATTAAGCGGTTTTAAATTGAATTTCAGTCATTTATTTGTTTGTTACAGAAATGCAATATTGCGCAGTAGTGCTGTAAATTACAAAACTTTTTTTTATGATTCATTTATATTCATCATAAAATGTTTAAATTTCTTGCCTGGTAATTTATTTCGTCAATTTAAAAGAGGAAGCATAAAATATAATGGATTCTTTTTATAGCAAAAACACAGTTCTTGAGGCATCAGAGATTTTTATAATTGTTGTGATTTCTGAAAAAAATACACTTCCATCTAGTGACAAAATTAGCATGTATTTCGTTGCAGTAATCTTTTTTTTTTTTCTCAGATAAGTGATTTGTAGGTAATTAAAAATATATTGAGTCTGTTAAATTAAAATAAATCATATGTTGCAGAAATGCAACAGTGCGAAGTTAAGGGTTTAGCCCAAATTTTCTTTTTAGTGCAACCATACCAAAATATTTAGAAGTTTGGATTTTCGTCCTGCAAAATTAAAAATCTTCTCATTTGAGGGGGAGTACATTTAGATAGGAAAATAAATCCATTCTCTTTGATGTGTATAACAGATAAAAAAACATTCGAATTATTTTATTTTTATATCTTATTTACTACAAAATAAAAGATTGGATAACCTTACATGATGTTACATTCTGATCCCTTTACGTTATGTTTTTTTCTAACATACCTATTATATAAACAATGTTATTTAATTCTAAAAGGAAAACATGAGAAAAATGGAAGACTATTCTTTAAGACTACCATATTTTGTGTTCAATGCTGCACAAAACTGCAATTGCTTGATCATGTCGCTGCGAGTATTGCAAGGAAAAAGAAAAAAAATTGGTTTGAAAAATACAGTCTTTAAGAATTATTAAAAAAGGTAGTGATTTCTTGTATGTTCGGGAATATAATGCAAGGACGATTTACATAACAAAATCCTTTGTTCTTTGGGAAAGTGTAAAGGAAGGACTGAAGTCATTTTATTCGAGTTATATTTCTTTCAACACAGGAGTAGCAGACAAATTCTTCTAGTGTCGTTAAGTTCCAGTTTTATTATTTCAAGAACTCCATTGCTGTGCTCTGATGTCCACTTTCCTGTTGCGATAAACTTGACATACTTATTTCGTCACAAGCAACTAGTGAGACTTTTATGACGAAAAAAAACTTTTATTACTTACAATAAAGTAGCGTTGAAAAAAATGTTTTCTTCTTCTTTTTGTAAAGTGGGAGAGAAAAAGAAGAAAAAAAAGTTGAGTTAAAATTTAAAAATTTAGCTCGAACATAGCTATTGCTTAGTTAAAAACAGAAAATATTTTATTGATAATTTTTGTTCAATTAATTCAATGATTTAGCTCGAGTTAGCAATGAATAAAAATGTTTTTCTCTTTTAATGTTGTCGGGTTAGCCTAGTGGTTAATGACACGAATTCCTGACGGAGTGTCATGAGTTCAAGCTTAAGGGCCACTGAAGATCCCCCATGCAGAAGGGCTGATGCACGTTAAATCTTTCGAGGCTCGAACGTCCTTCCATTGGTGTGGTGTGCAAGTTAGGAAAGTGGGGTGTCATCCTCTTCACTTGAACGTGGTTCAAAAGTACGAGGTCCATCGTTTTAACGTTTCTAGGTTGTTGTTCTTTTTTTGTCTTTGAGTTTGCTCGGTGCATTTGTATTGATTATTGTTGTTTCTGATATTTTTGCAAGATTGCTCGAATAATATAATTCTTTTTCTTTCTCTTATCCGATATGGTTTTTTTATTATTATTTTTAGATTTGTATATATATATATATATGTATTATGTAATTATGTATATATATATATATATATATATATATATATATATATATATATATATATATATATATATATATATATATATATATATATATATATATATATATATACTGGGAATTTATCTTTAATTTCTATTATTTAAATTTATTGTATACTTCTGTACAAAATGTAAGCTAAGGTTTTGTTTAACCCTTTCTTGTGCCTTAGGAAGAGGCCCACGAAAGGATGGAAACGATGGGAAGGGCCTTTCGTGGACCCTTTCCATCTACATGATTTTACAAAATACATTTATGAGAAGCGCAAAGCCCATTATAATATGTTGCTCTTGTAATAACAATGGGAAGACTAATCCCGGCTTCAGTTTTCTGCTAATGCACATAATCCAGGGATTATGACATCTGTAAATCGGACAAAAAAAATCGTGCTATAGACGAAGTATCTTGTCCAAAAGCTGTCGCTGTATGTAACGATGTCATGGCGAGGGGTGGATGGCTTCGATCAAAGAAAAGAAAAATACTAAATAAGAATAGTGGCATCGTATCTCTTATATATTTTTTTATTGATCTTGCCATCATAAATAGTCTCATACAGTGGCAAGTGAACAGAAGAAACAGAAGTTTAGACAAGCAAAAATTCCGTATAGCATTCGTTCGTCAGTTAATAGACAGATATTCCTCAAGAAAAAGGAAAGGACATCCTGCTAGATTCCAAGCAAAGAAGTGTGTAGCTCTGGATGATGTGCGCTTAACCAGTGTGGGAAATCATATGCCAAAGGTTTTTTCGAACTGTAAACGATGTAGGAAATGTCACAGAAAGAGACAAGAAAAGGGAATCCACTACAGGTGTGCAGTGTGATATCCCCTTGTGCACTGTTGCACGCTTTTCACCTTTTTATGGCAAATAATCGCCATTAAATTAAATTTTCTTTATGATGGTAATTGGTTCCTGGGGAAGTTTTCTTCCCGCTCCTAAAATTTAAATGTAAACCTAAAATTTACGAAATAAAATATAGATTTTCTTTAAAAGCAATTGTTTAAATGTTAATAAAACATAAAAAACTGCGAAAAATTCAAAAAAAGAAATAAATGACCCACGAAAGGATTAATAAAGACTGAAAGCGGGGTGGTTGCTTCCTGGGGGACCGTTTCGCAATTCTAATCCCCCTTTCGGGAGAGTTTGATTGGCTTGGGCATTCTGCCAATAGCTCTCGTGTTGCGTTATAGCGCGACGTTAATAAGCACTTACTCGCTATAGTACTGATTAAAAGTCCAAATTATTATAATAAACTAAATATCTTAAAAGCTATTATAATTTTTTTAAAAAAATATGGACACGTACTTATTTTATACGAACGTAGTAATATTTTATATTTTATAAATTGCTTCTCTAATATCTTAATGTAATTCTTTACATTTAATTTTAATATTTTTACGTTAATGTCTTTTTAATTAGTGTTAATAAGATCACAGTCACTCAAAATGCAAGGAACAGATGTTAAAGCCCGACAGGGCTAAGTACTCTATAACGCTCCGACAAGATTTTATAAATACCGATTTTCCTCTAAAATTTATTATGACATTGAGTTAAAACGAAGGCACCTCATAGTTTTCCTTATAATTCAGCTGTACCCAAATTCATGTAAGGTAATTTTCTGGAAAACTATTTTTAAAAAAAATATGTCGAACAATACTTCCAAATTAAAAAGTAATGAAACGTCCAAAATAAAGTAATTATCAATATTTCCAAATCCTGATTTCAAATTTTTATTCATATTGAAATAAAATATAGCAAATCTACATTTTTTTTCAAGAAATTCATAGAGGAAAGATAAGGGATTACAATACAAAAGATAAGAGACGTAGAACTATCCATAACGCACAAAAAATGTAACCGTCACAGATTGGTACCAATTCACAACAGTTCTCGAAAAAAACTATTTATCGTGCCGAATAACCATCAGACATGTTTACAACGTTTCTTTTTCCTTAATCCTTAAACTTTCTCTGAATTAAATTATTTTCCCTAAATGAGCAGTGTAGTTGTCAATAATTACACTCTTAGCTTAGTGTAAACAAATTACAATTTTAATTTTTGTAAACGACAAAGAACTGTTTGAACACAATGGATGCTTAGAACTTTCCAGAACCCTTGCATCACGATTCCAGAGCCTTCGAAGGACAGGGAATTACCACCATCACTGACTCATCTCTCACGCCGAATATTACAGATGTATATCTCAAAAATTATAACGGGACAAAAAACATCCTGTTCGAAAGACATTGATCCTGGCTTTGAATAAGGAGAACAGAAGCGGAAGACTACATATTGAAGATCAATATCACATTTTGTAGAAGGCGCTAGTTCTTTCTCATTTAGGAACTTTTGGCCGATGATTACATTAGATAATCAACAGTTGTGGAGGAAAAAGAAGATATAACAAAGCTAGCCCCATAATGGTCAATTATCAGTATATCTCTTTAAAAACACGATGGCGAAATTAAGATTTTCTAAAAAAAAAGATAAAATAAGGATAATAACAGCATATATTATCTCATTTGTTTATCTCATTTCAGACAAACAAATTAAAGTATTAATATATTTTTAGACATAATTTTTATTACTTGTTTCAGTAAAAAAAAAATTCATTCTAGAAAATATGTCTTTGCAATTAGCAAACGTAATACATGTTTTGTTAATAGGAAGTAATAAAATAGATTCTTTCATCAAGAGGACACGGTACTCGGTTCACATTTTTTTTTTATTTATATATTTATATGAATCTTGTACATGTATCCTGTTTGAACACACATGAAATATACATTTCAGAAAAAACACAATTTAAAAAAAAACTATTTTAAATTTTAAAAATATTTCAGGGTTTTAAAATTCTTATTGTCGCTCATCCGTTATAGTGTTTAGCTACCCTAATTGCTGTTTCGTAGGGTATGGATTTAAATCCCGGAGAAGGCATGAATGTTTGTAAATGTGTAGTGCCTTGGCGACATGGATGTACTCTACAAAACCGTCGACCTGCAAGTCCTCTCGTGAGGTTGGTGGAAGGGAAACAGAGGTCGGAGGCCCTTGCACTCTCCAGGGTGTTTGTTCTCCCTCAAAATTGGGGAGGGATCGAGCTAAATCATACTGTCAACTTTATGGTGCTCAAAGCTATACCCAACAACAGGCCCTTTACCATGATGAATTTCTTGGGCCTCGATATGACGTAATCGAGATCAGGTGTCATAAGAAACAACATAAAAATTCTTACTACTGCTACAAGTTTTAATATCTTTGAACATTTTTTTCTAATATTCTTAGAAGCGTTCGTCATACTTCCGTGCATGGAATTGGTATTACAAATGATAGTTTTATTTTATAACTTTTTCGTGTCGGAATGTATAAAAAAAACAGTAAAAAATCATCTACACCTATAAATTCGATTAATTTTAAAAAAAATAACTATTCCCACAAATCCTTATTCTACGCACAGAGAATCATCAAACATTATACAAAATAAATGGGAAAAAAACTTCGACATATTACGATAGAATATCAAAAAAGCCTTAGAGCATTTTAAGTAGGCGATTATTGTGAAAAATAACAATCTGAGAAAAAGTAATTTTTAAATTTTTAAAGGTCAGTAAAATAAATGAAAGAACTAAATGCAGATGTCGCGTGTTCTATTCCGTTTTTCTCTTCGACATACTGTTAATAAAAAGTTGAATACAGAGAAATACGTTTAACAAGAAAAGCTCGAAGACGAAATATCGGTTAACACGAAATAATACAACAGTTCCAACAAATTACTATGCATTTTTATGCATTTTTTTCTCTTGACAGGAAACGAAAAGATTTCCGTTCTGGGAATGAACAAAATACGTAAAACACCAGCCGGGCAAGCGAGATTTAAGAGGGGTAGTTTGACATTTTTCGTAGAAGGGAGGCTAACTTGGTTTTGAAATATTCTAAGAATAGTCTGTTACACGAGCTAATTTTGTTTATCTAAAATACTTTCACACACACTCCCCTACCTCTATAAATGCCACAAAGCTCAAAAAACCTCATTGATGCAGATATTCCGACGACAAAAATGAAATGAATAATGCAACTCCTGTTTCCACTTCATCCGAAATGAGGAACCTCATGAAAAGTAGGCACAGTTATTTAGACTCACATTCTGATGGTGAAATAAATGACAAAATGGACGGCATCGAACAATTTGTTGACAATTTGCTGCTAAAAAAGACAATTAAAAACATATGAAACTATTTTCCAAAGACTCAACAAATGTTTTGTTTTTCAAAAAACTTGAAAATTTTGTATTAAATATTAAGTTCTTGTGAATGCTTTTATTTCATTGATCTTTATTAAATACGTACATATATACATATCTGTGTAAATAAAATGTACTCTAATAAACTTATTTTTGTTGAATATATGTTTTTCTTTTTGCGATATTCTTGAACGCGAAAAAAAATTCAGTTCCCTCAGTTTCGTATTAAACGATTTTCACTGTAATGTATATTAAGGTTATAGATTGAAAAAAAGGTAGTTGAGTTTTACAATTTCTCTCCATTTGTCCCCACGCGACACAATTATATATATACGAACTACGTTCCTTTCTAATTATCCAATAATTTCTTTTTTACATAAAATTGCTTTAAACATGATAATCAATGAAAACAACTAGAATCGGTTCATTTTTCCTGTAATATTTTAAAATCAGTTTCCAGTTGTTCAATTTACGTAATAAATTCCAAAAACGTTTGTTTTATTTCCTTTTAATTGTCAGTTAAATAGGAAATAAAAAGAGAAATCACCATCTATTACACAAATGTTTATTGTTCTGCTCTTGACGAGATTTAAATTTAGCAAAGAATATTCCAGAATCGCAAAGGGAAACAAAATGGATATAACTGTTCCATGTCTGATGAGTTTGAAATAAATTATTGCGATTCATAACTCTCTCAAATAATGCGTTGCTCGAAATAATTCATTAAATCTGAGAAAACAGTTGAAGAGAGTTATCCGACAACGTTCAGAACCGCTATTTTGCAAAAGTGTACAAACGAATATTTCTTTTAATAATTAGTGCCACTTAGCTTAGAATACACACATATATAAAATTGTTTTAAAACTATTTTTCCTATAAAAAATTATTTAAATAAAACATTTTGGCAAAACATAAAATTACGTATTTTCAAAACTTTTCCTTTTATGGAAAATGCTTCTATAATAATGATATTTTGCCTGTATATATCTGTAAAAAGCCTGAACTAGGATTTTCGAACTATATACACTGGTGTGCAAAAATTAAGGACGAAGTCGAAAAATTAGCATATCAGCTGAACGAAGAGGCAGAGCGGACAGAAAGACCAATCAGGAGATTAAGTAAGGTGATGTACGGTAGCACATGCGCAGATATGCACGTAGACGTAATGGGGGAGTGTCTGAATAGTATAAAGCATGTTGTCGGTGTAAGATCAGTATTTCTGGCAAAGAGATTGCACGCCGTATAGCAGTTAAAATCACACCGAGTTGCTGCCTCAGCGAGAAATAGCGAATAATCAATCTGTTAGACGACATCTGGATGCTTTTACCCGAGGTCGAATCATTGGGAAGTTGGAGGAAGGCCGCAGTGTGACAAGTGTGGCTGCAGAGTTCGGAATTGCTCACAGCATCGTTTCACGACTTTGGAGACAATTTCAAACTACAGGAACAGCTATCCGGGGGTCCAGTAGGGTCGTCCACGAGGAACCACACCCGCAGATGACCGGTACATTGTCTTACAGTCCAGAAGAAACAGGCGGCAGACAGCGGGAGAAATCGCTACACGACACAGGAGACTGGACGACCGATATCGCGTTTTACCGTGGCCAGAAGACTGCACGGTGGTGGTCTGTTTGCACGACGCCCTGTACGGTGTGTACCTTTAACGCCTGCCCATCGGAGAAGGCGTTCTCTGTGGTGCCGGGAACACCGGAATTGGAGAGACAATGAATGGGGACGAGTACTCTTTACAGATGAGAACAGATTCAGTTTGAGTAGCGATTCTCATCGCATACTCATCTGGAGAGAGCGGGGAAGCCGCAATCATCCCTCGAACATCATTGAAAGGGACAGGTATGGAGGTCGCGGTGTTCTCGTTTGGGGAGGCATCATGCTTGGTAGTCGTACAGATCTTCACATCTTCGACGCAGGTTCAGTCAACGGGACCCGTTTTTGTAACGAGATTCTTCTTCCATATATGCGTCTTTTTAGAGGCGCTATGGGTCTGCAGTTCCTTTTCATGGACGACAATGCACCATGTCATCGCACAGTAGCTGCCAAACAGCTCTTAGAGAGTGAGGATATTGAACGTATGGATTGGCCGGCATGATCTCCGGATCTCAATCCCATCGAGCATGTATGGGATTTTCTAGGCAGACGCTTGGCAGCTCGTACCTTACCACCAGTAACGATTCGGGAGCTTCGATTGGCGCTGCAAGACGAATGGGCAGAAATGCCTCAACAACTCGTTGACACCCTCATTCTCAGCATGGGCAGACGCTGTGAAACCTGCCTAGCAGTCAGGGGAGATCATATCCCTACTAAAGACCGGATGTTTCTTGCTGGACACCCATCACAGGGATGTTTCGGCCTTCAATCGCATTTTGCGCTCCATGCTACTTTTTCAATCAAGCTTCTTTTTATCCCTCTGATTTCTCTTTTAGTAAGTGTTGCTTACATATTACACATGTCCTTACGTATTGGGGATCTTACGGTATTAAATGTATTGATTTGGAAAGCTTTTGTACAAAGTTATATTGAAAAAACCGTCTCGTCCTTAATTTTTGCACACCAGTGTAATTTAGAAGCGTGTATTTATATCCATATTTTAGTAGATCAGAGCGGTTAAATTTTAACAAAAAAAAAAAACACCGGTAATTATTTCAATTGGTAATAACTGAAAATAAATGGAATTTTCCAAAAATCCTAGTTTGGGTTCTCTGGAGAAGTCTTAGTTATATGTAAGCAAAATAATATTATCATAGAAGTATTTTTAGTAAAAAAGAGAGCGTTTTGAAAATAGGTAATTCTAGGTTAATATTTTGCCAAAATATTGCATTTAAATCATTTTTTTTACTGTAATAATATTCTTAAAACAATTTTATATTTGTATTCTAGTCTAAGTGACACTAAATATTAAAAATAATATTCGTTTGTACGTTTATGTATATATATATGACAGAATCATACATTAAGTGGTAACTAATTTCTATAAATTATCATTAAAAAGTATCGCATTTCATCCAAAACAATCGCATATATAAAGTTTCAGTTCAACTGAATGCTTTAAAACGCGAGAAAAAAACTTTTCAACTTTCGACACAAGTCGCCAAAAATGATGCCAACCTGGCCATATTTGTAATTATTTAAATAATTAGTTCTAATCAATAAATTCTTATTAATTATAATTAAATTACTGTATTGTCATCCAAAATAATCATGTATATAAAATTTCAGCTCAATGGAGCTCTTTAAAATGTATTTCATTAACGATTGAAAATTCCACGAAGATAAATAAATAAATATATAGAGAGTGTGTGAGCTAATAGTAGAAATTGAAAAATTAACTATGGCAAACCCGCCTTGTAGAGGAGACCGTTGTACGTTAAATTTGTGGAGGCTCGAACAATTTCCCGTTGGCATGGCGTGGAAGTTAGCTGAGGATGTCAGCTTAGATGTTGTTCTCGTCACTTGACTATAGTTCAAAATTACGAGGTTCTTTACCAATAGACTTCGTGGAGCTTTATAATGCGGTGTTAATATAATTTTCATTCACTCTCACGCTGCCCTGAAACCGAACAGTAGGAGATTATTTCCACAACTATCTCAAAATTTAATACCGAGTAATAAATCTTTATTAGCTATAAACACATTCGAACTATTTCATAACCTTTAGTACGGGGGAATTCTTTTTCTCACCACCTATCGCTAACATTTAAAAAATTGTGAATCATTATTTTATATCATAGTTATTTTCTTATCTGGTATAATAGAATCCCTCTGAAAAAATTATGTAGTAATCTAAATACTTCATGAATCAAGTCTCGAAACATCTTCAACTGTGAGCTAGTTTACCTTGAAAAGTCCTCAACGACGACATACGTATTCCAATTGTCCTTCAGACCCTTTCATTGGGACAACCCCAGTCCGTCGCCTATAACCTAATGAATAACATCAAGGGTCGTAAATCAAGTCAAAGTGAATTCAAACCTGCAAAATCTTAAACGTTTTTTGACAAGGGTAAATGTTCTCATTAAGATCCGTCTCCGCACGCAGCAATTGACTTTTAAGACAATGAGTAATTTTTTTCTACACGTCTCTAAGTACCAGATAATATCGCAGATCCTAAGCGATGCTTGGGATGTATAAACGCTTTCTAACAATTCGACCGCCAGGGTCCACAAAGAAATACGTTTGGTGTCCCATTCGTGATCAGCTTAACATTAACGTGTGCCGCCTGTGGCAATAAACATTAGAAACGAAAGTGACAATGTTATATCAATCAGTTCAGTGCATACCTCCATATACCAGAAGCATAATTAGAATCATTTACCATACCAGTTTACTTGTCAACCTTAGAAATATCTGTTGGATATCAGTGACTTTACTATCTCTGCATACAAAACGAGTATGAATACCTGTATCATTTTAAACATTAGAACGAGAACGTGATATTTGAAAGTTAACGATTTTTTCTTCCGAACGTTAAGTTCAGGTCGATGCTCTTTGCCTTATATGCAAGCTTTCTGAAAGAATAATCGTTTTTATGATGTTAAGAATGTTTTGTGGCGTTTGAGAAATTACACATATAATTTAGAAGGTCTAGAGCGAAAATAAAGAACATTTATCCTATGTTCATTCGCAATAATATTTTAGGGCATTCAATCTGGAATAAATTAGCCTTGCCGTGAAACAAGTCGCTTTTCTGTCAGGTAATATTTCACATCGAATGAACTGTTATTAAAACTCTTTATTTTTTTGTATAACTGAATTTGTTAACAAATAATATTAAGGAAAGATTTTATTTTAAGTATAAATATATATAAACCAATATTTCTCAAAAATAGACTCCTTTAGCAAATTAGTGGCCGCAATCGCCAAGTGGTCAACGTAATGTGGACTCGTTACTTGCATGTCATG